>CABFVX010000857.1:179349-219711 GCA_902151425.1 Timema shepardi
AACGTGGAATCCGAACCACGGTGGAGGCCTGGCATTCCCCACATTCACAAGATGTCTTGTCAAAGGTGAAGGAAGGGTTCGGTAATCAGATAAATCTGTGCCGGGACCGAGGATTTAACCCCGGCCACCAGCATAGAAGTCTGACACCTTACCCCTAGACCGCCAGGTCACTAATTTTTTAAACAAATACACACAATAGCTATCAAGAATACTTATACCTGTCCAGGGGAGAAAACAGGCAGCTCTATCAAACGAGCATAGAAGTGCATTCCAAAAAATAAAATCAACATTTTAAGCTTTTGAAAAATGTATTATTTAAATTTTATAATAATTAATCATAATTTAAATTGAAAAATAGTATCGATATATTTTATCTAATAATATAAATATTTTCTTTTTTTTAAATATTTACTAACAACTTAACTACCTTTAGGGTTTTATTATATTTGGAAGTCACTTTGATAGCGAATGACTTTGATAATTTAGCTAAGCTCCTAAGAAAATATTAAGAGAAAAGAAAGGTAAGAAGGAATAATAGTTTTACAAGCATTGATCATTGAGAAGGAAGAGGGGGATACAATTTATAATACATTTTGTAATCTTTTTATATTTTTTGTCTGGTATTTTGGAACGCTATTACTATTATTTTGCGTCACGCGGTTTATTTAAAAATATACTGTATACAGAATATCATTGGGGATAAAATTTTAAGTCTTGCCTAGGTCATATTAAACCCTTGCACTGGCCCTGCCAGAGGGCCCTCAGACCCTATACTGTTAATAGAAAGACTATTTACATTACATTTAATGACTTTCAATTATGGTGAAAACTATTCAGTAAAATGATTAATTCTTGTTTAAAATCGTTCAAAAATAACATTTGAAAAATCTTTTGAAATTATAGACTCAACTAATTATATAATAGAGTCTTTTGGACCCGCCTCGTTGGGTACACGTACTAAATGTCAAACTCATTCAGTCTGGACTGCCGGTGACGGGGAGGTTTGGGTACGAATCCAAGCTGTGTGTCCTAAGGTGTTTTTTCCTCAATTTTTTTCTCTTTCTATTTCCCCCAAACATGCTAGTACGTTAGCTCCAATTTTTAGCTTATTTCCTACCTCATTAGTAAAATTATATCTGCGTAGTCCGGATTAATTTAATGACTCGTGGAAATTAAACATTGGAAATGGCCTAAAAGTACTACGTATGGCCAAATCACAAAAGAAATAACCTTATTTATAGCTTAAAAAGGAACAACGTACTTCATAGCTCAATTATTAACATAACATATTTTATATTTTTAAAGATAAGTTATACCCAATATTTAAAAACAAATAAATATTACCCAGTTTATAAAATGTACACAAATTTTTAAGGACTTATAAGTTATATGATATTAGGTCGTACAAGCATTGCTAGTAACCAGTTATTGTTTGGTTTATTTAGATTTCTGAAATCTTAGAGATTATTTGTTCAGTTGCAGTTACATATTGACATGCTCTAATACTTGCTGTAGGAGATGTTGATTTTTTTTTTGTTAGGGCTAAATTAGGCTCACTTAAGCCCAATCATCGACCTAAGACCCTTTGAGTATACCTTGTTTACGGCCACCAAGGTCAAGTTATAAGTGTGTTTTGGTCTTGTATCTAATGAGGGCGTGAGAACGTGAGAAGTAAGGGTTGAAGTCCCTATTAGATCTGCCCTTGTGGGCAGGGGGGAAGGTGTCAAGTGTCACAACAACTCAAGAGTATCTCTTCTCTCAAGGATTCATCGTGGACGAGTGACTCATGACCCTTACTCTTCACTCCACCTGAGGTCAACCGTTTCTCACCCTCAGTACTAGATCTTGTGTTTCATCACGAATAGAAAGTGTCAGGTTAGTAAATAAACCAAACGACACTATCATGTATATTTTATCCTGCTATCTATAATATATTGCTAACGCGCTTGTCGTGTTGAGCTCGACTGCTGAGGACGGGGAGATCGAGGTTCGAATCTCGGTCGGGTGAACTGGGGGTGGTTTTTCCTAAATGGTTTTCCACCCTCCCTCCACGCAAATGCGGGTTCACTTCCTCTAATTCAACCTTCCCAATTCCCAATCCATTAGAGTAATTAGTACTAAGAGCGTATAACCCTAACGGGTAGTAAGACGCGGTGCTAAATATTATTATTATTATTATATATTTAAACAAAGATAATTAATATCGGTGGTCAGTAAATTACCCTTAAATATATTTTTCTCGAAAAAAAAAAGAACATATGAAAATTTATTATGTTTAAAACACTCGCCGGAAACTCATATTTAACAAAATCGTTCATGACATTTTCAAAGATCAAAGATCACTACAATCAATAATGGATCTAAATTTAAAAACATGACTTAGACTCAAGGTAGGGCATATACAATCTAAATTGGGATTACAAGTTTGAACAAAATCCATTTAACAGTTTTGTAAGTAGCCCCCAGATACAAAAAACACATAAACAGACAGATATAGGCCTACAAAGAGAAAGGCATAGTTATAAAACCCGTTTTTATCTCTATCTTAAATAAAACGTAAAGGAAAGTAATCCATTATAATTTCGATTAGAATACTATATCTTTGATATAATTAAAAATGCAAAAAGGAAAGCGATCTTTTCGAGTCGCACAATAGTTCCAGGCATTGCATTTTGATTGCAGCTGAATATTTTAGTAGACGGTGACATAATGAATAAAGACACTATTAAAGTCACGAATTAGGTGTAAAAAATTATTAATTTTGTGAAAGAATAGTAGAAATTATTACGATACAACTACGTTATTTGATAGTCTAGTATAATTTACCTGATAGCTCGTTAAATATTTTCAAGAGGCACAAAATAACTCAGTTTCAGGGCCTTCGCTCTCTAATCCAATGGTATTGACTTCGTTTCCTTTGCTCAATCGTTATTATTTGTAAACGGGATTAATTTGTACCAAATTATTTATCTAAGCATTGTTTAGTTTAACGTTTAATAACAATGAAGTAATCACAATGGCGCTGGGGGGTAACAGCAGATAAAGTTCATTTTAAACCGAAGAAATATAAGTATAGTGCTAGTACTTTTTTGTTTACTATTTGTTGATAACATTATATTCTAATATAACTAATTTAATAAATAATCTAAGAATATTTTAATATTGGCCTATATATTAAAATAAGTCCATCTACTTAATGAACTATAAAGAAATATTCATATATATATATATATAAACAAACACAAGTTTGTTAACCGATGAATGTATACTAAACATTATTATGAAAGAGTTGCTGAAAACTCAAAGAATTGTTTTGGATCTCTATAAGAGGGTTGTGATTGAACCTAATGGAAACCAGTTATTTACAATGATGCACCCAAGCGGTGGATAAATATATTTTATTTAGTTAAATATTATGGAATACGATAAAATAATCATAAAATAGTGTATTAAATATGTATGAATAACAAGTATTTTCTCTCTTTTCCAAGTAAATACGATTACCTGTACTATAAGGTATTAATGTATACAATATATAACACATCATAGATAACATTTCAAAATGATATATAAGTACTTTTAACTATCTTTAAAATTATGTTTTGGATTGGGTAAAAAGTAATTATTAAAATTAATGAAATAGTATGAGAAAACTTAAGTTTACGTTATTTTAAATGTAAAATATAACATGTAATTAAAAAACTTCAAATTTATAACAAAACAATGATATTTTATAAGTGTTGGCAACCCAAAACATAAACATATGATTTTTGAACTGCCATCCAGGTAAAAACCTACCATGAACAGACTTTGTCACTGCCCGTCCACTTAGCAGTGTTTGCCCACCTCGACCCCAGAATAGGGAGTGACAGAGAAACACGTGCGATGGTTGAAGGCAATGTTTTTTTCTTTGGACTGTTTTAGTAAAATGAGTATGAACTATAAAATGATAGTTACAAGTTGTACAATAACTAAGAATGAACACTACGCACAAGTCTTTGACACATCCTACAAGCCAATGAGCCCTTTTCCTAACTTTAAGTCCTTTAATCCCTACATGAGTGATAGCCCGGAACCCTTAATTAGATTTTACCAACATAGGTAACCCTGAAAAACAGCTTGAGGCGGTTCCCTGGTAGCTTTCAACTTAGTCTCTCAACAAGACCAACAAGAATTACGAAAACTACGTCAGAACTAGTCTCTAACAAGACTGCAACAAGCTATAACAAGACTAGACTCTAGCAAGACAACAACACGAATAATACGTGTTCTCGTTCCTAAAAAGCCACACACTTCTTTCACTACTCAAACGCATTCTATCTTGGGGTTAGTGGACCTAAAGCATGTGACAATTTCTTGCTCACCTCTGTAAAACTACACAGATAAACGTTGCCACGTTCAACTACAAAAATTTTAAATGATGATTCTAAAGTGAACTATAATTTTTAACTGATCCTGCTACCCATCTGGGAAATACACATTTAACTACGTTAGTGGAGTATGAAAGTATCATTTTTAAGAAATATATCAACATTTTTTTTCATAGAAGGTGTGTGTGAAATAATTAAGAAACTACCCTCAGTATATCCAATTGAGATTTTATCTCTGACCTCATCACTGGAAAAACAAAATAGATGAGTTTGCCATTAATTCAGCTTTCCTTCCGAAATGGGTAGGTGTGTGAACAGAAATGAATAATTTACATATAGCGCCTTTGCTGCAGGACCTTTATAATTATAGAAATTCCAACTTTGTACTTTTGTGAACTCGTCATGATCAGAAGCAACTTAGCTTATTTAAACTTTTTTGTATTTATGCTTCTCTTCTTCCTCGCATTTTATTTTACATCAAATTTCATTTGTTTCCAAAGAAGAGTAGACATTCAAACATGGGGAAAGGGGCAGAGAAGAAGGGCAGATGTAGGGAGTAGAGTTCAATTTTATAATTAGTTACATCAATCTCGTTAAAAAAGGGAAGTGGAGGATAAAAAAAAAGGTCCCTGCCTGACGAAAGCGTCGAAACTTTTCCCATCAATAAAATTGTTTGTTCACAGTGAATGATGTAGGTTAGAGGTGGCAACCATGAGTGATAGTGTTGACGCTTCAGATGTTTGTTAGATATATTTTTAGGGGTGGGATTCCTTATAATGTATTAAGTAATTGAAAAAAATAATCTGGGTCTTAAAGTCTACCCGATTATGTAAGCTCATAGGGAATAGAAAAGTATAGGTACATAAACTGTTCCCAAAAAGAAAATTTGTATTAAGTATTTGTTTTTTACTACCATTATTTTAAACAAATATACTTTATCAATGGTAATCACGCAGTTAAATACCTCAATTTAGCATTAGACACAGTTGCTGATAATTGAGGTACTGATGATCGAATCTTCTATTGCACTCGTGTTGGTTTTCAACATGTAATTTCTCGATGTCGTTCTACAATCATCGAGCCATGAAAATACAGGCTTATTTCTACTGAGTTTTCCTAATATCCACACTTTAGATTAAGTCATGAATACCCTTTGTGTTTAACGTACTAATTAAAAACTAACAAACAAATGAGAATATAATTTTAAATAGTTTAGTTTTAATATAAAGCCTATTTCCGGCCTTTTCAAAGATAGACAATATTCTGATTAAAATGTTGCAGGATTTTCGTTTTATGAAGTTGTTGAAATAATATTTTCTCTGCAATAATTGTTGTATATTCCAAAACTTAGTGCGTCATAAACTGATTATTATTAATACCTTATAAAAGTGTTAGTTCTATTTACTTTCGCTTGCCATAAAAGTTAGGAAAGTTTCAATATTATAATTTACTATAAAAAAGTCTTCAACCTCACAACATAAACACATATAAGTATTCATATTTACAAGGGATACATTTGGACTAGTATTCAACATTTACAGATGAACAGTAACAATATAATCTATAAATAAAGAGAGGGAGTAAGATGTATATTTAAGTAATAAATTACTAATTAATAATCAAAACATAATTTCAAAGTAAATAAATTGTGTATATCTATTTAGTAGTTTCACTTAAAATAACTTATTATGTTGACCTTTGGAGTCAGGGTGTTAAGTTATTACATCAGCACCCGATAACGGAGGGCTCATGACCAGCTAGAGATCGACACATTTTTCTTAAACGATAAAATCCACAACAAACCCCTTCGCAAAGTAAATAACGCCGTAGGCCGGTCCCAGGCCGATTTGGCATGTAAAATGAACCCTGGAATAAAATTATGTAAAAGTATCTTTCAAGCAATATTAGTAATCTCTTTCAAACTCGCTCCTAGAACTAACTCTGTTTCCCTGGACAAGCGTCTGTAAGGGGGAGGGGAAGGGTGGTTAGCGTCACGAAGGAAATTAACATACAAAAATGGTCAACCAAAAGCAATAAGGAGAGTTGTTATGGCTTCCCTGTATTAAAAACTTCAACCTCGCATGAGAGGTATAAGATGTAGGAGTAGGTGACCTGGCAGTCTAGGGGTAAGGTGTCAGACTTCTATGCTGGCGGCCGGGGTTCAATTCTCGGTCCCGACATAGATTTATCTGATTACCAAACCCTTCCTTCACCTCTGACAAGATATCTTGTGAATGTGGGGAATTCCAGGCCTCCACCGTGGTTCGGATTCCACGTTAAACTGTAGGTCCTCCATTTCATCTCACAATCACCCTACCATTACACATTAGTGTAAGTGCGTATAACCCGAACGGGTAGTAATACGCGGTGCTAATAATAATAATAATAATAATAAAAGATGTAGGAAAATAAGAATAATTGAAATAACCCTTACTGCTGTCATAGCAAAATTGTTGAGTTTTTAATCGAACTGTTTATATGGATTTATATTTGAAGGTGTATTTCCTGTGTCTATAATAGTGTTTAAAAATAAAAATGTAAATTATGGAACTACTGTATATAATCGTGGATTTTATAATATGTTATTATTATTTATCCATTAAACAAAGTGTAGTATTGTATTGTTAATATTTAGAACAATGTTACTTACCTAGATAGATTATGTTATTAAGAAGTTAGACAGATAATTTACAATCGTCCAATAACTGAAGTTTTCCTTTGATATTAATAAATCCGTTTTGTCACACTATATATTATAAAGCTAAATTCAAATGAACAGCAGTTAAGATGATAAATTTATCTGAACAAAAAGGATCTATTCACAATTTCTAGAATTATGAGTTCATTGGATGGAAGTAAAATTTGGAAGCGGAGCGGAAAATGTGATTTCGTTTTGTACGTTTGCCTTCTTCAGGAGGACAGAGGGGCAGAGATGGGGGGAAAAGGGGGTTTATCCATCATAAATTAAGGAAAGTAATTAGAAATTTTCCCAAGGTAAGGAAGATGAAGAAAATTAGTCCGTGGCACACAGTTCGGCAATTTATGAACACAATGAAGTCAGGGCGGAGGAGGTGTAAGTTAGTTGTAAGTCTGACAAGTTTATATTCCTCCCTCTCCTAAACCTCTTTCAAACATTCCAAAACCACGATCACCTTAAAAACCACCCCCTTCACCAGACTTGGGAGAGCAAGAGATAAAATATGCCAATTCAGTGGGTATCTCACTTCTCCATTTAGTTAGGAAATGCTCAAAAATGTGATTAAAATATGAAAACTCAAATCTTGTAATTTTTTAGAAATGAATTGAATAACTCATTTTAAACTGCGTTTCTCTTATTTTTGGGCTTAACGCTCGTATTTTAGCAACATTATTATATAGATATGAGTTAGGTAGAAATTAGATAGAAAGTACGCCCCTAATGAGGGGATGTAGAGTGGGTAGCCGTTTAGGATAAACCACCATCATTACACCTTGCCGGGAATACATCCCTGACCTCAAAGTCACCAGAAAAACACAGAAGATGAGCTTTACATATGGACCACGTCCGACATACTTATTACTATCTCGACCCATCTTTATAACCCACGTGGACTCTATGCAGACATATTCAACTAATGAGATAAAAATGAATAAAGTGGAGAATAAATGAATTGAGCCCACATTTGTGAGAAAGGAAGAGTGGGAATCTATTAAAGTAAATTTACCCTCAGTTCACTTTATCGATATCCAAAGCAGTCTCTCCACTAGGGGCGAAACAATTTATTGTGAACCAGATGCCTTAAGGCCATGTGACTACAATTAGGTGTATAGTTGATTATTTTACACATACATTACTATTTTAGCTTTTAAGAGCAAATTTTTGATTAATCATAATGAATTTATAATTTGACACACCACTATGTGTCAATAATTCAGGATTGACCAAATTTGATCAAATATTATAATCTTTTATAATTTTTGTTGATCCTAAATATTTTATGTGAAATGGTTGACACATATAAAATAGATTAATTTGTTTACGTAGTGCAGGTACCGGATGAAGACAAACATCTAATCTGTATTCACGTGACTTCAAATGTCAGAAATTGGCTTAACAAATTATATAATATGTAGACTATATATTTAAATATATATAATTATATTTACAATAGACATATTATATATATAAGATGCGTATAGCATGAAAGTGACGGGATGGAAATAAAATTGTGATATATTTTATAAGCTTGTAACGAATATTATCCACTGAGAGTTAAATTATTTTAAATAGCTATTTGATAAAAGTTTGTTTAATAAAATAATACTATGGTTCGTATATAAAGTGTTAAACCCTATGTGTTTTCTCCCAAAATAAGCATTTTATTCTAAGCTTATAATTTTTCCGACAAATAAATTTTAAATACCATTGTATTACAAAAAACAATGATGAGTTCTGATATTCAAAGCTCTACAATAATATTATGAATAAATAAAAGTTTTTGTTATGTTTGAGTGGTACGTAGATTGTTGTTCTTGCATCCTTTTCAGAGGATAAATTGTTTCAAATTTAAATTTATTTTTTGAAAATGTTCATATTATTGATACAAAATGATATTGTAATATGTGTATCATAGATATTTATACTAAATCAAAATTAATTTCCTTCAAATACATTAGAAAACCTTATTTCAAACCCCGACTGGTCACTTTTAGGTCTTATTTCTTGTGAGAGAAGGCTTAAGTGAATATGCAAAAAGTATATAATTTTATTTACTGTAATTATTGTTCTTTCTTATTACCTTACATATGACTTTCTACTTAATCGGTGTTTTTATAAGCTTTAATTTTGTTCGAAAAATATTGTTTTAATTTATCGAAATTTTTTTGATGGGTGGAGGGGGGTTCACTGCTTATTAATACCCGTCTGAGCTATTCATATATTGATTAAAATAAATGGTTTGGACTCAGGAAGGTGGAGCTAGATAATAAATATACCTGCATTTGCTTTAAAGTAGACGGTAAAATAATATATAAAAATGCTAACTAAACTTGGTTTATATTGAAATACCAACCTCGTTATATCCTGTTAGCCAGCTTAAATGAACCTGACCTTCAATACACGTGCTCACCGATTCATTTATATAAATATATCGAATTAAATTAGAAAATAAATGATACTCAGCAATTGCATAGACTTATAAATATTGTTTATTAAGGTTTGGGAGAAAATTTTCAAAAATAGGGATTAAGTATACTACCCTTAAGTAAATTTTCCTCATAAAATTCTCACATTATCTTGTTAATCACAGTTAAAACTGTTTATAAATATATTTTAAACAGAATTTTAAAATACTTTTAGCAAATTTCAAAACTTAAATTTAAAGGGCACTTAAGAATTTTTTAAACTTTCTATAATTTATCATCAGTAAACTACACTAAAATGTGTATTATACTAAAATTATAAGATTGCATTATTAAATATCATGAAACATGGTCCCATGATACTAATTTTGAAAAAAATCTAATAGTGATTTTCACTATAATTTCAAATTTTACAAAGATCCGTAATATTTTAATATTTATATTGTGAAAAAAATAAAATATACCCATATTGCACTAAATGGCTTGAAACATTATTTTAATATTCAAGTTATTAAAATTCAATAACCAGTTAACTACCCTTAAAAGAATATCTATACTAAAAACAAGTATACACTCTTAAAACAAACAATCCACAGTTATACACTTTAAATGACATAATTAAAGCCATTTTCATATTACCAAATTTTTAAAACTCATATATCAGTAAACAACCCTTAGTTTGACGGCTTATATCAAACTAAAAATAAGTTTTTGTGGTATTGCACCATAGCAAAAAGTATAACGTTTATTAAGTATATAATATGAAGTTTGAACAAAGTTTATCAAACCCTTCAAAACTGTAGCTATAGACAAGATATATAGGGACAGACCGAACTATAAAATCCACTTTTTTGGGCTTGGACACAAATAAAACGTAGAGACTCATCATAAGTTCGACGTCGAAAGTGTTCAAAGTTAAAATACTTTATATTTATATGAGAAATTAAATAGATTGTAGGTGCCTACGTCACAATCGTATATACTTTCTCGTATATTAGAGTATATTAAAGGTTGGGAAAAATATTCAAAATATGTTATTAAGTGTTTTATATCTACTTAAATTAAAATATGTCTTAATCTATTATGAAAAACAATTCCCCTATATCCATTGCCTCAAGCTTTAAGAATATTTGCAAACAATTAAAATTTTCTAAATTTTGTTATAAGTATACTACGCTAAGATTAATCAAATTTTTAAACCAACAAACATTTATTATCAAGTAAAATAGTCACAAAATACAAATTTTGAACAAACTCTTAAAAGGTGGGTTTTAAGAAAACAAATATAATCATATCTAATTATCCATAATGTAAGAAATATAACAATACGTATTTAGGAACAAATCTCTGAAGCTAATTCTTAAATTATACAAATATGAAAAATCTGTATTTAATAAATTTCAATAAAACGAGTTTTCCTAAACACAAATATAAAAGTTTGTTTAAGATGGCAGATATTCCCCAGATATACATTTTAAACAAAATCTTTAAAGCCATGTCCAAAAAAATTATATCTTAATAGAAAATCGTAAATAAACTATTATTATTATTATTAGCACCACGTCTTATTACCCGTTCGGGTTATACGCACTTACGCTAATGTGAAATGGTAGGGTGATTGTGAGATGAAATGAAGGACCTACAGTTTAACGTGGAATCCGAACCACGGTGGAGGCCTGGCATTCTCCAAATTCCCAAGATGTCTTGTCAGAGGTGAAGGAAGGGTTTGGTAATCAGATAAATCTGTGCCGGGACCGAGGATTGAACCCCAGCCTCCAGCACAGAAGTTCGATACCTTACCCCTAGACCGCCAGGTCATCGTAAATAAACTAAACTTGACTTGAGAGATAGGATTTAATTATTTTTTAAGTCATTGTCTCATAACATGTAAACACAAAGTTTAAACAAAATTGATTATAACATTTCGGAGTGTGGCCAGGGACAGATAGATAGACATCTGGAGAAAAAAAAGGTAAACTCCACTATTCTGGGATCGGACATAAATAAAACGTAAAGATACATCATAATTTGAGGTAAGCATTTTTCACGTTTACAATACTTTATCTTCACGTGAGAAAGTAGAAAAGTATTTGTGTTACAGCCATTTCTCATATTAAAAAGCTTCACTTTGAATTAAATGAGTTTTGTCGTGGGCTTTGGACTAGCTCGGAGCATGTTAATTCACTTGCCTTGTAGGAACCACCGTCAACACACACTCACACGCTACACGTGTAATAGACGGGATCAAAGGAAAACCACGTCCATCCCACTTTAGTTCAAAAACAAAAACATACGTCCAACAATTTTTTAATTAAAAGCTTTGCAATGTTTCTTCCTCATATTTTTTTCTCTCTCATCTTTTTCATGGAGCTCTAGTTTGTATAAGGCTTAAAGTGAAAGAGAGAAAGAAATATATTAGTCAACTTTTTCAATAGCCCAAAAGAAAAAAACACGAAGGGAATTATATCTGCCCAAGAGTTATAATGTGGTTATATAGAAGGAGTATAAAAAGAAAAGAAAATCATTTGCGAACAATAGTTCAGAGTTTGCTTACAGAAAACATGATACTTTCTAAAGAATAACAATTATTATATTATTCATTTATTATGATTATTGTTTGATTTGTCTCTTGAATTAAATATGCTTTAAAGTGCATATTTAATCATAAAGTTAAGGTATCCAATTATCTACATTTTATTTTATCATGTAAAGAAAAACCGTTATGTTATTTTGAGCATTTTCTACCTTGAGATTATTAAGAATATTTATGATTTATGTGACCACCTTGCGCTCAAAAAGGTGGAGTTACCATTTATGTCTGTACCTCACTCAAGATAAGAAATGGTTTGATAATTTTGTCTCCAGCCCTTAAATTACTGAAGAAAGATTTTTCGAAACTCAACTTTTTTGAAAGCTCTATTATAATTTTTTTTAATGGATTTTTGAACAGTATTCGGCATGTCAAACAAAAAAACTCCTCTTTTTTCGGAAAGCATTCATTTTAAAGGTAGTTTATTGGTGATTGATTTTTTAATTTGATATATCTTAAAATTATCTATAACATTTGGTTAGAATTGTATTTCTGGTGGGTTTTTAAGAAAATAAATAATTGTGTACAACTTATCTCAAAATAATTTTTAATAGTAGTTTATTAAAAAATAATTTACGAGACATTTGAAATTTTCTTAAAACAGCACATAATACTTTGTATATATTGGTATTAGGAGACTATTTTACATAATAAATAAATATGTACGATATACTTATTATCCTAAATCAAATTATATTAAGGCTAATTTACTTTGAAAGTATTTTTGAAATATTCTTCAATATCTTATTCAAAACGAGTTTTTGGGAATTGTTTGTCATTATAAACAAGAATATGTTTTTATTTTTGCATATTTACATAGTTTGAGGTAGATTTCAAATAAGTGATTTTTGAAAATTTATATTTATTTAAATGGTTTGTACCATTCTACTTAAAATTTGCTTATGAGTATTGTTTACTCTATTAACCAGAAAATATATTTGTTATTATGAGAACTACTTATTTAAAAATACTTTACTAAACATATTTTTTTTAAACTTGGTTTGATGATATAATACACTATATTAGAAAGTTTGTATAAGTTGGTACTATTTATTTTTATGCATTTTACATTTCAGAGATAGTCAAATTTAACCTAGCTAATAATCTAATATTGAGGGAGTAAGCCTTTTAGAATAAATACACACGCGTTTGAGTCGAAGGAATGTAGGAAACCATTTAAAAGGGACACGCTCGGACTACTTGGCTAGAACTCAAGCCCTGAAACGTGGGTGCAAGTAGTAGTTTTAATTAGCTCAACAAAATACCGGGGGTATGAAGGTATAAGAATAAGTTCTGCAGGCTTTGTGGAAAAGTCCTTGATCTATAATCTATCTACGATAGGAGTGTAGGTAAGTGACAGTTAACAGAAGATTAATGTTGCAAACATTGGCTGAAATAGAAGTGTTTGATATCGCTTTTTTTATGATATGGTATTAATAAGCACACAACCATTATTTCTAACTAGGTTGATATTAAGTAACTTTCAGCCAATGTTTGTAATATAAAACTTTCTGCTAGATATCACTTACGTACACTCCTACAGTGGATGTATAGCTGGCTGGATATCAAAAATATTTTCAAGATTAACGCAGCGTTCCCAATAAGCGTGAACCCCTCCTCCGTGTTATTCCTGGTCGCTCACACCTCAGTGGGGAACCGTTCCCACGGCCTGAACGGTCAGCTGATACGTGGACAGAAGAGTTAGTGACTGAGGGCTGTGCGATTGTTCAATCTTTGATGTGATCCCTGCCCAAGCATTTTTTCACGTACTTCAAACTTTGAAGAGATGATGTAAGAAAAGGAGAGGGTGGCTGGGATAGTTGATATTACCGCACCGAGTTTTTAGAGATTCCACAATTATTTTTTTAAACGAAATATAAATATTGTTTTCCTGGTGATTTCAAAAATATACCGTGATTGACCGATACTCAGGATGCAGTCTAGTTGTAGTGCGCTTAGCCTCTTATAAAAAGGTATGACAAACAAGTGTCCAAATATATAGTACTTCGCGACGACAATCTTGCTTCACACCCAATGAATAACGACTAAAAATCAAACATGGTTGATTCCGACACGACAGGGCCTTGGATCCAATTTAATCACAATCAATGTCCACAGCTCTGTGTTCACACAACGGGTAGCGTTGAACGAAATCGTGGCTTACGCTCGTGGGTCACCCCTCAACGTGGATTAACTCACAAACTAGCTGGTTCTCTCTTTCTCTCCCTCCAACCAAACAAAATCGCTTTTTACCCCTATTCGGCTGTAGATATCTCTCCATAGCTCATGTTACACGGGGTATCCACAAGTATAGATAAATATTCTATTAAAGTGTTGACTTTTTATTGAGTTCAAAAAATATAATAGCTTAACGCCACAGTGAACCGAGCTAACATTAGATTGTCAGGGATGCATACATCCTTTGAATGGATATACTATCTATTTTGTGTGTATTTTAGCTTATTTTTTGTTGTTGTAGTAATCATGATCCATAGCTCTTTAATTTTTGTCCGCACATGTGTGTAAAATAAATAGATTGTTTGCCGAAATATTAATAATATTATGTAGGTCTACACATTTGTAAATTTTACCATTTTTGTGTCACATTTGTTTGCGTTTTTTTCTTTAAAGATGTCAGAGAAGATTATAAATGTTTTATTTGCTTATTTTAATAGCTTATTGTTATTAGATTTTTAATAAATTCTTGTTTATAATTTTATAATCTTATATCAGGTAATAGAGATTACGAGGAAATAACTGAACAGATTTTTACCAAAGAACACCCATTTTAACGGTTATTAGTTCAGGATGTCGGGGAAAATATTAGTTTTCCAAAAAAATCCTATTTTCACAGACAATTTTCAGTTTTTTATTCTTTGTTTAGTCACTATTAGCTTCATGGCTGTATATATATCTCTCTCTTGATATGTATATAGCTACAAAATAATAATAATCACTCAATCTTTATTTGTTGGTCCGAACACATCAAAATTTTATCCTTGGATGTTTATCATAACACATCTAGATTGAGATGCCTAAACTGGGGAAACATTTATTTTTATTGGAATGTTTTTATTGTTAATTCGCATTTAAATCAATAATAATGAGAATAATTCGACAGTTAAAAGTTAATGTTGTTAAGTTCGTTAAAATAGTGTTTACATTTTGTTTCACTTATGATAAAATGATGTTTAAATATGTTCTGTTATGCATTAAAAGCTCAAAAACTATTAAATGATCTTGAATAATGTTTTAAAATAAATCACTTTAACCATCTAAGTATGAGTTTTGGTGTTAATTTTTCTTTTAATAATTGGTTTTGATGTCCATTTTATTCAAATAATGAGGTTTGATGTTCATGTTAGAAAATATTATGACGATATAAAAACAAAAGTTAAGCTATATCATCATTTTACAGCTTGATTTTGAGAATAAAATATTTAAAAGAAATGTTTTTTTACACCATATATCTTTTACCATGCTTACAAATACAGTAAGTTCAGTTATGTTTCCATGTAACTACTTAGTTTGAGGGAAATGTATTACAAAATACCGTAATGTTTTTTGTACCACAATTATATTTTCACATTCTTTCTCTCTATCTGACACTCGCCCTCACACTTTCACCCCTCATACACACTATAACTCACTCTCATATAGTATTTTCTCATTCTCTTTCACCCACCTTATACATTTCTCTCACAAACTAGCTAACCTCACATACACTCTAGACAATTTTTTTTATCACATTATCTTTACTACACTGTCTCTAAGGCACTCTCTCATAATGTTCTCGCTCCCAAATACTTTTTCTTTCTCAAACAATTTCTTTCTCGAACGCTTTCTATAAGACTTCCACTCTCTCAAATTCGCTATATCCCAAAAATTTTCTCTCAAACACTCTATAAATCAAGCTCACTCTCTTTATCTCAATCTCCCTTTCTTTATATCAATATCTTTCTCTTTATATCAAACTCACTCTCTATGACGAACTCTCATTTTCTCACACTCACCTCTCAATTTATATCTCTTAAATCCTCTATCTCTTTCTCACTTTAATTTTATCTCCCTAGAATAATCTCTCCCTTTCTAACTTTCTCTCTAAAATTCTTTCTCCCATGCCCCCAGGTTCTATCTCTCTTTAACACAATATCCCTTATAAAATTTTACACTCGTTTTTCTCTCTCTCTCTCTCTCTCTCGTCCAATAGTTATTTTAATAGTTATGAGGAAACGACCAGGGGAAGTATCAAAGAAAACATCTTTCAGGCTATTTTCTATTCATTGAAAAAAATGCAATTGTAATCAAGTGGTCAAAGACGTCAATCTTTCAAACATTGAACTTGATCTTCTTCAAGGGATAGGTCATAGTTCTTCTGCTTGCTGGCTGGATTTACTGATAGAGTTTCCCTTACTAGTTTTACCATTATTTATATACCAGCTAATGCAGATGCATTTTACTAAAGCAACCCTTTTAATTCATACTTCTTGGAATATACGTATTCTTTGCGTCATACTACCCATCTGGGCACACATTTACTCAACTAGAGTGGAGATGAGGAAGTAGAGTTGGAAGGAAATGGGGACTCGGGTTATTGTCAACCCTTCCTCCACGAAAATTAGACTATATTTATTTTAAACTATACCTTACACATCTCTATACTCTATAAGATTAACGTTATAATAAAAATGTCATTAAGACCGTACTTGTAGTGTGATTCGGTCGATAAATAAATGAATAATACATCATTAGTATGTGATTAAACTATTTAATAAGATATAGATCAGTACACACTGCCATTATTTGAGATATTACACCTTTATCAACGGCAGACAAGATTATATGAGACTGAGACATTTATTTGCAAGCCCGGTGGCAGATTTATCATTATGCCACCTAGGGGCTAGACTGATCTTGCCCCCTACCCATCACCCCCAAAAAGAAAAAATAGCATTTTACAGACGCCGTACTTGGTGAAGGTAACCGAGGCTTCCCTTCGTGAGTTAGGTTTTCCAGTTTCATCATTCGCAATTATTGTGAGTGCTTGTATAACTTTAACTTTTATATATATATATATATATATATATATATATATAACTTCCATGCTGCCAAAACAAAGGGAGAAACAAGTTGGACGCCCAACAGTTTATACGAGCTTTACACGCCCATCTCAGGAGGTATAATATGTGTTTATAAAAAGATTTTGTTTGAAGAGTATCAAAGAGATGGATAATGTTAAATTTTCTATGTCTTTTTTTTTTAATTTGCCACACCTTTGATTTGGCCGCCCTGGGCTATAGCCCCCTGAGCTCCCCTCTAAATCTAGCACGGCGTGTGTCTACAGGTTGCGGGTCTTAAGTCACTGTATGTCGTTTGTGATCCCTGTGTTTAAAGCAAAGTCTATATATTTAAAGGATTTTACAAATTTGATTTGGTAGTAACGCTAAACTTGCTCATGTTCTGGCAGGTTTGAGTATGCCACACTTCTGTGGTTTATCCCCTTAGTGGTTGTGCCAAAATGTTATATTATATCTTCCTGTGCGGTCTTACTTTTCTTATCCAAGTGAAGAAAGAGATATTTCCGTTACATTCACTTTTCTTATGCTGTTAAAATTTATATAACATTGTAATAATATCGTCTTATACGGTAGGAAAAATAATGCATTTATTTGAAATAAACCATTTGTGTGTTTTAGTTGGAAGACCAGAATCAGAACAAGCCAGGTTAATTAAATGATTAATTTTTTTCAATTATTAATTTTTTATTCTATTAACAAACTAGTAACTACGAGTTTACTTATCTTCATCATAGCTACAATAGTATATGTATTATTATGATGAGTTTTTATTAAATCAGTAGCTTTATCACCATAAGAAGAATTTTTTTATAAAATATATCAGTAATATTTAAATAAGTCATCATTTACAACAATGTGCCATATTTATATTAGTAGTTAAAACGAACACTATTCGTCAACTGCACTGGTGCGCACGTTGACTTTCTATCGTCATGTAGGTTTTTTCGTTGAATTATTGTAAATATGTCCGTAATAGGCCTCAGTTAACAATAACATCGGTAGCATTTTTTGGGGGGGTTGTCATAGTTATTATCGATTTGATAATCATGGATGTATATCAGTGAACACTAATTAATAGTTCTCACGCTTTGTGATTTGAAAACCCGCACTTTTAATTTTATATTTATTGGTTTTATTGCGCTCTCAGGCGTCGTGGTGACCAAAAATAAAATTATCTCATCCGCAATTTAATGGGCAAGCACATTACCCTTTTACGAAATGATTACAAACTCTGTTAAGCTTTCGGTCAGAGACCACCTTTGTTGTGGTATGCCTCTTTAGAAAAAATATCCCTATTAAAAAAATACCCGAGGCTAAAACTGTATTAGCAAATATGATAGGGCATGGATTTACTTAGGATCAGGAAGCCAGAACTGATGCCAATGATCAATTGAATATACTGATGCTTCCAGAAGGGAAGAAAAAGAAACCAATCAATCATGTACGAACACTTTATAAGTCCCATCAAGATTTTTACTAAACTTTAAATAATGGGCTATCACAATGAATCAAATATCCCTGAAAGAGAACGAATTAGTGTACATAATTATAGCAAAGAAGATTTAAAGAGGATAAACTGTTAATAGAGGTATGTCTTACGACACTTTTCTAAAGAAATAATGTTGAGAGCCTCCCATGAAACACTGGAAGTCAGCATCTCGCTTATCCGATCAGGGGACGTTTGTGTGAACCTCAAGGGTGATAACAGAACGTCAAGTCGCGTCTTTAAAATAGTGGATTCAAAATTACTTATTCTTTGGACCAGGCTCTCAATTCCACGTAGATTCCCCCCTATTACCAGAATATACCGGGTGTTAATTTCAAAACTTTTCACCAAAATATATTTCGAAAATAACGCAGTGCAGAAATAAATGTTGAAAAAAAGTAGTTTAGTTCTGAGAGGGAAATAAAGTGGTAACGCTGGTATGACCCTGGTGGGATTGCTAAGGTGACGTTAAGGTCACTTTGATCTTTTAAATGAGACTCCCTATTTTTATTAGATATTTCTGTACATCACGTTGTGCAATTTTAAAAATGGTGATTTTAAGATTTTTAAGGTAAAAGCTATCACGAGAAATGAGCCTCACACATTTCAGAGTCGCCAGCACCGTCACCTTAGCAACGCCACCCAAGGTTACACCAGCCTTATCACCTTACTTCCCTCTGAGCCAAACAAATTTTGTTTATAATATTTTTTTTCTGCAATGCGTTGTTTTCGCGATATTTTGGTGGAAAGTTTTCAAATGAACACCCGGTATGGTCTTGATTGCGAATATGTTCTTAACTTTGGGCTGACTATAGCAATGCATACCCGACTTAGAAGTACAGGATTATGTTGTTCACCAGCCTAATTAAAGATGTATTTTTCTTCAGCATTACCCTTTTTTTTTTTTAATTTCTCAAGAATAGTGATGGTAAAATATCGTAGATATTCAGATCTTACAGCTCGTTTACTAAATATTATATATAGAGTAGATACGTTATTTGATTGAAACTAAACTTCCTTAGAGCAGAGGTAGACATTTTTTAAAATGATTTTCCACTATTGACGCTTATAATACTAAACGTGCCACCACATTCCAAAAACTCTAGCCTTACCCTGTCACCAGGCCCCCTGATAAAAATACAGAAAAATATGTTACTATTTAAAAATGTTAGTGATATAGTTCACTAATTTCTGAGTGGGGAATTTTTTGGAGATATATTTTATTTTTTCAGATACAATATAATAAATATATTGCTCTCTTTCGCACCTAGCCAGTGAGGATTGACCTTGAAATATTGCGAGAGCTGGAAACAAGCAAACTGAATGTTCACGACCAATAACTAGCTGCACGTGTGCGAAAGTAAGATACCGACGGTACAGTCACTCTCCAATAAAATCTACACAACCTAACTGTAAATAATCCAGAAAGCATGGCAGTATAACAGGATAATTATAACATTTTATCACACATCGCTCTGATTTATGAAAGCATACTGACATTATTGTAGTAAAATCAATTTGCATTTATCAATTACGTTGGGTGACCTGGCGGTCTAGGGGTAAGGTGTCAGACTTCTATGCTGGTGGCCGGGGTTCAATCCTCGGTCCCGGCAAAGATTTATCTGATTACCAAACGCTTCCTTCACCTCTGACAAGACATCTTGTGAATGTGAGGAATGCCAGGTCTCCACCGTGGTTCGGATTCCACGTTAAACTGTAGGTCCTCCATTTCATCTTACAATCACCCTACCATTTACACATTAGCGCAAGTGCGTATAACCCGAACGGGTAGTAAGACGCGGTGCTATTAATAATAATAATAAAATTTTAATGAAAACACACAGAATATATTCACATGAATAGGTTTAAATACATTGATTAACAAAAATAATCATAAATACCTCAGTGGCTTAGTCTTTTTTTAAAAGTTTGTTTAGAAGATTTGTATGATGGGGCGTGAGATGAGTGAAACTGTGAATGAGCTTNCACATTAGCGCAAGTGCGTATAACCCGAACGGGTAGTAAGACGCGGTGCTAATAATAATAATAATAATAATAATAATAATAATAATAATAATAATAATAATAATCAATTACGTAAATTACATTCAGCCTGAAAATTAGCAAGAAAATTATCTTTCCCTAACGTATTTATTATAAGATAGGATCATAGTAAGATTAAGGCTTCTCTCTTTCAGTGTGAACAAAGTATAAAATGAAATTAGAAAAATATAAGTATATAGTTAAATTGAAAAATATATCAACTAAACTTTTCTTATATCACGCCGTAATTTAAAGCTTTTAACGTAACTAGGTAGAAGATTTATACTGTGCGAGTCTTCTTAAATCCCGTTTTAAAGGTCGATTACGATAACAATAGCTGGTAGAATAAACTAAGTTTGACTTACGCATAAATGTTTCTACAACTTTTGTAATCAAACGTTTTAACACACTTTCCTGTTATATATAATATTGAAAATTATCAAGCATATTACAATTCCGTTTTATAAATCATTGAAATAAAAATTAATTTCAAATAAAAGATTACTATAATTTATGTAATGTTTTTTTAACGAACTTTTTGGAAAGAATAAAAGATTAAAATTTACCTCACTCTTGATTCAAGTAATCAACTAAATTACAAAACTAATACCCGATTTCAAGGTGTTGACAACTATTATGCATTTTTTAGAGTTATCCAACAAACTTAGAAACCAGAGTGATTATTTAATAGGGCTACCTAAATTAATGTTCCATCATACTCATATGCACTTATTTAATATTTATTAATAATCTTCATTTAGATAAATAATAACAATTATAGTTAGCCTATCTTCTCATTTTATGTTCTTTAATTTTTTAATTAATCATACCTGCAATTGCTTTGAATTAATAAGTTGTATTCATTCATATCACCACTGTAAGGTTATATCACTTGTATGTATTCGTATACCAATAAAATATCTGGGTTGAACGATATTAATAAAGCTAAAATCAACTAAGATTAAATAAATCATTATTTGCTTGATTAGTGGAAGGAAGTGTACTAGCAATGAAACACCCGTTTCTTTCTAGCTTATGCCAATTGAGCACGCCAATACCTATACATATATATTTATGGATATTTATGCATTTTATAATCTGATTACAACTAATGTAAAAACCTTACTTGAAAACCTTCCAAGATGTAAAATGAATTAAGTATATTATTAAAATTTAAATTGATAACGTGCTGTGTCAAGTTTAAAAAAAACTTACAAACATTCTTTATTTTAAATAGCCCAAGTAATATTTTATTACGGAAGCAATTTAATTTTTGATACCACCCATTTAAAGTATAAATTGAGTATTTATTATAACCAATAATACAATAACTAGGGTAATGACCAGTACAATGTGAAGGCCTAGAGTTTTTAGATCAATTGTATTTTCTTTCAATAAGTAACTTTCAATTTAGATATTCGTTAAGATATTTTATCAAATTAATTTACAAATGTGGCCTTTAAAAAAAGTTAAATACCTTCACTCAAAAACCTTCAATCAGGTGTTCATTCATTGCATTACATACCAGATACGACATAAAGACTTCAAACTCAACATTAACCACGACCCTGCTATTATCTGCCCCTTTCCACCACATGCAATGATTAACCTAGTCCAAATATATATCAGATGAGCCGCATTGTCTCCCAGGGTTTTTTTACGTTCCTACTTTAAATCTCTTCAATTTTTTTTTAATGTTTTCATGTTCCATTAAATGCCGTAGACAATGCAACCCACCGTTATCTTGGTGGTTCACCCTCATATTTGTAACTTCACACAAAGTAATAAAGGTGGGTTGAAGAGATAAATCCATTCACTAAAGTTTCAGAAGACCTTTAACGGTCATTAAAAGGGATGACTGAATTGACGATTGTTCAAAAAAGAAAGTGATTCTTTTCATATTGTAGTCACAGCTACGCAATATAACGTTGATTCAAACTATTTCAAATATTAGAAATAAAAATATATTAGTTTTTAAAATAAGTCAAAATATTTATGAAAAACACTGCAAAAATATAAATAAGGATCTAGAGCTAATAATAGTTATGAAAATATATTTCAATTAAATGGTTTAAAGTATATATATATATATGCATACTTGGGTTGGAATAAATATATAGGCTATGTGTACAATATAAAAATGTTGTCTTAGCAAAGCTTTAATTATAAAATGTATAACGATTGGAAAGATTTAAATGTTTGACAACATGGAATTATAATATACAGTGTTAAGTGTTATAAACAAATGCAATCTAAAAACATTTATCACATTAAAACAACGATTTAAAAGATTATAATTTAAGGTAAATGATTTTAATAGAAAGTTAGATATTATAGACAAAACCTTCATATTCAATTATGTTATAATGGAAACAATTATAAGTTATTAAAGTCAAAATGGATGCTGCTAGAATACATATTAAAGAGAAAGGATAATAAATTTGTTGACCGAATGAAATAATTATTTTCCTTATCTGAAATATAATCTTGTGTTATTTGAAATGGTATTTAGGTTTCCCATTAATGACAACTAGTTTTGACGCTCACAGGCATCATCCTCATAACTTCATGAAACAAGACCAATCGGACTGTAATATGTTGTTAAAACTAATTGAAACGCCAACAAGATAATTATGAAATGGGAAAGCAGATATAAAGTAATACATTGGAAAATAAGTAAAATATGTACCTAGAGACAAACATAAAAAGTGGAATCTTATGTCAAGATTTGAAAAATACTGAGATTAGAAGTGTAGAAACAGTGTATAAACCTAGAACGTACTATTAAGTTTGAGAAAAGTATGAAGATAGTGAAAAAGTGAGATAGGTTGCAAGGGAAACTAAGATGTTGAGGTAGATACATATATCGATATATAAAATTGGATAATCAATTAGTGAGCGAAATTAAGTGATTTTACCACAATATGAAAATACAGGTAGAGAAGATAAATGACAAAACTAGTAAATTGAAATAAGGTTCAAATCTTCTCATCACTGGCCAAGACAGTTCTTAACGGCATTGTAGTGTTTAGGATTTGAATCCCTGACAAATGTAGGGAGGTGGTAACTTTTTTAACACAATTAATTGTATTTGAAATCTTTTTTGTACTTTACGGGAAATAATTATTATTCTTTCAGCAAAATCAAGTCAACAAGGTTTTTAAACAAATTAAAAAACTTTCTATATTCAAACCTATATTTTTTGCCTAGTTTTGTCACCGCAGCATACTACCAGTTCAGGCTATATGCATATATGCTAATCTAGGGCAGGTTAATCTTATATGTACGATAGAGGTTGAATAAAGAGGAAGTGTATCCAATTCTCGTTTAGGGAGGGTGAAAATTATCTAGTTAAAATAACCCTTAGTGTATTCAAGTAGAATTCAAACATCAAATTCCAGTCTATCATTAGATTGGCAGATTAGATCCGACCACCAAAAAAGGCTGCAAATTTATTATCTTAGTTAATTAGTTGTATGATACTACTCTTATATACAGGATGTGAATCAATAGTAAAAAGAGGGTGGAGGTGGATGTCCTTCTTTCACAGAGAAGCTTACCCTGACTCGTGAAGTGTCAAAGTCATCTATCATTGTTTGGGTTAACCCTCATCTTTCTCATCTCAAGATTAGTAAAAACAACTGATTTTCTAATAAAAAGAAACGAAAAATCTCGCTATACTTTTAATATATATTTTTATTCCGTTTATTAAGTCATTGTCTGTCCGTGGTCCTAAAACGTGCTGAAGGAAAAATATCCGGGTGAAGAAAATTTTATCCCCTCCCCCAACCCATCGTTTTCCCATCCTTCTATATCCATAAAATATTTTAAAAACTTTTAATTATTTAAATTAAAATTTCAATTACACTAATGACATACAATGCAATAAAAGTGTAATTGAGTTTTGGTGACCTGGTGGTTTAGGGGTAAGATGTCGAATTTCTATGCTGGGGTCCCGGGTTCAATCCTCGGTCCTGGCACAGATTTATCTGATTACCAAACTCTTCCCGCACCTCTGACAAGACGTGTATTAATCACAACTTGTGAATGTGAGGAATGCCAGGCCTCCGCCGTAGTTCGGATTCCACGTTAAACTGTAGGTCCTCCATTTCATCTCACAATAACCCTATCATTACTCATCAGCGTAAGTGCGTATAACCCGAACGGGTAGTAAGACGTGGTGCTAATAATAATAATAATAATAATAATAATAATGTAATTGAGTTTATAGATCCTCCTTCCCTAATTATCTTAAAATTTAACTAATATGTGTATTTTTTGATAAATGGAACGGTGAACACGTGGTCTAAATTCAGGCTTGTTTAATGTGATTCGTCTGTGATGATAATGGGGATCGAACCCCAGATAGGGTGAAAGAGTTTTTTTTAATATTAACATTTACCCTCCACTTTACTTTACTCCACTGTACCTTTTATATATATATATATGTATATATATATTACCTATATATATATGTATATATATATATATATATTACCTATATTCTACCTCTATAATCAGTACACTACTGACATCGTATAGGTGTGGCCATCCAGGTCAAGTTTTAAGAATGAGTAATTATGTAATTAATAGTATGACGTGCCTCACAGGTTTTATATCGTTTTCATCTTATAATATAAATATTTAATCTATAAACATATACGATTTATGAAGATAAATAACATATTATGTGTTGAATAAAAATACCACCAAAGAGAATAAATGAAATAATATACATTGTTATAAAAACATTGAGAAAATAGGATCATCTCTGTCCACAGAAGAGGAAAACGAAGTTTATTTTCAAATAACTCGATAATATATATAGTTGTATAGATAAGAAACAGTTGGCTTTTATTAAAATATATTTCATAAAAATATATTAAATTTTACGAGTGCTACAACTTTACAATGAAAGGCTATATCGTATCAAAAAATTAGTTACGAAGATACAATCAAATGTTGAGATCTACTTCAATGAACTATCCTTCATACTTTTAGAGTTGGATATTTAATTCCAAAAACACATCAGGGAAAATATGTGAAAACCCTAGATACCAAGTTTTAGCTTGATCAGTAAAATGGTTTTGGCTCTAGGCCAACAGAGATAAAAAAATATGCCATCGTAAAAAAACATTTGTGTTTCAGGGGATCAAGAAACTTAGAAATTTATCAAAATCTTGAGTTAAATTTGTTGACAATAAAGGTACATATCTCTCCGAGGGGTGGAAAGAAAGTATACATATAACCAGTCTTAGGGACATAAACCCACTTTCTCATGTTGTAAAAAAAACTATTATTATTTTCATGTAGCCTACTTGTTCAATCCCTTATTTTTAATCCATAAAACTAAAACAAATCTGGATGAGAGAATTTTTCACAAAAAGGGGTGTTCATATAAAACTAATAAATTGAAGCTATGAAAATATTTACAGATATTTTCCAATGACAGTCAACCACGTTTATTGTGTGTATACTTCAATTATCAGTTTAATTGGATTTAAATCAAAGGGCACCACATTGTCAAGTACACTTAAGCATTAATGTTTGTACAAAAAAAATATACTAGCTAATTTAGAATGATCAAAATTACAGAAAATTCAATTTAAGGTTTGGATATGAAATGAATCCAATTATATTGGCGTAATTGTTATTTGAAAATAATTACTATAACTATAGAAAATTATTGGATGAAAAGCTTATATTGATCAAATGGTTAGCTCAGTAGTTACCACAGCCAATTATTACTAATATGCAGTTGCAACGTTCATTCTTGTTGTCGTATTGGTTATTGAACGGAATGGTCCAAGAGTAGGTCAATGAGAGCGTGAGGTATGAGCCGGAACAGGAAATGTAAAATACTGTCGGTTGACAGCTCAGTATAAATGGAGGATAAAACAAAGTTTCATTGACTGTGTTTATTAAAGCTGTATCTTACTAGCCATATCGTTTTTACAAATTTTTATATTAATATGGTAGTTGGAATAGGTATGTATATTTTAAGGAAAATGTACGAAATTTGAATGGAGGAAGGGAGTGAAGGCATTTAGGGACACTAATATCTCACTATGCACGGTTGGGACTAAAATAATGAATGACCTCTCCATCAAATGCATTCTAAGAAAGATGAGGCCAGCACCTTTACCCCTGAAAAACATTATAAGTGTGGTGCTTATTAAGTTTAACGCTTTGGTATTTTCGGCTATATGTAAGAAGATCAAAGTAAGGTTCTCTTTTAATGTACAGTAGCTTTACATTAACTTGGAGACAAAATAAGAAAGCCACATTGATAAAATAGAATTTATCCCTTATCACCATCCCCGCGCACCCAGATGAGACTCAAACAACTATCTCCCCATCTGCTGGATTTCAGTCAGCCCGAGACCATAAAATCACAGATCTGGGTGTAAGATATGGGAAAGGGGATTTATAAAAAAAAAAGGCTAATAGCTATCTACTATCCATGGCAATGGGCCATGGTCTAAGGCATCAACCATGAATTAGATTATATTTGTTATGATAAGGATCGTTAAAGCTCGATTCTCAAAGCGTGAACTGGGTGGTGGTTTTTTCCATACTGTCGTCATGATAAAATGGGTGCATATTCTTTAAAGCTACCTTACTCATCACAACACCAACTTATAGCTTGCCCTTTTTATCAAGATATTAAACTTTAATAGTTAAAGTAATTATTAAAGTATTATTAAACAATGAGTAATCTGAATTAGACCTATATTTCCCGGCAAGGAACCAAACCAACATTTGCACGAATATTAAATTTAAACTGGGAAGGTTACTTGTATGGCTAATATATTATAATTTAAAACCATTGTTTCTCATCCTATTTCCCAGCACATACACTGAGACTATCATTTTAATTCAAAATCATCGTTTGCTCCCTAAGTTAAGATAATATAAAGCGAATAAAGATAGTATCAGGTATACGGTGTGCTAATAAATAATAATCGCAAGAAATCGCCTTTAGTATACTCAATTTTCCAGGCGAAGGGAAGTCAGGGATCGAATTTGAACCGGTTGCACACTTTTTTTTTTCTGAATGCTATCCAACAATTACTCTAATCAAATAAATATATATTCCTTTTAAATTCCATATTCTTAACCACCATGACTATAATATAAATAAATTATAATTGCTTGGACGGATAAAAAGACGCAGTATAAAAATAGGCTTATTAATATAATTTGGTAATGCGGGGCTATTTGGGCTCACTTCAATTTTAACTAAAATTTAAACTTGTAATATATTTATAAAAAAAATGGTGTAACAAAGTTCTACATTTCGAATCATTAATTATTATTTGCATCTATTACTATTTTGGTTTGAAAAAAAATTCTAGATAGGAAAAAAAACTGTCATAATAATATTATAAAGTGTAGATGACCCTTTAGTAAAACATGATGCTATGTTTATCATATATAACTACAGTTTGGGGCTATTTTATTAATTATCTATTTTAATATTTTATCATGAATACAAATATCCTCACACATTATATCAAAAGTATACTTTATTAGATGGAAAATAAAATGTTTAAAATTACTTTCTAAATTTGATTTCTTTTTTATAAAGGCCCTTACCCATACTTTATGAAACAATAGTTCACTGTTTTGGAATTTAATCCATTCTCCTTTTCACTTGACTTTATGTCCCGGTAAGAAAGTTTACAAAAACCGCATGGTGCATTTTATTCATTCCATTGTCAAATAGATTATCGACAACATAGTCTTCATCTGAATGGCTGGGTGTAGCCGAATTGTCTAAAACACGTCTCTAAATCTTTTTAAGATCAAGGGATCCCAACATCTTACGTATATTGGTTTCACTCTCAAACACTAAAGCTCTTTTCAATTTTACTTTTCATGATTTTCTTGGAAAGCTAGTATATAGGTGTTGGTGATGCCTTAGAAATTTTAATTTATCCATTAAGAACAATTATTATAATAGAAATTTGTTGAAGGTCCTGCAGTATCGCATATAGATTCTAGTTCTGTTATAGGCACCTCCAGATTAAAAGTGTATGAAGTAATTAACTGTTTTACAGGCAATTTAATGTGATTATAGGAGATAAAGAAATACAGAAATGTAAGTTGCAGTGTTACTTAATATCTAACAACTGTTCATAAATTAAAATTACTTTATTCTATCTTGAAACCTTGAAAAATCCTACCTGAATTTTTCCCATCTCGTGCACTTAAATACTCGTGAGATATTATTACGTAAACGCTCTTATTACCCGTCTAATATCACGCACTTGATTTACTCAACTCACGTATTGAACAAAAAAGAAAGAATCCGTCTCCTCCTCTTCTAAAATGAGGCAATTCCTCTCATTAACTGGGCTAAATAGATTTTCATCTCTTCTGCCATTCGTAGTAAACACGAATCAAATTTATTTTGTGTAAATTATCCGTGCTAGACTTGAAATACTATGTCTAGAATATAAGTACACAGTAAAAAGTATAAAACAATAATTATTATAAACGCTGGAGTTGTGTTTAGAGGTCTTGGTAAAGTTTCATTACCACTTACATAAGTAACTGTATTGTCAATGTAAGAAAACACTTACATGTACCTAAGACTGTGAAGAATAAAATTAGAAAATCTATTTTTAACCATTATAAACATGCTATAGAGAATCTAGTACCTATTCCCCAAATATACAATCCGGAATTTTATATATAATTAGACAATGGATTGGATTTTGTGGCAGAGATTCCACAATTAACAACAATGAAGTCTTCTTTGTGTAGACAGAGCCTCGATTCTCTTGGTTTAATATCTTGGCTATAAAACCGAGGAGAAACAAATACCACCATAAACTTATCTTCATTGTTGCTGGTTTAGAAAAATGTATACTGGAAGTTTAGAGTATGCTGGTACATGAATACTTAACTTAATATGGAGATTATTTAAGGGGTTGAACTTTTAGTAACCGTCCAAGTCAATCCAGTTGGATTTATAATATCTATGTTGATCTTGAATATACCAAATGTTCTACTAATGTGATTCTTGTTTTAACAGGCTTTGGATGAGAGAATTAGTAAGGTCACCACATATATTATTAATGAAAAAATCGCCGTCAGTAAAAGTTAAGGAAATCTAACCAATGCTGCCAGTTTCATACTCAGAATGAGTACGCCAAGTGCGGTGCTATACCAAATAGAAGACATCAACCTAAACTCAAACGGAATTGGCCAATTTTGCATATTATACTGGCCCCTTCCATTCTGGTCTTGGTAGGTGTCGTCCTGCATTTAGTATAGCACCGCATTTGAGGCTTACTTAATCTGACTTTATATGTGGCCCTAAGAGTCGTGAGCTAGTAGGTACTTATAATTTACTTTACATTATTGCTGGACAAGGTTTAATAGTGTATACATACTTGAAAATATATTTGTAAAAATTAAATAAAAATAAAAATTTAATTATTTTTATGTTAATTCTGATATTTTAAGGTGGTTAGTCCCACCTAGCTCTCACTCATTTAATAATAATAATAATAATAATAGTAATAATAATAATAATAATAATAATAATAATAATAATAATAATAATGTAACTATCTTGCCTTAAATTCTCTTTCCCCGCTAAAGTATTCCAAAAATATTATTTTTCAAATGTTATCAGCTATACAAATTTGAAAGTTTGCGTTATCTAACTGTTCCTACCCCAATGTATTAGAGGAAAACGCTTAAAGCTAGAGGAAGGAAAGAGAGTGTCAAAAAGTCACGAGCGATTCAAAGTTGTTAGAGAATATTTATTCTGGCCCAGCATACAAAATAGGATGAATAGTAATAATGTTTACTTAATAATAACCCCTGAATATTTGAGTGCACGAGGCAGGAAGTCACTCATTAAAATACACTAGAACGAGACAAAACGGATTAGCACCAATTCCCCAACCACGCTCTCACGTAATTGATAGAGTATTCATGAGAAACTACTATATCACTTTTCCCAACCATATTAGCAATATAAGGTTAGCAAATTGGCTAGGTTCTTTATAGCTACAGCTAATTACAATAAAACACCTTCTAAAATAAGACTAGATTTTAGCTATTATGTAAGGCTTTGAATTCTGTCAAAAAATATAATTTAAGTATTCTATGATCAATTTGTTTTAAAACCGAATTCAAATGGTCCACTTTCAAACTAAGCTACGCCAATTGTTGTAAAACCCAAAGGTTCACTTTAAAAAGTAAAATAATCGAAATATAGATATTTTACAAAGAAAAACATTATTAAAAAATACTAATAGAAATATCAGCTTAAAAAGTGATACAAATTGCCCCTAAAGGAAGTTATTTTTTTAACATCAAATTACTTTATTATTTTTCCGTAGGATAATCTCAAACTACTTGTTTAGATGAGCATTCAATATTCAAAAATAATTAGAAAAATACATACTGTAAGAGCATAATTATTATAAGGCCTTATCTGGCAGGAGCTTAACCCACGCTTGTACATTTACTTGGAAATTAAAGTATTGGGTTGCCATCCTGTTGAGAGTAGCATTTAGCTAATATAGCTTACATCCTGTTGCTGAGCGAGCACCGTGTGATCGATGGACCTTCCTGGCTGGTGAAACTCGAGCTCATCAAGTTTGTGTGTGAGAATAACATATGGTTGTTTAATGTTGGAAGCCATTCTGAATACATGTGTGGCGATATATAGCACGTCTGATGAATGACGATATAAAATGCGATCTGGTAGTTCACCTCCACCTGAAGGTCAATCACGGGTCTACAGAAAGGCTGTGAGACCGTTATCGTGCCTGCTCCCTCGTCGCGGGAGATCTACCCGGTGACTCATGTAGTAGTTTAGCATCTGACTCGGTTAATAAATATATCTTATTGGACTAGCTCACCAATCTCATTCACCTCGAACCATCCATCCCAACCCCTACCACTCGGGGTCCATCCTAACCATGTAAGGCCCTACGTTGCCCCGGTAGTGCTGTAGTAGGGCTGGCTACAGGGCACCCAGATAAAACCAGTGATATTACACCGTTTTGTCAGAAGTAGGATAGGGACTTTACAATACAAAAATTAACGACTAAAAGTAAGTAAAACATTAAACAGCATTGGCAAATACAATTGAACAAGTAGTAAACCATGAAAACCAAATCATAAGGACACTAGGTAACTACGACCCGCAGGAAGAAAGACCATATAAACGGCCAAGGCTAGGGTAAAGAGGTAACACGATTTAAAAAAATGGTGAGGTAAAAGGTAACAAGGTAAAACGGTAACGGCAAAAGGTAACACGGTAACATTCACAACCTCATAATCATTCCATCATTCATCAAATGAAATCATCCACTTCTCACCATCATTCCATGAGGATAAGGGCTAGCGTATGCTGCCTGTAACTCGCAAAACAATACAGCCCTTTCGCAGGTGACCTATCTTGACACTTCTGTCAAGGTGGGCATCCTGATTCGGGCTACAAACAACCCAAAAACGTGTATTTTGTACAATTAAATCAAAGGCACCAAGTCATGTAATACTAAGTTCATGCAACGAGGATAAGGGTCCGTGAAAACAACCTGTAACTCGCATAACTAATCAGCCAAAACTTCCTCTACTTATCGATGACTCTATTGGCGAGTGGGGAGGTAAAGGCAACAGGGGAAACCCATTTCGAATTCACTGTGACATTTGAATACAGCATGCACCAAGAAAGATAGAACCCTGCCACCACGCTACATAAACTATAGGGAAGAGCATGCGGTGAACTACAGGAACTGCTTCGTCCAAGTCAGAGAAATAGAAAGACGTAACAAACAATTAGACAAACCTACCCAAGGGGCACATAAGCTAATGGAGCAAACTGCTCCACCCAATCAGGACACACAGCAACTTAGGAGAAACACCACACCAACGGCAAGACACGCTACCGCGATCAAGTGGATAACATACTTAGCGGCCGTTGTTAACCTTCCCTAACAAACTATCGAGACCTATTCCAATAAAAATGAGGCTTGCAACCTAAGGGGCCTCTTTCAAATATTCAAAGACATTAATCTTTTTGGCCTCCTTACACATCTCAAAATGTACGTGAGCAGGCTGAAAAACGCTCCAGACTAAACACACAAAGGTCCTAATTGTATCAGAAGCCGTCACCGAATTATACTGTGATGGTAATTAACCAAACACATAACCCTGATAACTGTATGAACGAATTGTTCTGGGACGCCAATGGCGTCCTTCAACAGGCCCATGAACTGGAACAGTTATTGCAGACGTACCGAGTAGACATAGCTCTCATTTTCGAGACGCGTTCATCACCAACTAAACGTTTGAGCTTTTAAGGGTGCGACACTTACCGGACTTACATGCCTACTGGAAGGGGCAAGGATACAGCTGTACTAGTTTGACGGTGTGTGGTAGTGATTGAGACGGTGAACATAGAAACGACCTCAGTGATAGTTCCCATACCACGAAGGAAGATATTGTTTGGTGCCGTGTATAGGAGACCTTCAGTCCCGTTCACAGCCCAAGACCTAAACATGCTGATGACAAGGAAAAACTTCTTCACCACGGGAGACATTAACTGCAAACACACTTATTGGAACAGCCGTATATCCAACCAAGCTGGCCATACCCTGTCCAGAACATACAACCATGAATAATTACGTAGTTTTGGCACCGGAGAAACCCACGTTCTACCCCTCCAACTATGGATGTGCCACATGGCATACTTACAGACTTCAATCAACACCCTGAAGAATTACATACTTTGAATGAATTGGACTCCAACCACATTCCGGTTTTCTGTCGGCTCCTAATAAACACCAACCCCCTGAACTCTTTCCTTAGAATAAATATCCCTAAATCTGATTGTCCCAAATACCAGGCCACCATGGAAAGGGCTATATCAAAAGATTGGAAGGTATAATCGACTGAAGAGGTTGACCACTTACTCGCCCTCCTGACGTCAATGCTCCTTGAGGCTAATCGGACATCAATTACCTATGAAGACTCAATAACTAAAATTAAGAGGGAACACCAAGACCTCAACTTACCGATAGCCAGACATGATTGGAAGACATCTTGTTATCCGAGGCATCGATTAGTATACAATCGACTAAGGGCCCTAGTTCACCGTAGAACGAAGAAGCTGAAAATTATCCATTGGAACGAGTTAATCTTTGAAACAGTCGACGATGGGGACAGTGTCTGGAAGATAAAAAAACAACATAAAGGGTGCACCCAAAGAACCAGAACTGTGGCCATTCACGGACGGCAGGGGATGACCAAAATAGCCACGGACAGAGCCGAAGCTATAGCGGAGTTTTTAGAAGACCAATTTAAGCGTGCCCCAGAATGAGAACTTCTCAATAGTGGTTAAAACTGTGGTAAATCTATTCCTAGAGGAACATTCTGAGATTCCACCAACCCCGGTGCTCACACCGGAAGTGTAATAGGTCATCAGGAAGCTGAAGAAGAAGAAAGCCTCAGTTGCGGACATTATTTCAAACGAGGTGCTGTGCCATGCCTCTGTTACAATAATTATCCTCCTGACTGCCATATTTTCTGCCGAAATAAGGTGGGGCTACTTCCGAGAAGTTTGGAATTTATCGGACGTAATATTGTTACTGAAGCCAGTTAAGGACTAACACATTCTCTAAATGCTGAAAAAAATTGCCCAGAAACACCGTATACTCCCTGACACTCAATTTGGATTCCGGTGCCACCACTCCACAGTCCACCCAATCACCAGTCTTGTTGAAGAGACTACGGAGAGCTTCAACAGGTAGGAGACTACACTCGCTGTTCTCATGGACGTGAAAAGCATTTGATAAGGTCTGGCACGCTGGCCATCTTCAAAAAAAGTTCACCTTCAACTTCCCTAAAGCATACATTCACACGGTAAAAAAAACTTCCTAAACGGACGCTACTTTATAGTAAAAATGGAAGGAAAAGGTTAAGCCTTTCACAACATCAAAGCGGAAGTGTCACAGGGATCTGCCTTATGACCTTTTCTCTACATCGTATATGTCACCAACATTCCAACTAATCCAAAAATTGCAGCTAGGCTGTTTTCTGATGATACTCTCTTCTTCACTTCGCACAGAAACATCAGATATGCTTTTAAACATATCCAAAGTGTCCTGGACCAGTTCGGAGACTGGCTGGAGAAGGGGAGGATCAGAGAAAAAAGACAAAATCCACAGTAATCAGAATATCTAAAAGGAGGATTCAGCCACAGAACAATTTTAGGGTTCTGGTTGAAATCATCCCCTACTCAAACGAACTTAGATAACTTGGCGTTACAATATACTCCAGCCTCAATTGGAGACCTTACGTTGAATACACGAGGAAAAAGGCGTTGGGGGTCTTCGTCAAGAACTATTCACTCTTCAAGAGCTAGCAGCTGAACACCCCAACAAAACTTCTCTAGAGAAGTCTAATCCTGGCGCTACTAGTTTACACCTGCGAAGCGTGTAGCTATGCGGCACCAAATGTATTGAATCAGTTCCAAGTGATTCAAAATAAAGTACTCAGATGTATACTTGGTGTAACAACAAGAACAAACGACGCGGTCATCCATGCGGAGACTGGGACCAAGACCCAAAGAGAGTTATACGAAGACCGGGACAGAAGTTCCTACAGCAAAACCCTACTGCTGGAGTAAAACGAGATAGTCAGAAACGTTGTGCAGTAGAACTCCGAAGGCCCAGGAAATACAAAAAGCCAAGACTGGAATAGGAGGTACCTACCTTGTTCCACAAATCCCCGACTAGCCTGTCCTAGTGCCTATAATTTATATCCTTAGCTAGCCCATCAACTCTATACAACTTGAAAAATGTCAAGAAATATTTTTTGTTTTACAAATTCGCAATCACCTATCCATCCCTCACTTAGTCTCTAACATGATTTGTGTTTTATTTCAGCTCATCAAGAAATACCACACCCCAACTTATACATTGGGCCTGACTGCACTTGTGTCTACTACTACAGTGTACTAGGGTTTGATATAGTTATTCCACAACACGCTCTCCAATTCACAACTCATTTCCCAAACTATTTTTGACTCCCACAATCAATGAACATTTCCACAAAAAGAGGTTATTGTCTGTGACTAAAGATCGGTACTCTTAGGTATTAACAAGCCAACTACCTTCTCTGAGGGTCGCTTCGGACAGTCAGATCTGGTAGCCAGGCAAAAAAGGGAGCTGTGAATTGACGGTAGGACTTTGATTCATCTACGAGATTCCGAGGAGGTCGGACACGTCTACTGTTACTGGAGAAGACTGAGACGACACCGGAGAAGAAACCTAAACCAGACAACGAACTTAGTCCAATCCCCCTACACAACAGAGTTTGAGACGGTCTATGGGGGCTCTTAAGCTGCGTTAATCTTATCGGTGCCAACCAGTAGTTGAAAGCAATGAAACGCGGCCGGCTGTAAAGCAATACCTTGCAGTTGGTGACCATCTTGGGGACACACACAACTACACACCACAGGGAGGGAGAGCCCCCACTTTTCCTCACACCCATGCACCACTAGACTGCCCTTGTCAGGGCTGTGTGAAATGGCCGTGGCAACACTCAAAACAAACGACACCACACTGATTTTCACAAAAACACGAACACACAGAAATGGTAACTTTTCTAACTTGGAGGATAGCCTGGAGACAACCGACATGGAAACTGATCACGATGGCAAAAGTTCATTCACCCTAGTAGACAAACTCAGACGTAAGAGAAAATGTAGGAATACAGACAGGACACAATCGAAGAAAACTATCACCATGGATGACAACATATGCACATCACTTAATACAGAGACAAATAAACAACGACACACCCTCAACACAGACAAACACCAACAAGAAAGAGAGCCTTCTCCCAATAGTGACTGTAGGGATCCACAATTACAAAAATATCACTGAAGTAGCGAAAGACACCGATACCACAATAGTAGTTAGTTACATCAAGAATGGACTTAAGATACAACACACCTTGACCCACGACTTAAAACTTGTACAAACCCTCCTCAAATAAAAGAACCAAGAGTTTTACACCTACTCACTGCCACGATACAAGCCGTTGAAGGTAGTAATAAAGGGACTGCCAGCTAACATGAAACCTGAGGACATCAAATCAGAGCTTATCGAACTATGACACCCAGTGACTGAGATAAACCAGAATATCTGAGAGGCAGAAACGACTAACACCACTCAGACTGTGAGTTTACTCCCGACATTTTTGGTCTCGCTTGCTAAGACTGAAACTCACACCACTATCTTTGAAGCTAGCAACCTTAATCAGACTAGAGTTAGGTTAGAACATTAAATCCCTCCCCGAAACACGATTGTGCAATGTCACAAGTGGCAGTGTCATGGGCATACGAAGAACAACTGTTCAAAAATGCTCAGATACACGAATTGTCTCGGAGAACACCTCACCCCCAAATTCCCCAAAAAGGACATCACGACACCAGAAAGATGTATCATTTGCAAGGGCCCACACACGGCCAACTACAGTAAGTGCCCGATATACGTGCAACTGTTGGAGGCCAAGAACAATAAACTCAACACATGACAGACGAAACCCACACGGACAGTGAGCCCACCTACCACCGATGATTTCCCTCCTATCCCGTGCACCCGTCAAATTGTCCCTCCGACCAATCAACCACTCCCAGGCCCCTCAGCTAAACAATCCGCGGAGGCCACATTCACCTACCACTCCTTTACCGATGTTATGGTGGGGCTCAACAGACGACAACAACAAGAAAACACCACTTCCTCACTCTAAGATATAAAAGACTTCGTCAACATACTCAAGGACCTGAACATCTTCAAAATACTCACACACTTCAGACCTTACCTCACTAGACTCAGAAAGGCGACTGACAAGACTGAAAATCTCATGATATTGCTAGAGGGAGTGACCGAATACTTCTCGACCGACTATGACAAACGCAAACGTGACGGACGAAATACATACTTTGGGTTTTTAGATGGAATGAGAACGGGATACTAACGCAAGCTAAGGAGCTATAAGATCTTATAAAACTTACTTAATAGATAGTGCCCTAATAAACGAGACCCATCTAAATCCCTTTAAAATATATCTACATTTACGGCTACATTATTTATAGAAACGACAGGCCCCAAGTCAGGGCACAGCTATCTTGATCAAGACCCATCTACCTCACTACCCACATCAATTTCAAAATCTCCAAAATATAGAAGATAACGGAATAAATGTAAATACTAGCAGCGGGAGTGTTCAGTTCGTGGCCTATACAAACCCCGACTAAGACGCTAATACCGTAAGACGAGATCACAGATACAAACAAACTGTTTTTGGCTGCTGATCTTAACTCAAAAAACAACATTTGGACTAGCCGAGTAACCACCGGGAATGAACGAATATTAACAGACCACGCAGACACTCACGACTACGTAGTTGTTGCCCCAGACTAGCCCACATTTTATCCCTCGATATATCTACAGAGACCCAATATCATAGACGTGGCATTGGCGAACATTGGTGTAACCATTAAGGATATGACGGTATTAAAGGAACTGGATTCTGACCACAATCATATATTGTGTGAAGTTAAAACTGACACTAACTTTGAGATAAGGGGCCTCCAAAAACAATAGCAACTCGTGGCTGGGGAGAGTTTAGGCGTAAATTAGAGGATACTTTACCAGAAATACAGGATGAAGATTCAATAGAACAGGCTGATGCTACTTTACAACTACTCACGATCACAGTGCAGAAAGCCTTTAGGGTAGACACCACTAGGACACCCATACAACGTGACCTCCAACAACAATATCCGGATCTGGACTTTCTTATAGCCCAAAAACTGGAAGCGAGAAGGGATTGGCAGACTTACAGAACCCCACACCACAGGACGACCTACAACCGACTCAGAGCCGAAGTGAGGAAGAGTGTCAAAGACATCAAACGGAACAGATGGTACACTTATGTCACCGAGGCCGCACTTGACAGAGACAAGTTGTGAAAAGTAACACGACAGCTCAGGGGAACTAGCAGAAAAAATACCGTACCAGCTATCCATGGGGAACACGGCATGGTTTACGAAAGCACAGAGATGGCTGAAGCCATAGCCGTGATTTTAGAGAAACAGTTCAAACCAAACGACGAACCACAATATCATGACTTTACCAGAGACGCGACTAGAACAATCAGGAGCTATCTTGAAGGACCGAATGACACTGGGGCAGAGGTAATCAATCTGGACGAGCTCACCACCACTATAAAGGACGTACCTAAAAAAAAATCGCCAAGACACGACTACCTTATTAATGAGATTTTAAAATAAAGGCCAGGGAGAGTGGTATTAGCGCTATTGGCTCTACTAAACTCACTACTGACGCTTTGCTATTTCCCGACTGACTGGAAGCTGGCTAGGGTAGTAACAATCCCCAAACCTGGTAAGGACACGATTTTACCTCAGAACAGAAGACCGATAAGTTTACTAACGACCTTGAGTAGAGTATATGAGAGACTAATTCTCAAAAGACTGAAATTATTAAACGATATGCTAGGTAGTATCCCAAACCTTCAGTTTGGATTTATAAACCACCATTCTACCCCATATCCCACAATAAACATAGTAGAAGACGTAACTGACGCATTTAAAGAAAATAAATACGTAATAGCTATCTTCCTAGATGCCGAGAAATCTTTCGATAAAGTCTGTCACCTTGGACTTATTCAGAAATTAATAAAATTCAACATCCCAAAATGGTCAAGCTTCTTGCTAGCCAGCTTCCTCAGACGGCGTACGTTCCAGGTGGTTATGAACGGCAAGAAATCGCAGACACACATTATTAAATCAGGGGTACTGCAGGGATCAAACATATCACCGCACTTATACAACATTTATGTAGAAGACCTTCCCACTCACGATCATGTTCAGGTTAGACTTTTTGCCGGCGATACCATGCTCTATGTAGCCAATAAAAACATAAACTATGCATCACTTGCTATGCAACGATACCTCCTCCTCCTCTAGGACTGGTACTCCAACTGGGGAATTAAAGTAAATCCCACTAAATAAGCAGCCCTAATCTTAGCTAGAGGTAGGAATTCGCTCCCCACCACACTTACCCTATTCGACACAGAGATCCCTCTCTAAGACGGAGTCAAGTACCTTGGGATCATAATATATAGGAAACTCTCCTGGAGGAGTCATATAGATAAGACTAATAGTAAAATAATGGCTAAATTCATACAACTATACTCACTGTTCAAAGAAGGGCAGCTCTCAATTCCCACTAATATACTACGATAAGAGCAAATAATTCAACCCATCATCCTTTATAATTATGTAGTAAGGAACTATGCCTCCAAAACTAACACTCGTAAACTTCAGGTAATAGTGAACAAAATATTAAGGACACTCACAGGGGCAAAAAGACGCACTAGTAATGCCAACCTACACCCGATGATAAACTGCCGCCAACTACAAGAAATATACCAGGACCGAAACAAAAAGTTCTACGACCAGACTGAAACGCACGAGAATGAACTTGTTAGAGGACTCGGACAGTACGACCAAACTGAACCACGACACCATAAACGACCCAGGCTGGCGTAGTTGAGCATCTATTTATTCAATATAAATGTATAATATACCCTAAAACATAAAAAAAA
>CABFVX010000858.1:0-11097 GCA_902151425.1 Timema shepardi
CTGTTGTGAGACGATTTGAAATAACTCGTTAGTGGGAAGCGAGTGTGTCATTGTTTTGTTCCACGACACAACCTAATAATTTTAAAGCATCTATGGTGATATTAGTATTAGATAGTTTTTTTTTATCTAGTCAAGAAAGAATATAATGTTACTATCCGCCGTTACTAAGCATCACGGGTCACCATACATTTCTGTTAGCGTTCTCTATTTTCGGCGAACGTGTGAATCAAGCTTAACGAGCTAGAATAATCGAGCAGAAACCAAGTGGGCTTATTAAACATTACTCGGTAAACTGTTCAGCAGTGGAGGAACAAACAGGGGAGGAAATAAATACAAACGTAAATATAATTTGTGTTGTGATCACACTTTAACCCACATCATTCGATTCGTAAAGAACCACTCTACGATGCTATACTGTAGTCTCCCGAGCATGTAATAAGGCCTTGTGAGCAACTAATAAGTGTGACTTTTTGGACTTTTAGGAGTGGAAAATTTCAACTTTTTGACTTTAGTTTATTACATGTTTGTATATGAATAAGGTCATAGAAAAACAGTTTTGTGTTCATTTCAGTAAACATAAAACTTGTATTATGCTAAAATGTTTGACTAATATTCTTCTCAACTTCCTTAGTAGTTATCTCAAGATGGGAATGTGGGGAATGTGGGAAAAGGTCATTCAAGGTTTTTGAAAAAACTTTATTGGTCAAAATAAATCAATTGATTCGGTACAAACATAAGAGTTTAATTTTATCCACGCGGTGACCTCAACAGTTGTTGAATATCTGTTAAGGGTATCCTGGAATTTAAAGATAACTTCTTCTCTCCATTTAAAAAGTTTGGCATCTAATGGCGCTATGCTTATTACATATATTCAACAACTGTTGATATCAACATGTGGAGAACCCGCCTCGGTGGCGTAGTTGGCTAACGCGCTTGTCGTGTTGAGCTCGACTGCTGAGGACGGGCCGATCGAGGTTCGAATCTCGGTAGGGTGAACTGGGGGTGGTTTTTCCTAAATGGTTTTCCACTCTCCCTATACGCAAATGCGGGTTCAATTCCTCTAATTCAACCTTCCAAATTCCTAATCCATTAGAGTAATTAGTACTTAAAGCGTATAACCCAAACGGGTAGTAAGACGCGGTGCTAAATATTATTAACATGTGGAGAGAATTCAACTCTGTTTCTAGTGGAGCAAGATTTGATTTCTTCTGGACCAAAAAAAAACCTCTGGCCTTTTCTCGCATTCTCTACATCCCCATCTTAAGTAACGTACAAATCGTAAAACCCTTCTCAACACTATGTTATTGTTTGATCACTCAGCAACAGCGCCAGTTCGCCCGCACCGTTAAAGCCGTCTACACCACCCTACTTATACTCGGCTCGTTCGTCATCGGTTGGCTGCCCGCCGTCATCACCTACATCCTGATCTGCGACGACTGCGTTTTCAAGTTTACGGACATAGACCCCGTCTTAAATACGCTGGTCAACGCCATCGTCAACTTTCTCATCATCTGCAAGACGCTGTTCAATCCCATAGTGTACGCGGCGCGCATGCAAGAGATCAAGGTGCGGTCAGGATTATCGCAAGTACTCGCATCTGTTATTCACGTCTTTAATTGGCTGAACCCTTCTAAAAATAATTAAAGGAATTCTAAATATCTACCTTTTCATATGAAAGAGGAGAACTTTAAGTTTCGTCTGAATTCTTCGAATTTTATTAATGTTTTACAGTATCTTTAGTCCCCATTTTGTGTCTGACAAACATTTATATAGGTCTATAGGGGAGTGAGGGTAGATAACGTTGGGAAATTTCTCAATTATATTAAACTAGTAAACCCGTACGCAATTTTCGCAATACTTATCTTAAAATAGGGGGGGGGGGGGGNCATTGTTTTCTCTAAAAGGGGGGGGGGGGGGGGTTATTATTTTCTTTAATAAAGACTTTGTCGGAACTAAAGAAAATATTTTTTTTTCTCAAATGAATAAACACCAAAATAGGTATATTTTAATTTTAAATAAACTTTATCTAAAAATGGAAAATTGATAACATATACACAAGGCATTCATATTTACAAAGTTTTTGAGAAAATGTCAGCTAAGACAACATTATTTGTTACAATTTCACACCATAGCCCCAACTGTTCCAGAGATGCGTCTGAGGGGAGAGGGGTTAAATGGTATGGCCTTTTAGTTTTCCGGTAAAAATTGTTGTAATTTTAATACATCTTCAGTTCTACACATTTATTTTAAAGTCCTTATTTGTCAATTTAGACCCATAAAATAGGTCGATATTGGCTTTGACAAGAATATAAGCTTTCGCATTAAAGAGATAAATGATTGCATCTTAACTAAATGGAAACATAACAAAGTATTCCTTAGGCATTTGTGACAAGAACTTCCCATTTTCCGTAATGGTCAATATGGCATTGAATGAAATGTCACCATCTCACACAGTCAGCGCGCACCAAGCCAAATCCTATTATTTACCGGAATTGTTTAACATTTTGGTGCTAGAGGCCCTCGACAATATCCTAGAAAAATACTGCTCAGAAATCATCATCATCATCATTTCCCGCTTCAGGTCTTTGTGTTGACAAGGCCCCGCCACTTTCCTCTGCCCTGCCATTCTGTCGCTGTATCATTCTTCCCTACTTATCTTGCACTTGCCATCTTCTTGGTTAATCCACTACCGATCATTCTCTTCATGTGCCCATACTATCTCAATCTGGATTTCTCAACAACAACCAAATTCTCTTAACACTTTCTTGAACGCTAGTTACTTTTTTGTGTTGTGATTTCCAATCACCTTAGGATTTTAGAGGTGCATTTGTTTGATAAGCTATATTAATAAAACCTATTGTATAGCAATGGAAACCATTAGTTTTACTCCAAATGATGTTTCAACTTTTTGTTTAGCAACGCACCCTATTCAGGTTATACGCATTTGTACTAATTACGCTATATAATGGGTTAGGGATGAGTAAGGTTAAATTTTGAGAAAGTGTACCCACATTTAGGTAAAATCACCTTAAGTACACCTGACCGGGATTATAAACCCAGTCTCTCTGTCATCAGCAGTACAGTCTGTTGCGAGAGTGTCATCTTAGACCATGCAGCCACCGAATCAAGTACCATAGCAATTATATAGAGAGGAAATATCCCACAATGTACAAATTGAGAGTCCTAAAACTAATGATACGGACAAAATTATGTTTTTTTAAATATGTGAATACTTTCTCATAATAAGGTAAACTAAGGAGGCTCTCCTTTCCAGATTGCGCTCCATCAAATGAAGTTGAACGTGTGCCGGCGTTGCTTCCCTTTCTTAACGGCGGCGCGCGACGGCGAGGCGTTCGGCAACAGCGAGGCGTCGCAGTACGGTCTACAGCACCGCCTGTCCCAACACAACACGAGCTCCACCAACATGGGGCGCAGCAACACCACGGTGTACCGCATGAGGTCTCAGCTGGGCGACAGCAACGGCAACCTCAAAACCAGCGACGCCTTGCTGCATCGGGCCAGCACCCGCAGCCACCATCGGTATAGGGAGGGCAGCGCCACCACCGACCTGTAGGAGACACTTCGGTCCCATTCTAGGAGGGCACACTCCTGCTAGCTTTGTCCACGCTCAACCAGCGATACAGATACAGGGTCGACATGTAGGAGACACTTCGGTCCCATTCGAGGAGGGCACTCTCCTGCTAGCTTTGTCCACGCTCAACCAGCGATACAGATACAGGGTCGACCTGTAGGAGACACTTCGGTCCCATTCTAGGAGGGCACTCTCCTGCTAGCTTTGTCCACGCTCAACCAGCGATACAGATACAGGGTCGACCTGTAGGAGACACTTCGGTCCCATTCTAGGAGGGCACTCTCCTGCTAGCTTTGTCCACGCTCAACCAGCGATACAGATACAGGGTCGACCTGTAGGAGACACTTGAGACATCCCACCAAAAACAACGAAGGATTAACTCACGCCTAAAATACCGAAGACTATATATTTGCAAGATAGGCTTCGAGTTAGTAGAAAACTAGTCGAGACTGCTTTACCGCTGACGAAGATGTTGCCCGAAGAAAGACTTTCGAAAATAAATATAGGTCCTAATTGCCAAGACTAGAAATGACAGATAAACAGTCTCAAATTCGGTACAGATCGATGGTTTTCTTTAGAACAACAATGTTCCTTTTGTTCATCACAGCTTGTAAGATAGGGCCATAGTGTCGTCCTTAAAGGTAAACCGAGTTTGCGGTATTGGTCTCACCTTGGCGGATTATACTATGGCCCTATCTTGTAAGTTATACCATAATGGAATAATGCAAGGCAAAATCGCTACCTTACAAGGTAAACTAAAGGTAGATCTACATGTGTCATCACGGCGATAAATGGCTTTTTTTTAATAAGGCGTGGTTAAACTTTGATCTTATATTGTGACGTAAAATATGATTTAAAAAAATGTATAAATTAGATTTATTTTCATTGACAACTGTTCAAAAAATCTCTAATTTTTTTAATAACACTATTGTAGATTTATTTTTAATAATTCCTTCCTTCATTAACGAATATAGCAAAGAATATAAATTGCATTTACAATCTTGAACCGTTTAAAATTTTATGTTAAAAGTAAAATATGAGCATTTCAAGTAAGTTTTTAAATTATAAGGCCTAAGATATTAACGCTTGTATGTTAAATAGTAGCTTTTGCAACGATAAATGGTAGAATGTAAATATATTTTTGTTTAGAACATTGAAAAAATTACTAAATAAAGACAAAATTGATTCCTAAAAAAACGCAAGCACATTCCTTTGTTAAATCTGATTGAATTAAAACTATTTTGATATTTAAAAAAAGCTTTAGAAAGATTAAACAAGTGATAAATATGGCAACTACATATGCATTAATTAAATTTATACACGAATAAAACTAGAAAAAAGAGCAGACAGTTCAAGAACATTTTATTTGGCATGGGGCTTTGTGCATGTATTGTTTCTGAGGGCAAGCTTTTAACAATTTTTACTGATCAATACAGTAGGTAACAATAATGGGCGTCATTGTAAGGAACTCCTAATTATTGCGAACTAAAAAATATTCCCTAAGTAACTGAGAAATTCTCGCTCTGTATCTGTGGTGGTTTCGGATGAGGTTTTAATGATCCATAAGTTGTAAGGTATGCACTCTGTATCCGGGAAAATAGAAAGAAAACCGTTTATTGGTTGTTGGTCCGGCAGTGACGTATGAACATTTCATCTAGACCGGCCGTACTGTACACCATATTAAACAAATACTTTTCCTAGTTATTACTTGACATTGTATGAACAAAACGTATCTAAAAACATATTTTCATGTTGATGATTTGTGATCACTAATCATCTCTATAAAGACACGCGTTACTGTTTAAAGAAAAAGACTATTCATTATTTTAATTATATTTTATAGACTCATGTTCAAATAATGTTAAAAGAACTGATACGTAAAGTTTACCTCAAAGGTAAATATTTTCTAGTCAAGTATAATTTAAGACATTTCACTGGTGATTAGTAATTGTGTGGTTAAGGGTCATTTTGGTGGATTTGCCGAAGAGAAAATGATTTTTTTTTATTAAGAATATAATTATATAATAATGTTTTTAAATGCTTGAAATGAACAATGAATAAATAGCTTCCGGTAATTTCTTGAAATTAGTACGCTTTACATGCTGAGAAAGAGCGAGCGAAAAATTCCAAGACTTTTTTTTTAATAATGACTCTATAGTGAAAAATATAAAGACACTAAATGAAACATTTTATAGCTTATATATAACTGATGGTTAGGATCTCATAAATGTTTTAATATGGCATGTATTATAGTGTTGATTCTAAAACATAATTTATATTTAAAATGTTATTACTTTTAATGCAAATATATCAATCATTCAGCTTAACAATAATGTGTTTGGGAAAGAAAATATCGCATGAAATAACAAGGTAACAGTTCAGGTACATTTTATATTAATAATTCTTAAATTTATATTACCAACGCTTTAAATGTCAATTTTCTATAATCATAAGTTGTTCATCTAAAATATCTACTATCTTAACTGGACATAGTAGACCATCTGTTCTCGCCAGCTACAACAGTTATTATAAATTTAATATAATGTGTTTAACTAAAAATAAAGCTGTTATCATTAAAATACATCACTTCAGAATATAATAAAATTTAACTAAAACAAAACAAGTTCGGAAATGTTCACGATTACAATACTTTCTCTTGATATGAGAACGTAAAAAACTTAAATATGATTATCATTTATCAGTCAATGTAGCGCAGCACAAATTTATGTGGTAGGGAGGGTTAAGAGTGGTTAGGCGTGGTTGGGAAATATGCCCATCGCTTCAACAACAAAAAATTGCTAAGGGATGGTGAAGGGCCCCTTAAGCTACAACAATAGAACAACTTCCACGGGTCATCCCCAACAACAACTTCCTTTAATTTGCGTGCGTGCCATAAAATATTCAGGGCACAAGGAGCAATCCAGTACAGGAACAGATGAACTTAGAATGACGAACAACCTGCTAGGATCATAAACAACAAACTGAGTGGTTTACAAGAACCTTACATCTTCCCCTCACCCTCCGCACACACTCCGCATCGCGAATTAATTATTCACCATCTCAACGGTATAAAAGATTTATAATGAGGAGGGAATCAGAAATATATATATATTTTGTTAAGTTTGAGCTCAGAATAAAAATTTAAAAATGAGCTACGTTCGTTGTTTATGGCCTTCCGTGACCCAGAGATTAATCTCTCTTGTCTCCCTTAGGAGTCTCTAGTTCGAATAATTAATGTTTAAGAGATTCCTTCGCCACCCACATCCTCCCCCCTCTCCCACACACACCTTTTATCCGTGCTACGCGTCTTACTACCCGAACATCCGCTCGCCATGGTACGGATGAGTATGGTAGAGTAAAATAGGAAATGTATCTCTCATTTACGCGGAAGTATAGTGGGGGGGACTATTTATGTTGGGAGTATAAGTAGCACGCGTTAAGGGCAGTGATTTTGCAGGGTTTTTATTATATAGAAACACATTTTTGGACCAAAATCACTCAAATATAGCTCCAGTAGAAATATAGTTTAATTTTCTTCACGTGGTGATATCAACAGTTGTTGAATATCTGTCATGAGCATAGTGGTATTAGACGAGAAACTATTTAAGTGGAGAGAAAAAGTTGTCATTAAATTCTAGGACATCCTTAAAAGATATTCAAGAACTGCTGATATCACCGTGTGAAGAAAATTTTATTTCTTTTGGCAAAAAAAAAAAGTTTGCTATAAAAACTGCAATAAATATTATCTTTAACTCCTTTTACCTTACATCCCACCCTAAAAGATAGGGGGAGGGGTGTACCTCAATACACCCATTATGGTTAGAACCCTGACCTCTCCAACCCTGGCCAACCGGACAAAACTAGACTGACGCCTAGGTACACGTATAGTCCTACCAGTGCGGGTGTCCAATGAGAAAGAACCCGTTATAAATTGGACCGTCACTTTATGAGTCTTGATGTTTAATAGTCGGTTCACGCTAACAATAATTAGCTTTCATACACCTCGGGAATATATTATTTATCACTTTTGACAAGGGTTGTGAACTGACACTAATCGTAGAAATTATTAAACATGTTTGCGAGAGGAATGTATATAGAACCTGTTTTACGTAGCTTTTGGATTGTCCGGAAAGATCGAAATGTTTGTCCGTCCGTAGTGTCGTGGTCGACGGTCTAGGACAACTTGGGCCCTTGCGAACTGGGTGCTGGTAAGACTGGGCGCCAGTGTAAAAACGTAATAACTGTTTCTTACTAAATATTCATTTTTGGAGTTGTTTTGAAAAAAAAAACAGATGAAACTAAATTTGTGTAAAGTTGGACTATTTGATATTATAAAATTTTGAAAAGTTGTTATGACAAAAAAAAACATTAAAAAAACAAGAATTTTGCATAAAATAAACCACATAAAGATTAACTAACTTAACCTAACCTAACCTGCACCTAGTTAGTTTTTTCGTTTTTTACAATTATAACTTTTTTTTTAAATTGACCAGTGCACCCAGTTGTCTTTGCACCAAGTCTTCCCAGTGCCCAGTTCTCGAGCACCCAGTTGTCCGGATCCGCGTGGTCGCAGTGCCATCAATTATGTATTAAAAATAATGTATATTAAAATGTATTTTAAAAAAGTGTTTAAATTGTTAATAAATATAATGATATTGTACTAATGTCCTTTAAGGTTTTAGCATTGCTTGTGTCACTGTTAGAGACCGTGGGTTCGAATCCCGATTGGGTGTATTGAGGGAGGCTTTCCTTGGATGATTTTCCACTCTCCCTCTACAAAAATGCTGATACACTTCTTCTAAATTCATCCCAAAACCCATTAGAGTAATCAGTTCATATACTTATAATCCAAACGGTTAGTGACAATTTTATTTGATTATATATTATAGGTTATACAGGTGGTACACATGTTTCCCAACTCAAGACACCAAACTGTGGAACCCTTGTAATGTGACGTTAAGTTGTATAAACACTGTATGTCCTGTGAAGTGTTTCTGTTTCTTGAATCGTATTTTAATCAAATGCTCAACGGTGGGACCTAGTAGAAACTTGATATCCTTTTCTCAAATAATAACCATACGAATTATTTTTTTTTAATTTATAAGTCAAGAAGCCCATTTATTTTGTATAGTAGTGATTTACCTCTAACTTTTATAAAAATTCAAAGACCATCATCTTTTCGATGTATATTATGCCTACAGCAGGGTAAAAATATCATTTTATTTAACTTTAATAAAACAATTTATTAGCACTGGTAAATAAAACAAAAGACGTCCACTAATTTTCTTCTTTATATGATAGAGAAAGGAGCGGGGAAAAAAAGTTATCCCGGGCATAAAATTATGCTCGGCGTGGCCCTGGCGCAGACAAGTAATAAACAGACTCTCAACCTTACGGTAGTTTCGCTGCGCACCTTTTGCCAGCTTGAGTCCTTCAACACTGGGCTTCGCTAGTGTCACTGCTGGGTGATGATAGGACTAACCGCAGCGATCCTAGTGGTGAAGGACTCAAGCTGGTAAAAGGAGCACAACCATTTTAACCGGGAGGTTGAGTGTATGGATATATTATTTATCTGTGCCCTTGTCGACAAGGACTTTTAACGTTTCAACATATCAACTCATACAACTATTATGAAACCACTTTATCATTTCAGAAATGTGACATTTATTTAATTAAAAACTGTCGATACGTTTTAAGTCTTCCAGCCGCCCATTAATATGCATGAGTAGAATCGACGCCCGAAGGACGAACTAAGAGAGGCGCCATGAACATTGTTAGAGGGAGGACACGCCCTACTACACCCGATAATTCGAGCAAATGAGACTTTTACTATGGGATAAAAACGATTAACTGTTTTATTCAAAATATTGAAAATCCACGTTTGCTGCAATGCACAAATTAAGGCAATATTTTTAAATTACTTATATAATTAATTCAGTTATATTATTCAATTGTTACAATTTTTTTAAATTCAATCTGAAAGTGGGTTGGGTTCATCCCCTCCACTAATTAATGACTAGCGACGCCTATGGCAAGAGCCAAGTCGTCAGGTGAGTGGCTAATTCAGAAGAGAGCGTCTCAGTAGAAACGATCTGGCGAACAGTCCTTAACAACGCCAATTGATATTTCATTTGTTTTATTTAGAGCCTGCTAATACATTGAGCTTCAAACGCTAACCAACTACAAGTGAAAGACTCTGGTTCGGGTCTCTGTTGGATCCAAACGTAATCCTCGCTTTGTACGAAAACCCGGCTAGTCATGGGTGACTTGTAGTTCACTGAAAGAACTGTGCCATGGGCTAATACATAGTTTTGATAAGGCGGATTTAACAACATATAATCATAATAAAAAAAACTTAGAAGCCCGTCTCACCCCACGAATAACGCGTAACTTAGGCAGGTAATACAGCTTGAACCAGACGTCTTAAGATCCCGTCTCAAATCACGGATACCCCCAAACTTAGGTAAGTAATACAGCTCCTACCGGGCGTCTTAAGAGCCTTTCTCAACCCAAGGATAACGTGTAAATTAGGTAGGTAATACAACTAAAACCAGATGTCTTAAGAGCCCTTATCAAATCATGGATACTCCCTAACTTAGTTAAGTAATACAGCTCCAACCGGGCGTCTTAAGAGCCCTTCTCAACCCAAGGATAACACCTAAATTATACAGCTTGAACCAGACATCTTAAGGCCCTCTGCCCCTGTTGAGTACAAGTCTAAAACAACTTTTGGGGGATGGTGGGTGGTAGTTTGAAAGGCGTGGCTTCACAACCAAACTACAACAGTGAAAGTTGACATCAGAATCTTCCAAAATATAGTGGCTTGTTTAGGGAACACAACTTCCTTGACAAGGGTCCGATTTATGACGGCCTGCCACTCAGCTAATCCTATTGTTACTCGGGTACAAAGCGGTCTTCAATTGTACTGTGTTTTTACTGTCCAAGTAAATTAAACCAAAGTACCGATATTTAGTGCAGAGTTTTTTACCGAGCTGATCAGGCCCTTTAGTTGTTGTTTTTGTGTGTAGAAATAAGTCATACTTAAATTTTTCCAGTGAAGATAATTAATACTATGCAATATTGTAATAATTAACACTCAACTGATTGATTACCTAAATAATCCAAGGAATACAACTGAAAATAAAAAAGCTTTATTCATACCGTATCAAAATAAATCTAGTAAGATGTGTGTATTTTTCTACTATAATAACGATAATAGCTTCCTTATAAATTATGTGTTTCCTGAAGAAGGAAACGGATTGATTATTAATAGATATCTGAAAAATAGCTCAAATAATATTGTGATTCTCATATAAGTTAATTTATATTTCCAACATATATTTCTGGGAATTATTTAATTGATTTTCCGGTCCCGGCATAAATTTATCGGATTACCAAACCCTTCCTTCACCTCTGACAAGACATCTTGTGAATGTGGGGAATGCCAGGCCTCCACCGTGGTTCGGATTCCACGTTAAACTGTAGGTCCTCCATTTCATCTCACA
>CABFVX010000858.1:14371-38408 GCA_902151425.1 Timema shepardi
TTATCTGATTACCAAACCCTTCCTTCACCTCTGACAAGACATCTTGTGAATGTGGGGAATGCCAGGCCTCCACCGTGGTTCGGATTCCACGTTAAACTGTAGGTCCTGCATTTCATCTCACAACCACCCTACCATTACACATTAGTGTAATTGCGTATAACCCGAACGGGTAGTAAGACGCAGTGATAATAATAATAATAAGTTATATTATAATTTTTTATTATTAATTCACAACTGAAAATAATACAAGTTTCAATAGAATAACAATGATTCCTACTGTCACTTAATTTAATGTGAAACTTGGGCTTAATCTTTTGAATATAACAACTTAATTCGTGGTCGCATCTTTGATAGGCACACACAAAGTTCTTACACAGACAACAGTATATTCCTCTGTTTGGTTTTTAAATTCATTAAACACGAAAATGTTTGCTCACACAAGGACGATGTTGAGAATTGTAGCAATATGTTTATAGCTTTCTGGGAGATGGCAAGAAACTGTTTTCACTGATATCCAAAACATATCTAATGACAATTCATTAAATTTAATTTTTAGTGTGCGACGATACTTCAGTTCAGTCAATTGTTAGTCTTCCTGCAGGCTGAGTAAATTTTCTAAGCTGCTTGGAGAATCTGTGAAAGGGTTCTTGACCCAATCATACTCTTCCGATGACAAAGAAGGGAAGTACTTGGCAAGATTTTCAGCCAGAGATTACATATGGCCGAAAATCCGGGGCATAATGGTTTCGCGGTGGTTGTCCATTTTAATACTATGAAGATGAGAAAATAGGGGTTACATTTCAAAATTGCCCTTAGAAAGATGTTTTTTCCAAACACCAATTTTATTTTTGAATGCTAAAAGTTTGTCTGTACACGTCAAAATATTTTCCTTGGGACCTTGCATGTTGGTGTTCAACTTATTTAGGTGTTCATAAATATCTGCAAGGTATGCTAGTTTCAGGAGCCACGATTCATCCTCAAGATAGTTGGAAAAATAACTTTTATTATTTTCTCTGAAGAAAATCTGTAGAATGCTCTCGTAGTTCAAATATGTGTGTCAACACTTTTCCCCTTGAAAGCCATTTAACTTCGGTGTGTAGAAGAAGTCATGTGACGTGGTCATTACCCATGTTTTCACAAATTTTTGTAAACATGCGGGACTGCAGAGGACGCTGCTTAATAAAGTTAACTATGTTAACAGCTGTATCAAGAACATCATGTTTCAAATCTTCTCTAACCGTTTTAGAAACCAGAACTTCTCTATGAAGAAAGCAGTGGGTCATTATAATGTATGGATTATTTTCTTTGACAAGAGTAACAAATCCCTTTATTGAGCCAATGCATATTCCAATACAATGATCCTATGATAAACCCAGCGACTCCAAATAAGAAGACGTACATACAACTACAACCCGAACCACAGCAAGTATTATTATTATTATTATTATTATTATTATTGGTGGTGGTAGTAGTAGTAGTAGTAGTAGTAGTAATAGTTAGAAAGCCTTGAAATAGTTAATTAAACACCATCACAGTAACAAAATATTAAGTGTCACTAAGCAACAAATAAAATAACAAATCGTCTTTTCCCTTATTGAGATGAACAACTATTACTATCGGTGACCTGGTGGTCTAGGGGTAAAGTGCCAGACTTTTATCCTGGCGTCCGGGGTTCAATCCTCGATCCCGGCAAAGATTTATCTGATTACCAAACCCTTCCTTCCCCTCTGACAAGACATCTTGTGAATGTGACGAATTCCAGGTTTCCACCGTGGTTCGGATTCCACGTTAAGCTGTAGGTCCTTCATTTCATCTCACAATCACCCTACCATTGCACATTACATAAGTGCGTATAACCCGAATGGGTAGTAAGACGTGGTGCTAATAATAATAATAATAATAATAATAAATATTACTATCCGAGAAAAATTATTACAGATAATTGACACGAGTAAGAAAACAAATATAGCAGTGCGGGCCGCACATGTCAGCCGTCTTTAAGAAAATGCTCCCTAAATCTCTCTCATTTCTTAAATAACTCAAGCAAATATCTAACCAAGCTAACTTTCAAAATGCTTCTTTGTTTTATTTATATGTCACGTTGAAACCTGTTTTAATATGTTTATTAGTTTACAAAAAAAGGTGGCAAGTTGTACTATTTTTTCGCAAGCTTTTGCAAATTCTTGTGGAACCCCAGGGTTAGGAATCACTGCCTAAGACCATGAGGCCACCAAACAGGTACCAAATAATTAAAATTCCCTCCTTAAATCTTGAAAATCCAGAACATACAATATAAAACTAAGCAATTCGGTAGTGAATAGAATCTATAATGTGTACACAAATACATTACATTAAAATCAATATTTAAGTTAATACAGTTTTTATTATAATAGGCTGGCCGAAAATATAATCATTGATAAAATTAAATAGTAACATAAATAACAATAAAATTCCAGCTTAGATTAAATATTCTACCATACATTAATTTTAATTTCCTCCGTGGTCTAATGGTCTGAGTTCCTGGCTACAAATACAAAGGTCACGGTGTTGATCTCCAGCACTTCCGTAATAATTCTGTGAAGCAATGGGTCTGGAACGAGTTCAAACTCAGCCTCATGAGTACAAATGAGGAGCTACTTGAATAAATAAGTAGCAGCTCTGGTCTAGAAAAGTGAGACAAGCAGCCGGAGGGTTCATTGTGCTGACCATGACACCCTCTATCAGCAAATGTTAGCACTATCATTACTAGACACCGAATTTTGCTTATTTGTCTTTTCTTTTATCGTAAAATATATTTAGATGAGATATCTATATGTATTTCATGTTATTACAAGCACAATTTGTTAATTTTATATTCCATATAGTTGTCTATGGTAGTGGATTTTCCCTATTTTAAGAATACGCTTTAGCCTCTCTCTTTTTCATATGGTATGGATTATTTTGCTGAAAGAAAAAGTCCAGTTTCTTAGAAATTGTAAGTTGCGGCTTACTTGTTTGGAATCGGTTTGAAAATTGACACCTGTTCTATAGCTAACAGTCAGTATAAATCGAGCAGAGGATAGTGGGAGCAGTAGCAGATATCTTGGGAGGAAAGTGCATGTTATTGCATAAGAAAAGTTTAACATCTTCAAAAACAGCAAATTTGCAATTTTGTTCCTTAACATCGTGAAGTAGAGCTAGGATTCTCAAATTATAAAAAACCTTATATATCTGAAAATATAATTCATTTCACTACTCAGAATCTAGAAAAGTATCCAGTGAGTAACAGCATGTGACCTGTTTCGATGGTCGAATGGACTAAGCTGTCAGGCGCAAGACGTGCACACTTTGGGCCTCAAAAAACCAACCCCGAGTGTTTTTTTTCAACATATGATGTTTTATTAATTGATAAAAGAATATAACATCTAAAATAAGAATATTGTAATTTTTAGGTGGGCTGAGCAAGAAGTCACAAAAATGCATGGAAACATACCAGATTTCGTAATCAGATGGTGTTGTACATAAGAAGAGTTCTTCAGAAACCATTATTACGTGATTTCTCAAAATGAAGGCAGAAGAATTAATAGACATTTGAAATAACCTTATTAACAGTTTTATGGAATTGTTACAATGAATCAAGAGTACAAGTAAATCGTTCAAAGATGTACAATCCAATTTAATACAAGGGACAAAACTTCTTAAATATCTCTAAGAATTCATTATGGACATATTAATATGTAAGAAATAAAGTGCATTGAGCAAAAACAATTTGTAAAATAATAAAATTATAGAATAGTAGGAAATGATAGATCACAAATAAAAGTAAAAACATTAACACATATTCACATCTTTAGTATTTTGAAGCTATTATATGGTATTATAATAAAGACATAAGAAATATTATTAGCACCACACCCCTACTACCCGTTCGGGTTATATGCTCTTACGCTAATGTGTAATGGTAGGGTGATTGTGAGATGAAATATAGGACCAACAGTTTAATGTTGGATATGAACCACGGTGGAGGCCTGGAATTCCACACATTCACAAGTTGTGATTAATACACGTCTTGTCAGACATGAAGGAAGGGTTTGGGAATCAGATCATAAGAAATAAATTTGAAGATATTGAGAATGATGCAAATTTCTCACAGAAAATCAGAACTATAAAGTGAGCAGAATAAAGAGAACTAGAATGTAGTTTAAAGAAACCTCTGAAAACGACACACATTTTACTGGTAAATAATCTTTAATAATAAACACAAACAATTCTATTAGTGATATACAAATATCTCAAATATCTATGAAAAACACTGTTTACAATAAGGTTTTGAATGGTTTTCAAATATCTTTAATCATTAAATGAGTGACGATTGAATTAGAGAATGTGTGAAAAGTATAACAACGAGATATGAAAAATATATTGACATTAAATATTTTAAAATGAAGATATTAATTTTATTGAATATGCTTAAGATGATGTTCATCTTCCTAGTCCTTAACATATTAGGATAATTAGTCAAACATATGCATATAGCCTGAACCAGTACCGTAGTGAGACATGGTGCTAAAAGAAACAGCTCAATGTGAATTGGCTGTGGGTAATATAATAGTATGTAGTATAGTCAATTTTACATTACCTATTGTGGGTTTTTATGGTGCCTGAATCTAATGTGTTTATGCTTATTTACCTGCCTATTTAAAACATTTTTGCTGCCTAAAAATCCGTTCCTTAAACATCACTAGTGGTGTTGGCCACTCGGTCGATTTAGCATAATTGCGTGCTCAAGCCATGGAGTTTTTTCCTCACATTAATAATATTAACAATTTTAAAAATATAAAAGCACAAATGACAATCTTCAATTTATTATTACAACTTGTTTGTGAACAAAAATACTTTCAAAGCCTACCTAAATTTCAACTTTATCCAGGAAACCAACAAGCATTAAGGATGAAAGAATTCTAGCCCCCCCTTCTCATTAAATAATTGGAAGTTGAATATTGCTAGTTTTTACTCACCGTCCGTCGAATGCGTTGACGGTGAACGCCTGTATGCCCAACTCACGGAAACACTGCAGCATCCTCTGGCGGCGTTCGGGCCGACGTTCCAAGTTGATCATGAAGATGGCATTGAACCCCATAGTGTCAGGTCTGGGATCCCTGATGTACTTGGACAGTAGTTCATTCACCGGAAGAGGTGGATTCTCAACTGTTCAGTAACAAACATTTAATCTTACTAAAAAAACTTGCATTTCTATATTCACTTAAAGATGGGGTCCGGTTGCTAAGGCCATGAATACCAACTGTTCAATTTAACATATCTATAGATAAAAGTTTACTAATTGGCAGTATGTCATTTGGTTATGTTAGGAAGAATGTACAGTAAAGCGGGATACAAACACACACAAGAGAACAAATCATTCTCTACCATTTTGACCATTTCCTATTTCTCCCTTTGTGTGTTTTGGTTTCCTCTTTTAGGAAGTTTTTTGTACCACCATGTCTCACCACTCATTCAGGTTACACGGATATGTAACCCGTGTAAGGAATGAGGAAAGTTGAATTTAAAGAAAGTGTACCAGCATTTTTGTGGAAGCAGAGTTGAAAACTACTTAACAAAAAGCACCCAACCAGGATTAGAACCTCAATCTCCCAGCCATTAGGAGTCGAGTCAAGTGTGAGAGTGACGAATTAAGACATCGTGGCCGCTGAAGTGGGTTTCTTAGGAAGTTGTGTCGCGGGTTCCACACGCACTCCTGATGAGTTCCAATAGAATGAAATTAACTCTCTGTCCAGTGGCAAAAATATTTTAAAAAAATTAAAAATTAAAGAGCAAGCTATGCTTTGCTTTTTATTGTAAAAGTTATATTGTGTTTGTTCCTTTTATGTATTTATATCACTCTTTCCTGTACAATACCTTCTTCTATACATAAAAAATTGTTCCTCGAAAAATGAAAAGAGGTTTTCCTTAAAAAGATAATTATATCGTTAATAATTTTACTGATTAACTATTTAGAAGTGGAAAACTAGCACTAAAGTTCTATTAAGGTTTTGTATAATGATAAGTAAAGTGATTATTTCCACTTACCCAGCACCTCAAGCTTCAAGTTAGTGAGCTGAGCGTAATCGTGCTGCAACGTGTCCGACTGTTCTAGGGGTACCATCACAAACCCATACACTTGATCATTGCAGACATAAAGTGGTATTCCTGAACAAAAATTACACACACTTACAACAATTTATTTTTATATAATACTCATGTATAAGGGTTTGTAAATGCTATGAAGTTGTTTCAAGTTTTTGAAATATTCCTAAATTAATCAAAGTTTGAATATTAAAAAAAAGGTTGATAAAAAATATATTATATATAAGTTTAATTTACATCCATTACTGTTTCCAGCCTGTGGCCTGGGTCAATTTTTAATTCAAGTAATATTTTTTCCACTACCGGCTTGCTAGGCCTGTTGTAGCTTCATATTCCTTATAATCTAACTTGGACAGGCACAACATCCAGTCCCCAGCTGTTAATTCATCACTATGAAAGAGTAAATCCACATTTCACCAATGATAATTGTTTTGGTTATGCGAGGAATCGAACCCGGTACTCTTAGTTCAGTAGACAGACAAGCTATCGACTGAGCTAAGGTGTCGGATTGGTATAAAACTTTAAGTATGGTATCCAATATAAAGTTATTATCTCAATATGTAATGTTTCTCAACGTGTATTAACTTAGATTTTTGTAATTCAAATATTAATTTGCGATGCACATAACAGCTAAAATGACAAAATTTGAACATAAATGAGTAATTTAACTTCAAATATTTTAATCGGCAGAGCTTTGTGATTGTTCAAATTGGAATTTCACTTTCTAAATGAAGTCGAATTTTATGAATATTTGAAGCAAAGTCAACGCTTTTGAAGCTTCAAACACATACTCATTTAATCATATCTATCAGTAATTAGTAAGTATACAATCAAAGTTAATTTTAAATACATATAACAAATAATTATCATTTATGGATATAAGTATAAATAATCCAAAGTGGTAAGTGTAAGAAAAAGAGCCTAAATAATAATAATATTATTACTTTTGTTATTATTTTCATCATTTTCATTATTAATTTATTATTAGTGAAATGTGAGTTTACCCTTTCACAGTGATGAATTAATGGCTGGGGACTGGATGTTGTGCTTGTCCTAGTCTTAAGTTAGATTATAAAGCATATGATGCTACGACAGGTTTAGCCAGCCTGTATTGGAAAAATATATGGCTTGAATAAAATATTGATCCAGGCCACAAGCTGGAAATAGTGATGTATATATTATGTAAAAAAAAATTCATTATTATTAATAGGCCTACTTTTATAGCATGAATGCACTGATGAGGAATGTCAAATGTGACAACGATGTATCTTGCTTGTTTTTCTTGTTAAGTGGAACAATGTATGAGCTATGTAAATTATTTGTTAGAGACAAATCATCAGTTAATGATGCACAACAAAATTGAAATACAAAAGATAGGGACAAATTATATTTTTATTTTAGTATAGTACTACTATTCATTATTTATATTTGTTTCATCTGCCCATTTCCTTTCAATTCGTTATAAAACAAATTATATTATTATTATTATTATTAGCACCGCGTCTTACTACCCGTTCGGGTTATACGCACTTACGCTAATGTGTAATGGCAGGGTGATTGTGAGATGAAATGGAGGACCTACAGTTTAACGTGGAATCCGAACCACGGTGGAGACCTGGCATTCCTCACATTCACAAGATGTCTTGTGAGAGGTGAAGGAAGGGTTTGGTAATCAGATAAATCTTTGCCGGGACCGAGGATCGAACCCCGGCCGCCAGCATAGAAGTCTGACACCTTACCCCTAGACCACCAGGTCACAACAAATTATAGAATATACATTGTTTGGCTGCATTGGGCCCACAATCATGTTTATTGGAATAATTTTTCACCTGGGTGTATTACTTTTTTCCACACTAAGTAGATCTTACCCAATGATTTTGAGTTAATTTTAATAGGCTCTATATTTGTGACATTTCTTATATTGGTTTTGAAAATTGTATACATGCATGACAGCTAAGTAACTATTAATGGGAGGTGTTATTAAGAGATATTAATTAGCTTTAATAGGGTGGTCTTCACTCTCAATCCGACATGTCATGTACCATGGAATAATAAAAGTATAATTTTCAAAGAAATAGCCTTATCTGAAAGATAAAACAGTTATTATAACTACTTTCGTGTGTGTGTGTATGTATATATATATTACAATTATTAATGTAATTTGCTGCTGTCACTATTGATAGATATTTTCACCACCTGTAAAATTATACTAATAATACAGAGAAGTTGTGTAAATATTGGCCGCAACAAAAAAGTTTGTATTTTGGTAAAATTTCTTTCTACCAAAATCCAAAATCTTGACAATTCAATCAAAATTATTAAAATCACTATATTTAAAAATTCTTCTTCAAGCTTATGTTTACCTGATCTATTGGCTGAAAGTGCAAATGTGATAATATCATCATGGGGTCCTTTGTAAGCAGGAATATTGCTAGGTACAAAAGTAAGGCCTTCAGAAGCAACTCTACGCAGATCCACGAGAACTGAAGAGTGGACCATGGGGACGTGAAAGCAACCCACTTGCTCTCGGTTCAATATTGGTTTATAGTCGTCTGTGCGGTGGTAGTAATACTCCTCGGTCATGCCGCACCAGAAGTTGGCGTACATTCCGTCTGACTTCAACATGGGAGCCACCACAGTTCGCTCTTTAGCCATAAGAATCTTGAGAGTTTGGTTGTTGGTGATAAACACATCACAATCTACAAACTGTAACAACACATTTCATTAAATACTTAGTCAATTATAATTATTTGATTTGGTAAAAACAATCTAAGGCAGATTTGAATGAATGACAAACATTAAATCATAATAATATGATTTGATAGCTAGCTATAAGAGAGAAAGGAAAATATATATATATATATGTTTTTCCTTTCTCTCTCTTATATATATAAAAGAGAGAAAGAAAAATATATATATAAAAATAAGAAAAAGTATATTTTTTTTTCTTTCTCTCTTATATATTTTTTTCCCCCCTTTCTCTTTCTTATATATATAAAACACTAAGAATAGTCTTTGTAAGCCATTTCATTTCATTTAAGTTAGTGCTCAAAATTTGTAATATTTGTTTATGAATCTTTGTGACAGAATAATGTTTTAGTGATAAGCACGGATGGGAGAATCTATAACCATATTCAAGGTATTGATAAGCAAACCTAATGAAAAGACACCATTGGGAAAACCTAGACGCTGATGGGAGGATGACATTAGAATGGACCTGAAATAAATATGGTGTAATGAGTTGGACAGGATAGTACTAGCTCAAGATTGGGAAAGGTGGCGTACTTTAGTGAGTGCGGCAATTAATTTTTGAGTTCCTTAAGTGCCATAGAATAAGTAAAGATCTTGGTGTCATACAGGTTTTCACAACTTACACCGAGCTTAGGGCACAGGCTGAGGGTGTATTTTAAAAGGATAAAACAATTTTCACATGAAAATAGTCCTTTTGTAATTAACAGGATGTTTTCTACTCTTAAACTATTATTATTATTATTAGCACCGCGTCTTACTACCCGTTCGGGTTATAGGCACTTAATGTGTAATGGTAGGGTGATTGCGAGATAAAATGGAGGACCTACAGTTTAACGTGGAATCCGAACCAAGGTGGAGGCCTGCCATTCTCCACATTCTACTCTTAAGTTGAATAGCGTTAATAAATAATAACACAATGTTATATTGTTCAATAATGTTAATGAGTTTTGAAAATAGCTAACAAAATATTAATAGAAAAGTACTAACTGTACGCACACATTTTTTTAAAGCTTTATTAGAACAAATTATACTAGAACCTAAAATGTGTGACCACTGTCTTAGTTTCATTAAGATATCAATAATAATTGTTTTGTCTTGAGGTATATAACTAGTATGAACTTAAATTAAAATATATTATATTATACTAGTTAAAGAAATATTCACACAAAAGAACACAAAATATCACTCATTTGAAATGGACTAGATTAATTAGTTTATTTAAGTGTTTGAAAAGTTTGTTCAAGGAGTGTTATTATTTATGTATTAGGCCTACAAGATTATTAATAACTACTAGCATTATGTGAACAGATGCAGTTAAATTTAGGAACTAAGGATTGTAGGCCTACTCTCATCACTAACTCACTAGCTAGCTCCTTAAGCTTGCCTCAATATCCATTTACAATTGGACTCAAAGACCTCACATCAGTTTACTTTTTTGGCATCTTTTAAAAATATAAAAAATTATATTCAATGATAACTGGATGATGGAAAGATGGGGCTTCAGGGTGTCAGCCTGCTTGATAATTATTAATGAAGCTTAATTTAGTTTTGTATGTAAGTAAATTTATAAATCTCTATAATGATCTATAAAAAACTAAATAAAGTGTCACTACATAACAAAGAAAAATTAAGAATCCCTGAGCTCCCATTGTGACTAGGTGCAACACCAACGAAATGCTCGCCAAACAACAACTTAAACATGAAACAATGACACAAAAGTCTAGGATTATTTAATACATTTTGAACAATAATTCTGGATGAATTTGGGGTAAATTCCCTTTACATCTAATCAAAAGTAGCAAAATGATGAGCAGTGAGTATGAATGATTGTATCATTTTCTTCTACATATTTTTATAAGTCCGAATTTTCAACTCTGACTCTTATTGTAACTTAACAGCGTTGTCTACTGGAAGTTGGAAGTGATATGTAGTGTGATCTGTCAAAAATCAAACCCAATATCCAAAAACTTATGAAAACAAAATAGTGCCAAACATCACACCAATTTTCAGTCATTTTTTTGTAACATTATGTTGCCAGTGTTACATTAATTTGGGTATGAAATAAAGAAGTGACTATAAAACAAAACTTTTTAAGATTTATTTTATAATCATCCCAAAATATAGGATAGATTTGAGTATGCGGGAGGCATTTGATGATCTACCAATGATGAAAAAAATGGATAACCAATGACAAGGCAAGGAAATGATTGTGCAAATATATTTCTGGCCTCGTTGGCATTACTTGCACTCATACTTAATTACAATATGGCATTAGGAACGCAAAAGTTCATTACCACACTCACTAAAGTATGCCACCTATCCCTATCTTGAGCTAATTCTATCCAGTCTATCTCATTACACTCTATCTCTCTTAGGTCTATCCAAATGTTATCCTCCCATCTACGAATGGGTTTTCCCAGTGGTCTTTTCCCAATGGGTTTGCCATTCAATACAGATACGCGGTTCTAGATACTCCCATTCGCGCTGCATGTCATGTCCACCGTAACCTATGAGATTTTATTACCCTAACAATGTCTGGTGATGAGTACAGGGAATGCAGCTTATCATTATGTAGCCTCTTCCACTCTCCTCTATCTTCATCCTTCTTTGGACCAAATATCTTCCTAAGCTTACTTACACTCAAACAAAACATCATTACCGAATTTTCAAAAAGAATAGACCTACTTGCTATGCCATGGTATCCAGCCAAACTGTATTTTAAAATTCCCTGACTTCAACAGGTTTCCCAGAGCTAATATGTTTTTCCAGCCACTATATTAGTACCTATATTACAAACATTATTTTACTAAGATCACAACTTGATGTAATAATATTCTTAGACACACACACACACACACACATTCTGAAAACGTGTCAAGCTCTATGAAGGGGTTAAAGTATTTCAGCCTAAATCAATGGGCTTTTGGATAGGGTGATCAGAGTTAGATTTCTATGAGATCAAAATAAGCCATTGAAGGATCGCCTTACAGTTTAAAATTGTTGTGAGACACGCTCTTTTTTAGTTTTTTCTAACTATAACATAATCAAATTCTCGAGCATGTACATAAAGATGACTCAACTTTATTTAAAGTCTTACAGTCTAAAGGGGTGGAAAGAAGACACATAAATTACATGTTGACTTTGAGAATTGAGTTAAGTATGTAGGCTACTCAATAAGGATAACTATGTTATAAGGGATTCGCAGTGTCCACTAACTGGGAAAAAAAAGGTTATTTTGACTAACTTATTGTAAATAAAAGTTGGGTATTTTTTTTAGTGAATACTTAAAAACTGCAGAAATTTGATAAAATTCCCTTGATTTTTTTATTGGTAATCACTAGAGCTCTGTCATAATTTAAGCAAGTTTATGAAATAAAAACAAATAATTTAGGACCCAACAATGATAGCCGAAGTGTGAGACATAAATGATTAGGTTTGAGGACTAGTGATACCTATGATAGAAATAAAAATTCAATAACTAACACAGTTGAACAGAAATACAATAGTCCTGATTATTCAACCTATCAGAATTGGATACTCGATGGTCAGATCAGGACTCTACTGTAGGGCCCTATTTAATTTCTGATTTTACAATATTTGAGATGTTATTTTTTATCGTCAAGAATCTAAAACATAAGATAAAAGTACATTTATTTCCAGTATTTGTATAGACCTAATTAAAATGTTTCATAACATGAGGACATCACAGCACATGAGATAGGCTAATATGTATTTTTAGACCTTTGTGTCATATTTGGGAAAGGGAGCAAAGGTGGTTTACGAGTAGGCCTATTTCAAGGTTACTTCATGCTTTAAAGCAATGACTTGGGTCAATAGGCATTTTTGCCACCACACCCAGAATATAAAACTTATTTTTCCCTTTTAAAGTTTGATTCCCGGTATGTTTTTAAATATAATTCAGACAAATGTTAAGTTTTGAACAATGCATTATCTTCGTCATTTTGGCTTACCCAAATATAATCTGCCCACATCTGCCTTGCAGACATTAAGGCCTCCTCCCTAAGCTGCATGATGTGTGTGAAGCGTGACGAGGGCCAATTGGCAGGCCCTGTCTCATCCTTTAGCCGTTCTGGAGGGGATGACAGTAGCTCCGCGTTGATGGAGTGATAGTAACCGTCCAAAGATGACAACCACTTTTTCAGGATTTCAAGGGTTTTGTCTTCATTATGATCACTACGGATCCTGCAACAATAAATAATATAAGGATACCAGTATTTAATAAAGTCTGATGGCTCTTAAAAGTTTGAAATGAAACAGAAAATACAAAATGCAAATTGTGGTCTTGAGTTGTGTCTGTGTACAGATTCCGTAAATCCTCAAAAGAGTTTTGTACTTAATGGCACTGCTTAGGGAGCCCATCATGCAGGCTTTTGTTTTTTTATGCTAATAAATAAAAAGCCTTCCCCTAGTGTAGGATTAATAAAACAATATAATTTAGCTGTTGCTTACAAACGTAAAATAAATGGGGAGCATCTCCAAAGGGTTGAAGAATTTATAAGATATTTCATTTGTTAATTCTATTAAATAATCTGGATTTAGAACCCATTATAACTCTCCTACATTATAATGGATCAAAGGACTGTAAAAACAATGAAAGTAGATAACCAGAAAAGGACATTGACCCCATCCTTCAGCCTTGATATTTCAATATTTCATTCTAACTTTATGTAAATAATATAACTATACGCACCATAAAGAAATCCGATCCTTTGGGTATTCTAACCTCTCTAATAATGTCAAAAAATATGGGAGTGTGTGAGCTTTATTTCTAGCAAGAAAGGCGATGACCACTGTAGAATCCTTCATGGAATTATGACTCAAAGATGGTTTTGCATGTAGTCCTCCCATCAACAAAACAATCCATAATAACATAAATAACGTTTGCACAAATGCGTTATTCCATATATTTATACTTATTTGCACTGCCGCCATTTTTTTGAACTACCGCCACCTTTTCCACACTTCCCAAATTAACAATCGCATAGAGCGAAATAACAATCATACACCTTTACCTGCCCTCTATTAGTAGTGTAAGCCATGATAGTAAGGAAAAATGGTTTATAAATAGAACTTATATCTGTTGCTTCATTATATAATCAGTTTATTCTATGGTCAGAAGATAGCGCGGTTATTATCTACGTTTTACAACATAATTTTAAATATTATAAATGTTCACAGTGAAAATACGAGATTATAAATAATTTAAATCAACAAGTAGTTTAGCTACTAAACACATAATAAATTAAGCTAAGCATTTTTTTAAAGTACTGAAGAAAAAAAAAAAATAGATAGTTTATTATTTGGATCCAAAATTATTGATACTATAGATATTTTCATTGTTATGTTAAAATTATTGTATTGTTTATAAAAATCTTACAAGAGTAACGTAGAAAAAAAGATTAGGTAGAAGAAGAATTTACATAATGATGTGTCACATACCCTGTACTAATCACAGGACATTGTTATGATAGTCAAGTCTCATAAATATCGGTGGGCAGGACATGCAGTGCAAATGGGAGACTCTAGAATCGTATCCAGGATATTTACCGGCAAACCTAGTGGTCTGTAGCTCTCTATCTGGCAGAGACTCTTTGTACAAGACTTTCACCTGTCAGGATTAATGGGTATAACTTTCAGAAAAAAAAACACGCTATTCTTGCCTTGTTACCAACAAATATAATTTGAACATATATTTATCGTAGTCCTAAGATAACTCGCCACATGCTTAGGTGATTAAATTAAAAATTATATAATATGAGGAACTTACTCGGATGTAACAGCTAATTAGATTAATTGGTACATTTTATTTGGTCAAATTGAAGAATATAAATAAGAAACATAGGGTGAAGATAATTTATTCAAAGAGAAACTATTGTAACAAGAAATTAAATCAATTAAAACAGGCATAATAACAGTTCTAAAAAATCATCATATAGATTGTTAAGTAATAAATTTCAAAAATTAATTTGCATAAAACAAGTAAAAATGTAAATCTGTGCGAAACACTATTAAGCAGTATCAGAATAAAGAATTAACTGATAAGTAATGAAAAATATAAATTAGCAAATTGAGTAGGTTAGAGTTATTAATATTATAATTAAAAACTCTACAAAATGTTTAGTAACTGAGATAAAGATACTAGGTTAATGAAGGTCATGACGTAACAAAATTAAAAGGCAAACCAGTATGGCAACAATAATTAACTTATTAATTGAATGATTAAATATACTAATTGACTTAATTTCTTGATATAATAGTTTCTTTTTGAATAAATTATCTTCATGCAATGTTTCTTATTTATATTGTTCAATTTGACCAAAGAAGTTGTACCAATTAATCTAATTAGCTTTTACATTCGAGTAAGTTCCTTAGAGTGTTGTGTCAAATGAACAGGAAACAAGCTCTTCTAAGTCTATAGAAAATGTTGGCCACGAGTAATAATATTAAAGGTAGTAAAAAAAACTTAATTTCTTTAATACACGTATGTGTACTAATATTTTACAGGGATTTTAGTTTGGAAAATATAATGTAGATACAGTACTGTATAGCTTTTTGTTTTTATAACATCTTATTTACCTTTTTAACATAATAAACTCATAAGTACAGTACTGATTTGGTTGTGTATTTCGTCAATATAATAAAATTAATTTAAATAACAAAACCGCTTCTTTTAATGATTAAAATTATTAAAATCATTTTTAACGTATACAGTACTGTAAGCCTACTTGATCAACATCAATACATACAGTAGCCCCATGGCTTCTTTGGTCCTGACTGACAGTTCATAGCTGAATTCTGACAGTCAGCATTTAGGTATATACCTAAATTTTGAACGTCAAAAGTGACAGCTGCTAAACACATGTTTTTGCAGATCATCTGGTTCGGCGTAGGGATACGTAATTTGGTCTGGTAACTTTTTAAAGCTGTCAGTCAGCACCAAAGAAGCCATGGGGCTACTGTACTAAGCTGTATGACGTTCTATTTGCCACTATCATTCTAGGCTATAAATAGTCCCCATTATACGCGGTTTCACTTTACGCGACACACTGCCGGAACGCATCTACCGCTTATAATAGGGACTACCTGTATCTCTTTCTCTCTTTCATCCATGCAAGGCAATGAGGCATTTTGACATCTTCATTAATTTGATTGAATAAATGAGATACATAAATGTGTGATTAGTTAAATGAAATAAATATGTTAGTTAAAGCTTAGAAGAACATAACAAAATTCGAAAATGGTGATTTTTTTTCTTTAAATAAGTTGGTGTAGGCTAATATATTCAATTATTTGATAAGGAGGCTCGTTTGGAAGGCTTTATCTCGTACCAGAATCCTACCCTATAGTAGTGTTTAGGTAGGATAAATGACTTTCTAAAGGGAATCTCTACTTCCGTTTTAAATGGCCGTATATCTTACCAAAATACTAATCTATGATAGTATTCTGGTACGAAATAAGGCCTTACAGATTGGGATTCTTACTAAAATCAGAGCCTATAACCTAAATTATCGTTCGAACGTAAGACTTCTACACAAACTATGTCATTCAAACAAGTGTAATACAGTTTTTAGCTAACTTGTTTCATTATAGCTATCGAACTTTCAACACAATATGGTTTCTGAAATCAATAAACAAAATATGAGCTAACTTTTTGTATGTTAATATAATACTTTCTAGAAGCCTATATAACCTAGATAATCGTTTGAACGTAAGACAACAACACAACGTTTGTAATTGAAATAAATATAATCAAGTTTTAAGATACCTTGATTTATTTTATTTACTGAACTTCCAATATATGTAATGGCCAATTTTAAATATATTGTAGTCTTGACAGAATTTATTAAACAACATGGATGATAGCTTCATATTTAAATATACTATAAATTGTAATCGTATATGTACAGTAAAACTGAATTATATATACCTTGTTGTAAATGTTTCTTCAGTCAATTGTGGTATAATACTTTCCTATTTACAAACAATAACACTTTTATTCATCAGTGACATGTTTTCACACAAGAACATTGAAATAAACTGTTACTTTTGTCCCCTCACAACTAAACAGATGACCAACTTGAGCGTCACGCTTAGATTCTTTGCAAGAGGTGTTTTTTATATCCATCTAGTATAGTATAGAGATCACTGTGCTGGACCCAAAGATGACAAACGTACAAAGCCGTAGCCAGCCAATGATTTCGGAGGGGTTTGGTGGGAACAGTCTCCAATTGCCGGAGGCTAGAAAAAATTATAAACAGTTCTAGAAGCTATCTGAAGTGGTTTTTTTTTATGGCAACATAGCTTCCTAACTGCCGGAGTCTAGGAAAAATATTAATATTAATTACCTCTAAAAGCTCTCTGAAGGGCTTTTTATTGTAAGACAGCCCCTAATTTATACTTGTGCCATAATTTTGATATTGTTTGAGCCATAAATAAAGCTATATATATATTTTGTTCAGTAAACTTGGGGGGGAGGGGGGGGGTTTAACCCCCAACCTCCTCCACCCCCCATCCCCGACTACGGCCTTGCAAACATAGCAGTTAAGATGATTTAATAATATGAGCCTTGATTGACCAATTAATAAACAGGGTTCACTTATTTATACCTAGGGGTGGATTTTTAGGCACTAAAAATTAAAAAAGGCAGGAAAACAGGCACTAAAAAGAACATACATAGGCATTATAACGTAGGAAAAGCACAAAAGAACCTCACTAAAAAAACTTTTTTTATCCATTCTTATATTCCAGCATACACTTTCCATAAACACAATTTAACTAATATAATTAATTACCAATAGTATTGAATATTTTCAGGTGTAAATGTTGTTCACTTGTCTGACAAAATGTTTTTATATTGCGAGAAACTTCTCTTGACATCACATGAATTTATTGGGCAAAACTGCAGACAAGCTAGCAGCTGATTTAAGCTTGACTTATTGAAGGGATGTAGTTTGTCCTTCTAGGATAGAAGTGAGGCTCCTTTATACTAATTGTTATAAACAAATCTAACTAAAACTAATTCACCTTTTTGAATTTACACGTGGGAATATCACACTTTTTCCTGGATGACCTACGGGGTCTTATATTGATGATATTGTGCTGCTATTGACTGAAATAGTTGACCGCTACTAGCCATACTTCAGTCCAATTGATGCCTTGGTCATCTGCCAGTGCCAACCTCGGATTGCAAAATGTTTTGAAGCAATGGGGCTCTATAGACAACCCAGTCACCTTTCGCATACTTGTTTCACCGTTGTTTTTTTACTGCTAGCAAAATGAGGCCAGGCTCTAGTCGCCAGAGTCATTGCTATCTCTGAAATCTGACTCCAACCCCTGTCCTCAACATACCTCTCCAAGAAATATAGAGGGGGGAGAGAGAGAGAGAGAGAGTTATGGTTATTTTCCTATTCCATAGCTTACTAACCTAAGTCCTAGATGAACTATGACTTCTAGATCTTCCCACTGTCCTTAGAGTCTACGTGATGTTGATTCCCTGAAGCATTGTCCTCGTCTTCCTTAACGTCTCTTTTTCTTCTTATGTACTGTCTTTGTCTTTCTTATTTTAGTATGTCAATGTAGTCTTTACATTCCTTGAGCGAGAGTTTCGTTGCGACTTCGTTGATGAGTTGTCACAGGAAGCCATCATGTAGGATATCGTAAGTACGGCGTTCCTGAATTATGGCTTGTTGATGGTTCCTCATATATTAGGTGTTACCACATTCCAAAACAAAGTGATCAGCTACTGCTTCCTCTCCGCAGTCATAATTTCTCATATATCAGTCTGCGGTCATGGAGAGGCGCTATGTACGGCCCATGTCCTGTTGTATAGTGCACATGTCTCAACCTTACACATTCCTCTACACTTGTAAATATGTTGAAGACCTGCCTACCATGTTCACTCCTTACCCAGTTGTCTTGCCACTCTTCTTGCAGGCTTTTTCTTGTCCCTTCTGACGTCAACACTCCGACCCTGATCAGAGTTTCTTCAGCCAGTACATTTTACCTCTCCAACATATCTCCAAGTCCAGTGGATCTATACCCAGTGTGAAATTCATCGCGTCGGTGAATATCGTTGAATATGCGCCAGAGAGCCCCTGAAGTCTCCTTAGCAATTTTGATGGTACCACGTTTTTCAAACGGTATGCCCACACGCTCACCCCATATCCTACGATGGAGACAAGTAAAGCTTCGCGATACATACTGATGGTATTTATAGAGCGATAAAACCTTATTTGCCTTATGCTGATTATCTTTTCATCAAACGCTTTGTTTGCCACATTTCTGCTCTATGTGGATCTGGTCCAATGTCATACCCACGTATAAAGTGGTCTTGACACGCCTGATTACCTGGCGGGATGGGGGGTTCGATCTTTAGTAAGGGATTCTTCAGGAGTGTTGCTTTAAACAAGTGGATGGTGCTAATTTGAGTTTGACCTTCTTGCACCAGATATATAGACCCTGTAATATCTGGTTCGCCTTGGTTTCTAACTGCAAACTTTATTCACCTTCAACCACTATTAACAGATTGTCCGTGAAGGCCACCAATTGCATTATTCCTGGAGCGCCTTCATTTCCAGTAAACTAGCTTCTAGAATCCAGACAAACATCTCAGAATACCGGCCAACTTACTTACTGACCCTTGGGTGCAGCCCTTTGTCAGTTTATCCAGAAAACCTGTGTTGCGTACCTGTCCTTATAATAGTTTAGGAAGATGTTATACAGTTTACCCGGACACCTGATTTATTTTAGCCTTTTAAACAGTGCTGTTCACCACCGGTTCTCGAATGAATCCGAGATGTAAATTAATATTATTGATCCCAGTTGTTATAATTCTCGTAGTAACTGGTATGTGTGAAATTTATTTAGTTATCCTTACATACCTGTCCTGTGACTCAGGACCTATTTCTACTTACAATGTTTTGTCTACTTCAATTTATCTGTCTGACTTTACAATATTAGCGTATGGAAAGTAACACTTAAACTAGTTGTCCTAAATTCCTACTTTATAATTTTCTAACCTAATAGTTGGTCCACCCCGAGTATTTTATGCCCCCGGTATCCTGCCCCGTTGGGCACATGTGAAGTCTTCCCATTCTTCCTATGTGGCTCCTTACAGGCACACGACATCTAATTCCATCTCCTCGACAAGCCTTTGTACCTCATGAAGTATAGCCACACTTTTCATTCCGTCCAGCTGTCCTGCTGTCATTAATATGGAATTAATTTCCCCCTATTACGGGTTGCACATATTATGTAAGTGACTTTTAAGCCAAGCCTCTTTAGTGTTAAATACCTTGTTCTACGGTTGAACACTTTACTCAATTTGATGCGTAGGCTCAACAGGCTCGTTGGTAAGTTTACCAACTTCAGGAGTATCCGGTCTAGTGCATCAGGAGTTGGAAACGTTTTGTGTCCCCTTTTTCGTGCCTTGTCCTCACGAGATGCTGTAAGGCCAGTTGCACCTTTTGTTGTTCTTCCAGCTGGTATACTTCTTCGAAGCCAGGGTATATCGATGTTAATTTGATATCCACCGTATTCTCTGTTTCCCCTTGTCCCTGGGTCACCGATTCTGCTCTTTCAGCGACTGGATCAACCAGGGTAACCGGTACTAGGCCTTATTCTTGGCCACTGCCTCCACAGTCCACACGATCTGCACTCGATGCTTTTCCCTTCCTCCAGAATTTCCATTTCTGGATCTTCTTCTTGGCTTTGGGTTTAACCTCTTCAGTAGTGATACCACCCACTCATCAGTTTGTATGGCAGTCGACACAAGTGGGCTTCACTTCTTGGCTATCTAAGCAGCACCCTACCCTCTCTTGATTCTTCTTAAGTTAAGATAAAAGTTTTTCTTCTCTCTTGCCTTTCCTTCTTGTCTCAGTCTTATGGTTTTTGTCATGTCACTCCTCAAATAATGAGATGAGGGACCATCACAATAAATATATAACCTAATTATAAGAAAATCCAAAAGGAATAGTATTTGAATCTTCTTTAAAAAAAAATGACCAACACAAGTCCAGTCTAATAGCACCTGACTAACCTTGTAATGTTATTTTGTATGAAAAAATATACTATCTTTGTGATTGATGCTGCCCAAGAAAATTGTTCTTTCAATAATAATCAATATAAATCAGTTTTAATATATTAATACATGCCATTTAATATATTCAGGTCTTGTTCTTAGTGTCATCAAACATGATGCAATTGGGCATATACTGCAGTTTGATGTTTTTTAGTGACTTGCAATTTTTTTTTCCTCAATTTATAGCTCAATACATGAGTTGAAGTCAAATAGATGTTGTGATCTAGTTTTAAAGTAATAATGTAACGAGATTAGTGTTTAACAGTGGCACCAGTGTGCTCCCTGTTTCCCTCCTTGTCTGGCAGGTAGGCAGCAGCCTTTTCACTTGACTAGGGGATCAGAGGGGACAGGGGGAGGACGGAGACACATCTGGAGGGGTCTGGGTCCTTTTAATTCTAGAAGTGGAGGATTCTAGACCCTTAGCTGGCACCACCCCTATATATACACGCTCAATGATAGCCAGGTACGCTCAGTTCTTGGTTCTCAACCAGTGAGTCCAGTGTTCGTGTGATGCGTGCCAGTGTAGTGTGCATCGCGCTGGGACCTGTGGTGGGGTGCCGTGAGTGTCTTTAACATTGAAAGAAAATTGTACTGTGAACTAACGTTTTAAGAAACTGATATTTGGATATTTAACTAGTTATTCAGTATTTTTTTTAACAAGCTGTTTACTTGATTTGATGTAATTCTATTTTATGTGTTTTCATTTGTGTATTGATTTACAAACAACTGCCTATACTGAGATGGTATGGTCATGTAATGAGGATGGAAAAAAAAGATCCCTAAGAAATTTTTGGAAATGAAGTATGTAAGAAAAAGAGGACAAGTGAGGCCAAGAAAAAGATGGGAGCAAATAATAGAAAGAGTGCAAGAGAAGAAAGGAAGAAATTAGATGAAGAAGAGTGATGTAAGGAGAGGAAGATGGAGGCTTTTTACTAAACTGACCCAACAATAGGCTGAAAACAGTTGATGATGATTTGTGACTATCTTTTTTTTAAAATCGGATTCTCTTCATATTTGATTTAAAACCTTTTCACTACAAATTAGTCAATATATTTATTAATAAAATATTCAATTTGGAATTTTTTCTTAACATGATAGTCCAATCCTAATCAATTCGAGAGTGAGCAAAGATTTGAGATGAAATTAAAATTCAGGCCTAGAGGCTCCCAAGGAGTGATGGGGGTTTATGGAACCCAGGGTATATAAAAAAAATGGCAACCCTTACATTTTATTTTTTAATTTGGGCTTAGTTCTTATATTAATACTTTAAATTGGTTTCTCGTTATTTAACAGGTTATATAAATAATAATAACAACTTGGTGCCTTAATTGGTTACTCATTATTTAACCGGTTATATAAATAATAAGAACAGATTAGTACTTAAATTGGTTACTCGTTATTTAACCAGTTCTATAAATAACTAAGAACAAAATAATTTATTGTATTAAAAAAAACTTATATTGTTGCTAAGAAATATGACACACAGGTCATTCACCATCTACCTCCCCGTAGTTACGTTACTACGCAGGGACATGCAGGGTTAATTTAATTAGTAATTTTAAACCACTAATTATTTTTTTTAATAACACAAATGGAAACAAATTGGGAATATACAATTATCTAAGATTTATTTTCATACAATTTCTGTACAGTAATATGATGTAAGAGAAGAGAGCCAACCTAGAGATGGACAAAGTTTTGAGTTTAATTTACTATCAAGGTCCATCTCTCTTTACAGGTAGACTCCTTTTCTCCTTTTTTATTTTGCATCACTTCATAGTGGCTTAGACCATTTTAATACATATCCTAGACATCAGGCACCTCTTCATACAACTAGTAATATCAAAGTGACATTAATGAAATTATAAAATACATTTTTACAGTGTGATAACATTGTATTCCAAAACTAAATAGCTTTAATTCATTATTTTCATGCATAAATTCACATTTTTTTAACAATATGGATCTTTGTAAAAAAAAAGTAATATTAATATTTTGATCACACCAAATGAAAAAAACATTTAAACCAGAGCGAGACAACACATGATTTGTTTTAAAGCACAAAACAGCAGACCAAGCTATACGTCTTTAGAAAGCGAGTTTACAGTGATTTTTAATTCAAGTAAACTTGTAAAAACAACTGCCATTTCAAGGCATATATAAATGTTATCAATATTTTATTAAATCTATTAACTATAATTCCCCAGTTTCACTTTACCCATCCACAAAAATGTGAATCAAAACTATTAAAATGTGAATAAAAAACTAAGGCAGGCAAAAGGGGCTTGTATACAATAATATAACAATCTAGAGAGTTCAAATGCTTTGAATTGTTGGGTGATAAGAGAAATTGCTAACTAAATTCAATATCAAAAACATGTAAAAAGAATTAACAAGTAAATCTAGTTCTATATCAACTAATACAATATCAAATGAAGCAGTTCACTGGAGGAAAAAAACAACACCACAGCTAAAATTACAAATAAAAAGACATTTCAGTTATGGACCGAAAGTACCTATACCTCACTTCAGTTAAGAATTGGATTACCTAGAGTGTAGGTATAATAAGTGAATGTTCCAAAATCACACCAACTGCATCAGTCAATCGGCCACAACTCTGAAACAACAATTATTCGGTTATGTGTAACTACAATCAAAATTAGTGCCAAATTTCTGGATTCAGACAATGATAGTGTAAGGTTTGAACTCTAAAACAGAAAAATTGTTTTCGCGTGAGCAATACTTCAGTCTCTATATTTCTAATAATCAGGGTGTCTATTGGACTAAAGTTGAAATTCCAGTATATTTTATTTTAAAAATCCCGTGTATATGAAATATATATCAGAATTAAATAATCTCTAATTCAAAAGTATTAAATGATAGAAAGTTAGGGTTCAGTCTGTCATAGTTAAACATTTTCACTTAAATAATATTCAACTGCATTGAACTGGAAAAATATTCTTGCAAGGAAAGTCTATAGGTGTTCACAACAAATATTCTCTATTTTAGAAATAAGTTTCATGCTTTATTTTATGTAAGGTTCACACACACACACACACACAC
>CABFVX010000858.1:38728-73319 GCA_902151425.1 Timema shepardi
ACACACACACACACACACACACACACACACACACACACACACACACACACACACACACACAAACACACACATAAACACACACACACAGGATGACTTGAATTATTAAGGATATTCTAGAATTCAAGACTTAAATACCTTTTTTTTTAAATAATTAAGACGGAAAAGGACCGAGCATTTTAAAGAGTAAAGTGGAAAGAGCCAGAGGAATATGCAAAGAAGGAAAATTCCTGTAGATGATGACATAGTTGTTCACCTTCTGAAGGAACGTGTAAACAACAGATTAATGGCTCTGACAAAACTTATAAATAGGATCTGTGAAACAGGAGAGAGGCCCAAAGACTATGTAGACGTAATAATGATGGCTCTAAAGAAGAAACAAGTCAAGAAATGCAGTGATTACAGGATCATCAACCTCAACTCTCATGTGGAAAAGATTGAGGCAAGAATACTCAAAAGGTGAATGGAACAGAAGATGTTATGTAAGAAGACCAATTTGGATTCAGAAAAGGAACCAGAGATGACATTAGAATGCTGAGAATAGTTTCAGGGAGTGCTGGAAGTCAAGGAAGAGGTCTGCAATGGTTGCATCAACTTGCGAAAAGTGTTCAATAGAGTAAAATAAAAGAAACTGATGAAAATACTCAAGAAGATCGGCACCAACTGGAGGGACAGCGAGTGAAGGTGAGGGTGAATGATGGGGAGACCAACAGCGTAGGGATAGGATAAGGAGTGAGACAGGGATGCTGTTTGTCACCCAGTCTGTTCAACTTGTATGATGTAGAGTGGCTGGTCAGGGAAGTCTTAGAGGGACATGGCAATTTCAGGATAGGAAGCGTCTCTAGCATTGCTGGCCAAAAATAAAATATTATATATATATATATTATATTATATATATATATATATATATATAATAAACATATATATATAATAAACATAATAAAATATATAATAAAAAATAAATGCAATATTGTGTTTGTCTCCCTTTTATATGTTTCTATCCACCTTTCCTATACCTTCTTCCAAATATAATACAATTACCTCATAAAGCGAAAAGAAGTTTTCCTTATTGAGTTATATCATTATAAATTCACATCCAATGTCCTTTTCCTGTGTTTGTCATTTGTATTATACCTTTTACATGTTCCTATCTATGTGTCCTATCATTCTTTAGCATTTTCCTTTTTGTGTTTTTTGGTTTTCTCTTTTAGGAAATTGCGTTGCACATTTCACACTCCTCCCTGATGAGTTCCGATAGAATGAAACCTCAGTCGGGGGATTGGGCGGTGACGATCAATTTTCTTTAAGAGGCAACCATTACCTCTTTGTCTATTGGCAGCAGTGTAAAGTGTGAACTGTGCTCTTCTTTTCATTGTAAAGGCCATATTGTGTTTGTCCCCCTTTTATATGTTTCTATCCACCTTTCCTATACCTTCTTCCAAATATAATAAAATTCTGAATTAGGAAATTATGACATAATATTCCAACGACAGAAGACCTTGCTTTAATTAAGCAAATTATTCAATATGCTCATTTGTTACTCCATCCAAAACTACCAACAAGTGCAGAATAAATGCAAGACCAATTTAATTCCATGAATATTATAAACCCTGCCAAAATTGTTTTTAAATACCTTTGAAACTCCTATAATTGGGTTTTATACAAAATGTAATCTGAATGTTTTATGTAATGTGAATAGAAATTTGACACACATGGAACACTTAAAAGATGCCCTAAATACTTTATATAAGTTTTTACTATTCATGGTTTCCATAAAGAATTATATGTACTGCTAGTATTGTTCTTATTACCAAAGAGTAAAATATTTATGTTAAGGCATTTCAACATGTAGTAGGTTATTGTTATTCACTTGAGTTGACATTTTGCTTTTCAAAAGTGAATGTTGATTTCAAAGAAGGAATCCACAAGGGAGCCAAAGAAATCAGGTCCAATGTGAGGCTTAAAAGATGTCGATTCCACTTAGGGCAAAGGTGGTGGCGAAAAATGTCTAAGTTAAGTTTAGTTAGGGAAGACAAGAAGTCTGATTTTTTTTAAAGATTAAGTACCATAAGTATTTTTTTCAGATGGCCTTCTTTAACAGTTTCAGAGAAGATTTAATGGCAATCAAGCCAACTAATGATGAAAATATTGACATGTTCATAGACTATTTCTTAAGTATCTACATTGACACCGAAGTGGCACAGTTTCCTCCTAGGATTGAGTGAGATTTCTCAGCTACCACCAATCAGACAACGATCAATTGTGAAAGCTCCCACACCAAATTAAATGAATCTTTTTGTTTGGGGCATCCAAATATTTGAATTCTTGTGGACGGTCTATTTGGAATAGTCGGATACTTATATAAAAATTCGAAGCAAAGCTGCAAAACAGTGTAAGAAAACTGAGAAAAAACAATTTTTGAGGGAAGAAATGCTGTATGAAAATGAAGATGTAAACAGACTTGAATATCTGAAATCAGTCTTCCTCAAGTTTCTGCCAACACCCCCGAGGGACTCAACTCTGACAACTCAGAAATGAAGGTGGGACTCAATTCAATATTTCCTGTAGCAAACAAAACAAACCAGAGAGTAGCCAAGGGGTGGTCAAACCGTAACTATTGGTAGTGTTCAAATTTAAATATTAGGGTTCTCAAAATGTTGATGCAAACTGCTGTAGTCACCATCAACATTTCACTCAAGGAGAAGAGGATTAATATTTTTCAGTATCCAATTTAAAATTCAAGTATATTTTCAGTATTTCCAGCATCAAAAATAAAATCAAGTATATCTATAGTATTTCCGGTATTGGTGGACACACTGTAAGCTATTTTACATCAACATAATTTATAACAAATAATAGTTAAAAGTAGGAGGATTAGTCAACACACTTACCTGGGCAACGTTGAAGTGTTGAGATTAGGGATTGGTGCTTCAAATCCCTAAGAGTAATGGAGATTTATAGGTCTGAGAAAATATATTTGAATGGGTTTTTTCTTCCAAATTTTGGGTTAAAAAATTTGAATTCTAATTTGTTTAAAGGCTTTTTTACGACTTATTTAGCCCAACATAATTATAGGGAAAACTTAACCAAAGACCAAATTATTGATTTAACTAAAAATCTTATCTCCTAAATTGTTGACATTGCATTAACATTTTATTTTTTATACCAACTTAAGAACTAATATAATAAACAAGGCCTTTTATGTTTACTAAAATTTATAGGTAAAATGAGGATTAACATAGGAGGTTTGGTATTCATGGGTAAAATTAAGAATCAAATATATTTAAATTAATAGAATAGAGGATTTTCCCCATCTTTAGTTGCAATGAATGGAAGTGTAGTAGAGTTAAAATAAAAACTGGAATCAAAGTTACCTTACGAGCTGTAAGCTATAGAGTTACAGCTTGAAGACAAGTTTCCCAAGCGTCCCAGTGTTGTGAATAATATCGTGATGAGCTAGGGCTGCCTCTTCTAGTTTGTACTCCCGGGCAACCACGGGACTCACCCAGCCCTCCTCGATACCCTTTACGATAGCAGCCCCCATCTCAGATAGTTCTTGCTGGAATATTGGGACAGATCCAACAATTATCTTTATTGAATAGCAAATAGACGTTGAACATTGTGTTTACATTAGGAGAGAGACTAGGGAAGTGGAGGTGATGCAAATTAATTTTGTGAGGAGTATTTCAGCTGTCACGAGGAGAAACAGGATTAGGAATGAAGTGATCCGGGAAAGAGTGGCGGTATAAGTACATGAGATAGTATAGGAAGCCATACTGAGATGGTATGGACATATACTTAGGATGGAAAATGAGAGGATGCCAACGAAAATGATGGAAATGAAGTATGTAAGAGGGAGAAGGAGCAGATAACAGAAAGTGTGCAAGTTAGAGCAGAAAAATGAAACTGATTAAAGGAGGAAGAATGGTGGAAGGATGCATTTTACTAAACTGACCCAAATACAGGCTAGAAACAGAATGATGACAATGATAATATACAGTAGGAGTGTACAAGGCCGGAATTAGAGTTGTGTAGGTCCCAGGGTTGTAAATAATTGGAATCCTTGGGCACTAAGCTTCTTCTGTTACCTCTTTATTTTTAGAACTATATTCTCTTATTTATTTTTATTCATATGAGTTATTTAACATGCACTTTCTGAACCGACTGATTATATCAGCACACAAGAATTTTTTATGAGGGAAATCAAAAGGGCCTATCAAAATTCATTGATGCCAGCTGGGTTTGAACACAAGAACGTCGAGTCCTGAGGCAAGCATTCTACCCCAAGACCACCAAGGTCAACCACGCCCTTATTATTCTTCCTCGTTTTCCTACTTTTCTCCTACACTCCCACCCCACTATGTATGTCACCCGCAGCCTGCAATCACCACCAAGGAAACCCTTGGTATCAACTGATTTAGTTTGTTTTTAGTTGTTATTGATGAGGAAAAAAGTGTCAAAACTTTGAAGATTATGGTTTATTTAATTTTATTTGTAAATTTTGTTCAAAACTGACCCCAAGTTTAATTTTATAAAATTATCCAAAAGAAAGATATATTTTATTGCAATGGTTTATGGAGGCCATGGACAATAGCCCCCCATCGTTTTCCCTTAAATCCGGGCCTTAGAGTGTACAAATTACATTATTTTATCCACTTTTTTGGATTGGAGTTGAATCTACTTGAAAAATATTATAATGTGTAAAATTGTATGCCTGTAAATGCTAAATAGCATTTCTAAAATGTTTTATTACAAAAACCAATAACCCCTTTATGCCTAAGTTGATGAATCAAGTCTCTATCACCAAATGAAATTCCAATAATGTATATTGTTATCATTTTAAGATTAAAAAAAATATTAAGATAACAGAAAATGACAAAAATTGAACATCTTAGATATTGTTATCGTTGAAGCTTAGTATTTGACAAAGGTGAAATATTTGTTCTTAGCAAAGATAAATAACACATACTCAAAGCTCGACACTCCTAATTTTTTCAAAAGATATTTTTAATCAAATATAAATTGGTGGAATGTAATTAATTCATCCAATGTTAGAATCAAGGGAAAAATCACCAAGAAAGAAAATTAACCAATATATACTTTTTTTAATTGGATATTTAGTTTTGAAAATAGCTGGTTTCACCAATGTTGAGAATACTTTTTCTTATGGTTATTTAAAACATATTATTAAAAATAAAAAATGAAAGTTAAACTTTAAAAATAATGGAATCAAGAAAAAAACAACTAATGTGACATCTCTAGTTTGAGGTAGGGGAGGATGTATAAGTGGTCTACCTCTGTAGATATTGGCATATTGATACCGTAGACTACTCCCTCAGTTATCATGAGGGAGCGAGGGTTCACTTCAACTGTTCCTCTCGAGCCAACAACCTGAAACAAAGGAATTTTTTTAGCATTGCGTCTCATCACATTTGTGTTATATACCTATGTTCTAATTACTCTAATATGTTAGGGATGAGGAAGGTTGAATTTAGAGAAAGTGTACCTGCATTTATGTGTAGGGAGAGTGGAAACCATCCTCAGTACACCCAAACCGAATCAAACCTCAATATTCCTGACATTGGTGACATCTTAGGCCATGCAGCCCCCAAAGAGGGAAAGGAGATAATTAAAGTTAACACATTTACTCAAGACGAAATTTATATTATTTCACTAAGCATCACACTGTAGCATGGAGAGAGAATGGCAATGGCTGAGATTCGAACTTTGGCTTTCTCTTCATTGGTGAGCTTGAATCAAATATATATGAAGTATTATCTAAACTGAATCAAAGTTTGAATATTATTTGTTAGTTCTATTATGCTTGAAAAAAGATTTTATTTTCATTATTTTGTTTAGTCATCTGACTTTATGCACTATCAGCACTATCACTCATAAAAGGTTTTATTGCACAATTGTTTGTCATATTTCATTCTAATCTGATAAATCAAGTATTTATTACAATTTACAAATCAATTACTTCAGGTTTTTCCCACGTGTATATTAATTTGTAAGCTCAGAATGGGAACAATTGAAGATAAGTTGAGTAATTTAGCTGTCAGTATTTTTAGTGGCAAAACTTCTTAGGGTTTATCACTCTTGGATAAATATTAACCTGGCCGAAAAATATTTATCTCTGGTTGATAAGTTAAAAGTGAGTCTTATGACTGCTAGATAAAATGTATTTATTTACCACAGTTTTATCGGGAGGTTTAAGTACCTGATAACTTTTATCTGAAAGTTAAAATTGGTGTGGCCATAGTGATGCGTTGTTTTTCATCAAGTCTCAACTATCCGAATTTGTTTTTAGGTTAAAATCTTGGTTCATATATTTAGTAGACATAGGCCCAAGTTCTAACTATGTATAAAGTTAGAACATTTAATCCACCATTTTATAAAAATTGATAAGCTATTTGTAGATTTATAGTTATATAAGAACAAATTATTTAAATGTGAGTATAATAAATGAAATTTTGCAAACAATGTACCCAGCTATTGACCATATTTTGGCAGACACCGAAATTAGTACCTGCAAGACAACCTAGCTTCTGCTTCCACATAACGCAATCCATTTACTCGCACTCGTTTAGCCACCATTAATTAACAAATGTTGAGTGTTGTAGCCACTAGCCGGGTTGTAGCAGTAGCAGCGGGGTTTATGCACACATGCGCACCAATAAAAACAGTACCAACCTTGCGTTTTCTGCATAAAAATATATTTATCCTACAGAGAGCAATCCGGCTGATAAATTCAGTTCATATTACGCATACAATATTAGAGTGTCTGATAACCTTTATCTGGTCACTAACTTTAACCTCCTGATAGTAATATTTATCCGGTAGTCCCTTGCAAGGAGGGGACCAAACAACACCTTAATGAGCAACATCGAGCAGTGAGACAAAGACATCAAGAAGAGAATTGTGGGCCTTCAGAAAGTACTAAGCCAGAAAAAGGCAGCCATCCAGGAGGCCAAAAGAAGTTGTCCGTACTCTCCAACCTCCTCATCAAACTACAGCATAGTGAACACCCCGGAAAATACTCCTAGAAAGATTCTGATCAGGGAAGACGCTGTCACACCATCATCCCTAGAACGTACAGCACCTCAGACTCAACACACATACCAGTATCACCGAAGAGAGAGAGTCTTATACAGGTTGAGCACCACCAACACAAAATTATTAAGCGTCCTGGACTTGACATCAGAACCACAGGACATGCCACGGCAAAAAAAACAAGAAGAGGATCAAAACTTCAACAATGTCCTGGCTGTACTTCACGATATTCAAGGAAGTCTGCAAGCAGCCAACACATGCCTCGACCAGTTGGAGGCCTGAGCTGTAGCAACCCACGCACCGGCAGCTCCACCAAATCCACGAATTCGGTAGGACGACTTACCTCAACCATCTGCAACCGGAGCTGTGAGAGGAGCACTCTCCACTTCGGCGGCTTGGGCTTCTCTCGCCATTGAACCTATTCAATCCTTGCCCGTAAATGAACATGCAGCACTAAGGCTATGCTTAGCGCTGAAAGCAAAATATGCAGACCTTCTGATTGGGAGATAGACACCAGACCGCACACCTACTAAACATCGCATCGAGAAAACCTACTCTCCCAACCCATGTCAAGGGGATGTTCATACATAGCGTGAATCTCCTATACATTGCATTAACTAGGGGCTGACCAGTTGCAATAAATGATGCAGGTGATGCAATGGGGAACCCTGGGATTTACTGACCAGGATTCATCCCGCTGCCACGACCAGTCACACCGACGGTGATGTATCGAGACCGTCCTCCAGCGCCCTTCGCACCAACAAGAGGCCCAAGTCAGAGCCGGGGCAGGAGAAAGTGAAGAAATGGACCAAGAAACACCTTAAGAAAAGATGCCTTTATTTGTATTTGTAGTATGTGTAACATGTAACCAGCTCCTCTTCTCTCCACTGACTGTCCTCCTGGACCTTCCGTTCTCCACTTCCGTGGCAAGTGGTGACTATAAAAGCATGAGGATGGAGAGCCAATGATGGCAGTCGGTCGTGAGGAGGGAACCCAACAAAACTGTATTTTTTTTTCAAAGCAAAGTTGAGGCTTTTCTTAACTTCACACACCCCTAAATGAAATAAAAACAAAATTTTCTCTTAAGTTTGCAAAATGTTTTCCAAACAATATTTTTTAACATAGTAATATGAAAAAATAGTTATTCTCACAGCAATCCTTCCATTGTTGTTGAGCACCGAGAAATCCGAACTAAGGTTAATATTGGCCAAGTTCTCCAAGACCACATCAAAACCAAGACAGCCAATCGCTGCAACAGCATTATTTAAGTAGCCCTTCTCCCTGAAAAGTAATATTAATTACATGAAATATTTTAGCAAACGTGCATGGCTTTTTAAAACAGTACTAGTCTACAGTCCCGTTTTCATTGGAAGGGCATCCGAGAGCTAGTAAAGTTATTAGATCAACTTTCCCATTTTCATTCATCACATCACGTGATCTGCAACTGTCCTTTATTTATTCAAAGCCATATGACTAGTGAAATAGTAAAATGTTACCATTTTGGCCACAAAGATATTTTTGTGATCATTTATATTAGACCCTTTCTATGAAAATGGGACTCTATAATTTAACAATGCCCATGTGAAAAATTAATATTAGACAGTAAGTTTTGATTTCCTAGGTAACCATGGTAATATCAGTACAACATGTAGACTGTAGTCTTCATTCAGTGTTCAAAAGATGTGTATGTGTATGATTGGTCCATAACTAAAAACGTATATACGTGCTCACAAACCGGCATTACCTGAATTATTTGTATTATCACATGTCAAAGGGGCTAGAGAATTAATAAAATATTTAAAATATTTTAAAGGAGCTATTAAAATGTACATATAGATGACAAAATATAATGAATCAAAATATTTAAAACATTTAGGGTTGTAATTTATAATCATCTTGGGAGTCAATCAATTTCCAGACATACAAATAAACCGTTTAGGTTGAATGGAAGATTGGATCATGCTAAATCTCGACCATTAATCTAAAACTATATCTAATATTTTTGGCTAATACCTGTGGTTGAATACATGGTCAGACCCCAAATTCTTGACCAACTCCATCCCCTCTGTGGTGCCAGCAGTACCAGCCACAGTTAGCCCTGAGTACCAAAACAACATTACATAACTTCCAAAAACCATGTACTGTAATTTTAACTAATTAGGAAAGTTTTATTATATAATTGCATCCAATAGTAATTAAAAATCATTAAACACTGTGCTAATGGTTTGGATATTGATTGGCAAGAAGATTTTTAAAGATTTAGAAGGAGAAATAAAGCTTATTCTTACGCACCCAACTTTTTAGCAATCTGAATAGCAGCATTTCCAACAGCACCACTTGCACCATGGATTAAAACATTTTCACCAGCTTTCGCACGGCATCTGAAACAAACAGTTCAACCATATTTACGGAAGTAGTGATTGAAATTATACCGAGAAAAAGGTAGGCTAGGAGAAATGAAGATAGAGCTGCGAGTGTGCAAACAACTCACATTAGTTTTGTAACTAAAGGAACAAATTGTTTGACTTGTGCTCTTCCCTGGGACTCTGCCAAGGACTTAGGCTGTATCTTAATAGTCTCGAGGACCCTTGAGTTATATACTTAATGAATTCACACTCCACACATAAATGATTTCTATCATGGACTGCATGAACCAATTTGAACGGCAACAAGTTTTGCTACATCCTTGGGACGGCAGTGCTTCTACCTACCAATGATCTTAAAAAACTATGTCAATCACCATCATTCAAACCTAATGAAAATAAATAGCCTTCAGCTTTGAATATCGGTACCATTATAATGTTTACGTCAACTGTTTTCCCATTGTTTTACGAAAATTAAAGCATGCCAATAAACAATTTGCTACTTTTGGTGATAATAATTGGTAGGCATAGACCTAGATTGCTTTATCAACTTTTCAAAATAACCAACTTCTTAATATTGTGTCTGTCTGCTTTAGCAGCCCATATAATTTACAATGGTGGGCAATATAAAGTTCTGAGCTCTAAAAGACGAAAATAGAATAATAAAACAGTTGTCAGCCAAACACCGCAGCAAGAACAGCAACGTCTTGCTCCCATCCTTGGACTCAAGGGCTTATGAAGAGTCCCCCCATCCTTGGTGACAATTCAGACGGATCTAAACTTGGCCACATGATTACCAATTCAAATGGCAACCAAGGCAACGGCCCATAAGTAGAGAATTCAGATATAGCGGTGGACATTTTCAAATTATTGTTCGGACATTATCTCCATTTACTTGACTACGGTACTGTCTAATTTAAATACAGGTTGGGTAAAATTATCAGTATGCCTATATCAATTATTCACATATTACAATATTTTACTTGGTTTGACAATAGGCGATTTATAAACTACAAATAAAATAAGGAGGTAAAAAAAGTGTGGAATGAAATTTAGTATGGCAAAAAGTGAAGTGATGGTGATGACAAGGCAGATAACAAGCCCAAGAAAGGTGATAGAACTGAATGGTGTATATTTGAAAGAATCAAATAGTGTGATTGAGGCAAAAGGGGGGCAGAATATATAGTAATATGAGAACAGCAGGGGGGTTGAGGGGGAAGGGGGGAATTCTACAGGTGTATAAAAGACCTACTATGAAAAATAGAAGTGCCCCTGAAGTGCAAGGAATCGTTGTATAGAATAGTTACGTATGCAGCGAAAACTTGGACTTTGGATAGAAGAGAAACAAGTGGAGGGCATATGTGTAAGGTTTTTGAGGACCATGCTAGCTGTCACCTTAAGAGATAGGATTAGGAATGAAGATGTATGGTCAAGAGCTAAAAGAAGAGGAGGTAAGCCTACATGAGATAGTTGAGGAAGCAAGAATGAGATGGTATAGACACGTAATGAGGATGAAAGGGGAGAGGATTCCAAAAAGATTAATGGGTATAAAGTAAGTAGGGAAGAGACCGCAAGGGAGACCAAGGAAGAGATGGGAAGAACAAAGAGCAGCAAGTGTGCAAGTGAGAGGAGAGTTGAAGAGACTGTAGGAGGAAGTGGAAGGAAAAAGAGAGATGGAGGCATTTTACTAAACAAACCTGGCCATAGATTGGAAACAGTTCATGATGATGATAATGATATGACTAATTAGTAGCTAATAATGTAAAATTTAGATTTGATGGGGCTGGTTAATTCTTTTGTCTTACTAGTCATTTAGGTTATACGCTTAAGTACTAAATATGCTAATGGGTTAGGGATAAGGAAGGTTTAATTTAAAAGAAGTGTACCCAGATTTGTGTAGAGAAAGTGGGAAACCATTTAGTAAAAACACACTTCAATACACCAGACAGGGATCAAACCGCAATCTCCTTGTTGTCAGCAGTCTAATCTATTGCAAAAGTAGCGCCTTAAACCATGGGACCACCAAAGCGGGTAGTTAATAACTTAATTTGATTGATTTGAGTACGATAACTTATCAGGTGAAATATTGAACAATGAACTGAAATAATAGACTGAGAACTGAATAAAATTTGAAACCAACTCATTATTTAAATCCATATTGTGGGCAGCGGTATGAGTCAATGCGTTGTCACACATTTAAGACAATTTATATAGGCCTATAGTTATTTTTTATAATAATTATGTTTTTTGATCAAATTTATATTTAGAATAGGCCTATACAACCTACTTTGTGACCAAAGCACGATAAGCAGTGAAATATGGTATATATATTGCAGCGCCTTGATTAAATGTCAATTTCTCTGACAAAGGATAGATATTTTTTTCTTCGCTTGTTGCATATTCTGCATAGCCACCATTATTTGGCAAACCAGCAAACACACGGTCACCTTTCTGAAAAAAATAATAGAAGACTTGATTACATTCATAATGAGTGAAAGAAACAATATTTTTAGTTGAATTTAATATCATATTCTTATATAAGGGAAGAGTTGAAAGGTATGGTAGCGTAGAGGAAGTAAAATCACATTGGTAAGTAGAATGTGAAAAAAACCATGGAAAAATACATGTGATAAACTTCCCTGACAAGATTTGAACCTCAACTACTCCATTGTAAACTTTATTTGCAAAGCAAAGGTAGTATGAATAAAGAAAACATTTTCTTGAAATAATGGAAAACTTAATTTATGGGTAGGCCTATTTCTTACTTTAAATTTGGTGACATTTTTTCCAACTTCTTCCACCACACCAGCGACATCCCTGCCTAAGATTGATGGTAGCGTAGGTGAGAGTGCGTGTTTGCCCTCTCTCATATATGTGTCTACAGGGTTTATGCCAGAGGAATGTACACGTATCAACACTTCATTTTCAGCGGGTGATGGGATCGGCACATTTTCGATCTGGAGAACTTCTGGGCCACCATACTTAAGAATACGAACTGCTTTCATAACTTTGGAAAAGGAACTAATTGCTGTAACAGATACAATATTTTCATAAGAAAATTTATTGGTAGGATATAATGATTTGTAATCTATTTTTTCAAAGGGAAGTTTATATGATTGTTTGTGGCGCGAATTTCTTATTTTTATGATCAAGGACTTGAAATATTAATTCAAATTAGGCTATACTATTTTATTAATAAGGCAGGAGCTCGTAGTGAAAGTGATTTGTCAAGAGTGTAAAATAATTTGGAATGAAAGCAATGTACAAATTTTTCCTAAGACATACATTTGAATATAAAAGACAATAATAAGTTCTCAAACACAGGTTTTCGTGAATTACACTCAATTTAACCTTACATTTAAAAAAAACAGCAGTACCATAAAGTGCACTTTGGACTTTGGTAATTAAATTGTATTATAGAACTGAGATAGATAATATTACTGTATGCGAAGCTATTACCAGGCAAGTAACGAGTGAGATGATATTAAATTACTACTACAATGATAAAATAGGATAACCAAATAATATGCATTTCAAATTACAAGAGACGTTCAATTGTCTTACCTCTGTAGCTATTATGGATTGCCATGGCTGCGATTTATCCTTAACCAAAAGTAAGTTTTAAGTTTATCCTGTAACTTTAATTTAAAGCATGACGCAGCACTACATACGTTTTGTAAAAGATAGACTAACGGCGTTTCCAATCAGAGATAGATAGCTTGTATTTAAACAAGTGCATGTTCTCTGATAAAATGTGGTCCGGTAGATAGAAACATAATTACTTAAACTTACCCTTTTAAGTGTATCCACAGTAATACCTGGATTTCATCGTGAAGTATTAAATACAAGTGAAATAAAGGGGTTGGCGCCAGTAAGTTAAGTAATCCAAATAAAAGGACTCTTAATATGGCCTTTAAAAAAATCACACCAGAAGGGTTGAACATATGTGTAAAAAGAATGACAAGACATCTTGTGAATGTGGGGAATGCCATACCTCCACCGTGGTTCGGATTCCACGTTAAACTGTAGGTCCTCCATTTCATCTCACAATCACCCTACCATTACACATTGCACAAGGTCAACTTGCGGCTTAGTGGCCCAGATGGGGTGGAGGTTTTACAGGTTTGGGACGCCGAATCGGCAAGGATAAAGGAGCTTTTTTTTTAGCTAAGGGAAGATTTACTACAATCGGATAACTAAGATAACAAGAAGAACAAGAACAAAAGGGATAGGGAAAGTACAGAAGCAGGAAGGAGAGGTAAGAACACAAGAGGAGAATAAGAAGAGACACACATTTTATTTCACTTTAGAAGATATATATTTTTTCATGAACTCCGATAATTTTACATGTTTAATTTGGTATTATTATCTTCAGCTGACTAGAGCGACTATGGTACACATGTATGGTAGAAGAGAAACCAAACCCAAACCTCAGCGAACCAGCTTGGCCAAGTTTGGAGACCGAGACAGCAAGTTTGTATTCGTCAATATTTGAAGCCCGGACCGTTAATGTGAGCCGGTAGACCATAGCAGTGGTAACTAGGAAGAGTGTTATTCCAGGATATCATGTAGACGACTTTTCCTGAGGGACACTTCATTTGAATGAGATAGATTCCTGCACTTTCTTTGGGCCTTGGAAAGTTGTTCCAACCTTCTCAGTGAAGCGCTAGTCTGAAAGTGTTTTTTTTGTCATGTCGTCGCAGAATCATTATGAGAAGTTAAAGAGATATTATTTTTCTGGTGAGGTGTACCAGGAAACTGTTGTTGGGGAAGAAAGAAACACATGTAACCTTATGAGAGACTTCACCACCGAGTTTTTTTTTATTCCTTAGAAGTGCTCTAGGAGCTAATTAGATAGGCCAGTTAGTTCTGGGGTTTCAACTTTTTTTATTTTTACATTTCCTTCATAATTTATTTTATCCTCCGGATAAGCTATTTAGATGTTGTTTTTATTTTGTGGGGATTTAGTCACCCGAGTCTGTGTTCCTCCCTTTTATGATAGAATATTGTAAAAGATAGAACCCCTTTTGCGTAGCCTGATGTTAGCCTAAACCGATTTTGTGGACTATCAGGAGTTTTAAGAGATTTGTAGTCTTTCTTTCATCTGGGAAGACACCACGGAGACTATTTCCGGGTGCTGGGAAGTCGTATCTTGGCCACCTTTGTCTGTTTTTTTTTTATCATTAACAAGTAAAGATTTTGTATTACATGTTCACAATGTAATTGTTGAGGTTTTTTTTTCCTCTCTCTATTATTACGAGTTAAGGAACTCTATGGTTTCATATTTCGTTAGTTAAGATATCTTATTACTCTGTGAATTTCGGTTGGTTGTTATGTTAGGTCTCGCTTGATTTAGTAACACTTAAAGTTAGGTAGATTTTTTTGGTAGGCTTAGAGTTTAAGCCAGGTATTAATCTGAGTTGTTTCTTAAGTGTCTTTGTGGAATTTTTGCTAATAGGAGAACTGGACTCATATTTTGATTACTCATGAAGAGTTCAAGTTCAGTACCCATGTGCATGGTATTTGTCCATATATTTATTTAGTTTGAGAACAGGCCTTCAGTCTAAATGAGGTTTGAATTTGTCTGGCAAGCTGGCCTCCTTCGAAAAATGATCACCTTCAACTTCCCTAAGGCATACATACATTCATACGGTAAAAAAACTTCCTACACGGATACTACTTTAGAGTAAAAACGGAAGGAAAGAGGTCCGCCTTTCACAACATCAGAGCGGGAGTGCCACAGGGATCTGCCTTATCACCTTTTCTCTACAGCGTATATGTCACCGACACCCCCACCAATCCAAAAATTAGGAATAGGCTGTTTGCTGATGACACACTCTTCTTCACTTAGCACAGAAACATCAAATATGCTTTTAAACATATGCAAAGGTTCCTGGACCAGTTCGGTGACTGGCTGGAGAAGTTTAGGATAAGATTAAGCCCAGAAAAATCCACGGCCATCAGAATATCTAAAAGGAGGATTCAGCCACAGGACAAGTTTAGGGTTCTGGGTGAAATCATCCTCTGCAAAAACAAATTTAGATACCTTGGCGTCACAATAGACTCCCGCCTCAATTGTAAACCCCACGTTGAATATACGAGGAAAAGAGCAATGGGGGTCTTTGTCAGGAACTATTCACTCTCCAAGAGCCAGCAGCTGAACGATTCAACAAAACTTATGCTCTATAGATGTCTAATCCTGCCGCTACTCGTTTATGTCTGCGAAGCATGAAGCTATGCGGCACCAAATATATTGAATCAGTTCCAAGTGGTTCAAAACAAAGTACTCAGATGTATACTTGGTGTAACAACAAGAACAAACAACGTGTTCATCCATGCAGAGACTGGAACCAAGACCCTAAGAGAGCTATACGAAGACCGGGACAGAAGTTTCTACAGCAAAACCCTACTGCTGGAGGAAAATGAAAGTTAGAAACTTTGGGCAGTATAACCCCAGAGAACCCAGGAAATACAAAAAGCCAAGACTGGAGTGGAGGTCCCTACCCAGCCCCACAAATACCCGACTATCCTGTCTTAGTGACCATCACTTATATCCTTAACTAACCCATCCACTCTATCCAACTTGACAAACATCAAGAAATATTTTTTCACAAATTCGCAATCACTTATCCATTCCTCACTTTGTGTCTAACATGAATTTGTTCTTTATTTCAGCTCATCGAGAAATCACACACCTCAACTTACACATCGGGCCTGACTGCACTTGTGTTTACCATCACAGTGTACTAGGGCCTGATATAGGTACTCAACAACACAACACGCTCTCCAATTCACAACTCCTTTCCCAAACTCCATTTGTCTCCCACAACCAATAAACACTTCCACAAAAAGAGATTATGGTATGTGACTACAGATCGGTACTCTTAGGTATTAACAAGCCAACTACCTTCTCTGAGGGTCGCTTCTGACAGTCCGAGCTGGTTGCGAGGCAAACAAGGAAGGGGCGGCGTCAGAGGGCAGCCGGAGAGTGACTACTCAACCCGGGTGCGCCGTTTGAAAGAGTTAATAAATTGTCGTGTTTGTAAAGAGAATTTTGTCTTAACTCCCTCTCCTTCCGCCGTCATCCTTTACCTCCCACTGCGACTCACGTCGCCGTAAAAATCTTGCTGAGCTTTCTCCTACCCCTACCCACACGGGTCGGACGTAACAAAACGTTGCCGTAGTGACATCAACCAGTTACCTCCGAACCTGCAGCGAGGGATAACAAGATTATACTACTTATTCAGAATTCCATAGGTAGGATTGAGATGTGGTAAAAAAGGAGACAATAATACTTCTTAAGGTGCGGCAGAAGGGAGCACGATTAATTTTACAGTTTTTATAGCATTATATTTGTTTGGCCAAAATAAATCAAATATTTCTCCAGTAGCCATGTAGAGTTTAGTTTTCTGCACGTGTTCATATCAACGGATCTTGAATATCTCCCAAGGGTGTCCTGAAATGTTGTCAAAACATTTTAAATAAAGAGAATAAGTTTTGACTAAATTACAGGACATCCTTGACAAATATTCAAGATCTGTTGATATTAGCATGTGCAGAAAACTAAACTCTACATTGCTACTGGAGAAATATTTGATTTATTTTGGACAACAAATTTATATTCTATAAATATTGAAAAACACTTGCACACCCTTCTGCCGCACCTTAACCAATTCGAGAAAATAAACAGAAACCCCTTATTTTTATTTTTAAATGTTCTAACTCTTACCCTTTCATAACATATTCTGAACTGTTCTACTTAGAAACATTGACATAACAAAAATATCCTTGGAACTACCATTCAACAAGTTGCTAGTTAGTTAACTGGTTATATAAGCAACATTAAAAACAATAAGTTAAAAACAATAAAATATAACCTTTTAATATTAACAGAGTAGTTCATTAAATAATCAAATTTCTCAAGAGCATGAAGAGATATATCACATTTTAAAACTAGTCGCTATAAAATCATCTGTTACAACCATTGATTTCATTAATAATAACTGGATGGACATCTGCAGCTAAAATCTTTGAGCTGTCGTCTGCACACCATTGTGAAAGAGAGAAAGAAACTTTCAGGTATTTCTTACACACTTACAAGGCAATGTGGCATTTAAACACATCATTCACTAATTTCTATGAATATAAAAAGATATATCAATTTATGATTAGTTAAATGAAATAAATGGGTTAGTAAAAGGTTTTAAGAGCATAACTAAAGCCTAGTAAACACTAGGAAACATTGTTTGCCAACATGTTCCCAAACTGTTACCCAACATTTTTTCATGTTACCTTTGTGTTTCCCAGCGAGGAAAACATGTTTCTCTTGACCCATTTCATTTGGTTAAGCTTAGTACACACTTGGAAACATTGTTGGTCAACATGAGAAACCAATTGTTGGCAAACATTGTTTCGCGTCCAGATATTTGTTTCCCGCACAGATTTCAATTGAGTGAAAGATATCTCTTGAGAAGGATGATGCTATGGCTTGTGCTATATATGCAGTTATGAGCTGTTCAAGAAGAGAGAGAAGAAAATGGTGGTGGGTTCATGTTCATTTACACGATTTTTACAGTCCTCAATTGTCACGTCCCACAACAGTGCATTTGTATGAAATATTTCAATCAATTCCAGAGTTTTTTCGGCTAACCAAGACATGACAAAAGGAGATGTCAGTATCTGATGTACTTGGGCCGGTATGCGAGAATGCTCAGTGGACCGAAAGTGTCGCCCCGAGTACACTATCGCTCCACCTTTTAACCGATGATTACACAAGCAAACCCACACTAGTGTCAACAAAGCATCCAAATAGCAAAGTTAGACCGGCCCACGTTGCTTGTTGTCGTAAATGTTGGCCAACATTGTTTCTTGTAACCCTTTTGAAATGGATCACGGGAAACATGTTTTCCTTGCTGGTAAACACAAAGGCAACATGAAAAATTGTTGGCCAACAATGTTTACGAGGAAATGTTTTCTAGTGAGTACTAGGCTTTACAAAAAACAATGGTTGCCAACATTTCCAACAAGCAGCGTGGGCTGGTCTGATTCTGCTATTTGGATGCTTTGTTGAGACTAGCATTGGTTTGCTTGCGACCACACTATCGGTTCACTGAGCATTCTTGCATAGCGTTCCGAGTACATCAGTTACTGATATCTCCTTTTGTTATGTCGTGGTAAACCGAAAAAACTCCGAAAGTGATTTAAATATTTCATACAAATACACTGTTGTGGAATGTGACAGTTGAGGACTGTAAAAATTGCATAAAAAACATGATGATTTTAATAAAATAAGTGGACAGTTATCAGTTAGTGTAAATGAACACAAGCCCACCACTGTTTTATTCTTCTCTGTCTTCTTGAACAGCTCATAGCTACATACAAAGCACAAGCCATAGGAGCATCCTCAACAAACATCTTTCATTCAACTGCACTTTGTATGGGAAACAGATATTTCATCATTGTAGTCTGGACGCGAAACAATGTTTCTTTAATGTTTGCCAACAATCTGTTTCCCATGTTGGCCAACACTGTTTCTAAGTGTGTAATAAGCTTAAGTTCAACACTCATGACTTGTTTCTTTAAATAAATCAATTATGGCTGAAATAATACTTTCTTCAAGCCAATTAGCTAAATGATCATTTGAACTTAAGACTTATACACAAAGTTTGTCATTCTAACAAAAGTAATCAGGTTTTTAGCGAACTTATTTCATTATAGTTATCGCACATTAAAAATATAATATAGTTTCTGAAAGCAATATATACAAGCTGAGAGCCAACTTTAAATATGTTGTAATATATTAATACTTCCTACAAGCCCTATCAAATGATAGTTTGAATGTAAAACTACTATACAAAGTTTGTTATTCAAACACATCTAATTAAGTTTTAAGCTACCTTATTTCATTATAGTTATCGAACATCAAATATAATAATATGGCTTCTGAAAGCAATAGGCTATACAAGCAAAGAGCCAATTTAAATATATGGTAATATAGTAATACTCAGTGGCAGTTGGCAGGCTCGAGAGCTGGTCAAGCAGCCTTTTTTTTGCATTAAATTCTTGGGAGCATGATTTAAGTCAAAATAAACTATAAATCATTAACTAATTTTAAAATGGCCATTTTGGGAGTAGAGTAAAAAAACAACAATTTCATAAAAATAAATTAACGTAAATCTGTGGATTAAAAAACTATAGTAATTATTAAAAGTTGCAGAAGATCAGGTGTTTGTCTACCAGTTTTAACAATCTCACTTAATAAAGCCAAGCCTTGAAAAATATTTAACTAATAATTTACAAACTACACATTCCTCTACCCACACACATATAAATATAAATTCATATTAAATTAAAATAAATAATATGCTAAATGAAATAAAATATAAAAACAAACACTTTAATAAAACCAATTATGACCTGTACGAGACCCACCAGTAAACACAACCCATAACTGACACTGTGCATGCTCCAACATTGACAATGAGCACTAGGTGGATATTTACAGCTACTCAGTCTTACCATCTCTCAAATTACATCCGAGGGGATTTTTGATTTAATCCTGATTTAGGGTAATTTTTCTGAATACAAAAATTAGGAGTGTTTCCTTCAATAAAGGCATAAGGACAAATGCATGAATGAAATAAGCAAGTGGTGTTTATTTGCATTCTTAAAGGGTATGTTCTTACAGACGGCTCAATACCGAGGCAAATCAATGCCATGCACCCTTCACTTTTACTCATTTTGTTCTTGCATAACAGTCTATAAAGTTTCAATATTGTCTTACTATTCAAAAAATGTGATTTAAATATAATACTTTGGTAATTACATCTTTACAATGGTCCCAGGTTTCTTTACCGCCTACAAGTAGACATTTCTCAAATACTACCATGTATTTGGCCCATGCGTCAAGAGTTATTGATGGCATCATCCCTAAATACTACTCAATTAAATGACTGTAATAATAATAGTTTAACATATCAGGACGTGAGTAGTTTCAGTCTTTTATGCAGGGTCGTTTTAAGAAAATGTGAGGCCCAGGGCAAAAATACTCGAAGACCCTCTTTGTTCGGCAGTTTTCAGTTTTAGCACCAAGCTGTTATGATATATTGATACGTACTCGATAATTGTGTTACTTTATAATTTTTTTATGGAATATTGAGCAACCCATTAATTGACTGTACTTAGTTAAATGCAAACAATCAATCCAATTCAGTTAACAAAAGTAAATTCCTGTTTGCACCATTGCACTGTTAGTTTTCTGTGGACCAACAGTGGTAGCACAATGGTGGCGTATTCTATATTTGTACACTATTTGATGCCAAATTTAGAATAACTGTAGTTTATTTAATAATTTTTGGGGGAAATGTGGGGCCAGGGCCAATTATCCCTTATACCCCCCTAGACACAGTGCTGCCTCTATGAATATTTTTGTGGCAAGTGCCTTAAAAAAAGGGGGGTACTTTTTATTATGTCAAAAACTTTCGAATGTAAATTACTCTTAAAATCCACTCGAAGATCACCTGCCCGAGATTTGGATATGAAACCTAAAATCCAAGTTAAAAGTCAGGCAAATGAGTTGAACATGCTTTGAATAACCTAACACTCAAACATGTTAATTCAAATTAATATGAAATTTTGAATGAGTTTTTTTTAATTAGTTTTGCAGTTGTGGAAATGCTAATTAGATTTAAGTTATAGACTATTTTTTGAGAGTGCTAGAGCCTATTCAGAGGGAATAGGAAAGTCACTGTTTTTGTGGTGGTTTGGGGATTGAGGATGGCTTAATTTAATTTAGAACCACATCTTACTACTCGTTCAAGTTATACGTTTAAGTGCTAATTATGCTAGTGGTTAGGAATAAGTAAGATTTAATGTAGAGGTAGTGAACCCACATTTACATGGATGGAGTGTGGCAAACCATTTACATAAAGCCACCTCCAGTTCACCCGACCGAGATTCAAACATCGATCTCCTTGTCCTCGGCAGTCTAGCTTAACACTATACCAGAGCGTTGGCTAACTAGGCCACTAAGGCGAGTGATAGGACTAAAATACACTTGTGCCCCTCCCACCCCCTTTTTATAAATTTGATTATAATGTATACAATGGGGCCTCTAACATATATGCGAGGAAATTAGATAGTAAATTGTTTTAATCCAAACTGAAGCATCAGCAAAACTGGCATTCAATGCAATTTTTGTAGGTGGTGAGGTGATTCAGCTATAAAAGTTTCAACGTTCCAGGGCCAATCAATAAATATTTTTTTAATTGATGCATTTTCAACTATAATAATCAATACTTAAAAATAACTTTACTTAGGTAGCACAAAGTGGATTGATTCATACTTTTGAAACCCTTGACTAACTTTGTATTATATTTGTAAAATACTTATGGATATCATTACAAAGCTTCTGAAAAGCTGATTTTATATATTTGTAGAATCTGACTAAATTGGAATAATTGACCCCCTGAAGCTTTAGTTCAGAACACTTAATTCCATTTATTTGGGATAGAAAGATGTTTCGAACTTGTACCAGGTCCCTAGTAGTTTGGTTAGTAAATGTATTGGTTAAGAGTTTTAGGGCTGGAATTTGAATTTTTTTCACAGTAAATCTTTCAAATAGAGAATATTCCTAGCCTGGCTATATATCCGAGTTTTACATCTAGGTTATATAGTTTTTAAATATCAATACCTTTATCAAAACCATCAACAATAGGTATAGGAGAAGGGTTAGAAAATAGTTAAATTGTAAAGGAGAGAGTAAACTATCTTTTATTGAATGTCAATGTATTCAATAATTATAAATGTAGTCAGTTCTTAATTCAAGCTCATAATACAAAACATACAAGTTTTTTATTATATATTTTAAGAGATAGACTTCTAATTATTCTCATTTATTAATTAGCTCCATACATAAAAACATATAAATGGGGGCATTCTTGAGCCCAATAGTGTAAAAATATAATTATATTAATGATATTTGCTAAAAGATGGTTGGTTATTAATGCCTATCATTCTGGAACATTATTATTGTTTTATTACTCAAAAAGGACATGTGGCAAACTCACTTCCATTGCTCGGCCAATGATTCATATTCGAAGCAGGTTCATCCATTTATGATGATTACCTTACCAACATTTTGAAATATATCTTCTAAATACACCCAATGATATCAAAATTTGGAAGGAGAATAACCCCAAATCTCTTTTCCTCCTACAGTTGTGAGGTAGCCCACATGCAACTATATGTCAAAGTCATACATGTTGTTTCTTTGTAATTGGACCCTTATTAAACAAGCTACATATTTAGACTATTAAAAATAATTTTACTCTTATCTGATACTGTATTTTCATATAATTAAAATTGTACATCATTAACATTATTAATAATCTGTAACATGTTTCAAACCATATACATATTTAAATACTAAATTACAATAGAAAATATATTCTATTGTTTGCACTTGCCAAACAAGAAGTTTCACTGCAATGTAATAATATCTTACATAATCATATCAATGTTGGTCATGAAAAGGACACCTCGACACATTTTGGTAATAATGCTATTTTCATTTCCTCTACATATAACCAGCAATAGTTTATTAATATGCTATATTTTCATAGTGATAAAATAATTAACAATAGGTACACTTTTTGATTGTTTAAACATTCCCAAACCTTTTTTAAAAGCCTCTTAAAGTGGTTACTAACCATGTTTTTTTGAATTGTATATATGCTCTTTCTTTTTCTGTTTAGATTTCAAAATGTACTCTTTTTGAAACAGACAAAAAAAAGAGTATATGAACGAGATTAGTATATTTACAGTTATTTTGAAATCCAAATAAACCAATTTAAATTTGGGTTGGATTCCAGTGGAATTGATCTTTGTCTTTTTATTGATCTTTAATATCATTTAAAGTTTCGGATCTATGCTCTAGTATCGAAATGTGTTAATGCACCTTGATATTTGTACTCACATTAATAAAAATGTGTTAAGCAGAATAAATTGATGCCTGTATCCTCCCGATGGTCATTTTAAGAATGTCTATTTTTTTTTCCCTATAATATCGACAGTGTAACACTACATTTAAGGAAACATGGCTAGTCACTTATGTAAAAAGGAACACATTTAAGATCGTAATAAACATTATTTTAACAATCTATACATGAAATATGATCTAGATCTATCACTTTTTGTAGATACAAGCAGGGACACAGAATATGTCCGAATGCGCGAACAAAGTTTGGGGGAAATTAAAGCAGTCCTGGGGAAATTTGGGGCAAGAAAAAGTTCAACAATTTTGTTGACGTTTTTAGCACATTCTGCTTCTGATATGGTAGTTTCATTTGTATGAAAAACAAAGGCCAATAACACTCAACACTGATATTACCAGTATGTGTCATAGTGAGGCGGTGTCTAGGGGCTAAGATAATGTGTCAGAGGTTGAGATTTGGGGCAAAGAAAAAATCTAATAATTCAACCTGGCTAAAGGAGTGAATGAGTGATGAGTTCCACCTTTATATCGCGACCTAATTACACGGCGATGTCCGCACGGTTTATTTAACCTCGTGACATGCATATTGTAATAATTGTGTAGCGATGAGATTGATGTATTTAGTGGACCTATTAGGGTTTGTACATTGTACAATAGATAAATGAATATAAAAAATTAGATGGTTTAATGAAACAAATGTTTATTATGTCAACCGTGCTTATTGTGAATGGCATGGCAGATGTAATAAACTCTGATATCATGTATCTAATAAACATCCCCGAGAAAAACCTAAAAGTAAAGATCAAGAGAGTATAGAAAGTTTTGTAAAATATAAATTATGTGATCAGGAAAAACTCATAGTTGTAAATAGCAATAGTATTTCCCCTAGTGTGGTTGATAGTGATATACCTTGCTGTAGTGGCGAGTCTACGAAAAAACGAAAAGTCTATGAAAATTAACAATTAAACCAAGCCCTCCCTCCATTGCCTCTTACTATCAAGATATGAAATTAAATGTTGGTACCAGTAAGCCTACTGGTGTCAATTAACGATCAATAACAAACAATATGTAATGCACACAAGGAGCTGGGAGAAAACTAAACTTTTTATAAGGTAGGTACTATAAAAATAACTGATTAAAAATATATTTTAATTTTCCAAGCTATGTAGTAAGTCATAATCCTTATTCGCTTCAACCTTTATAAAAAAAAATCAATGTTTTACTCTTTTTTTTAATGTTATGTTTTGGGGAAAAATGGGATCTCTGAAGATATTTTGCACCCCTCAATAAAAGAACATTTAAAATAACACTACACCTGTAATAATTCAGTGCTAAGGTATCAATGTGCGCAAATTTTTTTTTTCTAATTTGTAAACATTTTCTTCAGTGACCATGAACTCAAACTCACTAGAGGGCCATATTCACAAACTCTGAGCATGTTACCTCAACAAAAAAATTAATTTGTTTGCTTACTTATATTCTATATGTTTTTTTTATCTTGTCTTACTACCCGTCCTGAATGTGTATATTTATTTTAATTATGTCAATGAATCTTGGTTGGGTGTATTGAGGGTGGTTTTTACAAATTGGTTTTCCCCTTTGCCTCCCTAAAAATTCATGCATACTTTCTCTAAATTCAGCCTTGATGCATTAGAGTAGTTAGTACATATGCATATTGCTAGAACGGGTAATAAATAAATTCTATAAGATATCTTTTGTACCAAAATATTTCACATGGTTTTATATATATGGTTCCAAGAAGTTTGTTAAAATTCTTAATTGCACATATTTTAGAAAAATGTGACACACATGGTTCCCTATTATTCCTATATACAAATACCTTTTTTTTAAATCAGAAATAAGTTAAAAATATATTTGTTTTTTTATTGGTAGCCCAATGATCTGAGGTATCAATCTTGTGATAAAATGGAGTGCCGGTAACAAAGAGGTTGGGGTTCAAACCCCTGCTGGATGTATTGAGGGTATTTTTCCCTAAATATTTTTAACTCTCCTTGTGAATCACCCCATTTGAGTTAGTATGTGAATGTTCAGGAAGAGTAGCAATACACTGTGCTCAAAAAGATATTTTCTTAACTTTGTCAAGGGTTTGACAACAAATATTAACTCTTTACCAATTTGCTTGGTTTTTTAAATGTCATTATTTCTTCTCTGTGTAATAAACATGGAAAAAAAAGTTGTCCATCATTTAGCACGTAATCCAGTTATTCTTATAAACATGAAATGTAATGACAATTCTTACTGAAAGTTGTTTATATTGAATTTATTATATGATAAAAGCGAATGTTAGGATGAATAAATCTATCTCTGGTTTTCAAACTGACCAAATGGCCTGCTAGTTTATGACACAATCCCTCCTGAGTTTCAGGATTAAATAAAGCAAAACAACATATGTCACATTTAACTTTTGTTTAGTAACTGCCTACATAAATATCCAGTTACATAATAAACTCTGCAGTCTATAATTACAACTCAAGATTAATTGTGGTCTTCATTAAATTTGTCACAGCCCCAGTCATCTTGAAGAACCAACTCGTTCAAACGGGATTTCAACTCTTCTATTTTGGAAGAATTCTTGCCCTCTCAGAAGATTTTCTTATGATCACCGATAGACAAAAACGGAGATGTTTCTCCTGAAGCATAACAATTCCCATACTTTGGTGGTTTCAAAATGCTGAAAATTGATAAAATTCTATACAAATGAAGGACTGTTGGTGTAGATGGATGGTCATTTGAGCTTGCAGCTTGGTGTATCATACCAAAGAAGTTCTGGAAACATAAAATGTTACAGACTAGGTTAAAATATCTAAAATTCGCTTATATGAACTATGAAAGACAACATTATAGCTTATTTCAGTATGAATGTTTATATTTTGATAAATATTTTTAATTGTTTTGATATCCTATCTAGTGATTGGGAAAAGATATTGAAGTACCAAACACACATAAATTTTCCGAGCAGGTGTTTGCTAGCCATGATTAGTGTTGGACCTATGAGGCCAGTAGTTATTTGATACACACACCCTTTTTAACTCAAAACAAGGGGAAAGGGGAGTTGAAGGATAGAAAAGAAACAGAGAGGAGCAAATAATTAAATATTTGCTTTTCCCCCCCTTGGCTACATCAATGATGCTTGTAGTAGAAGATAATAAAATAAAAGAATATTTACCTCAAGTGGATCTTGGCTCATATTTGCAGTTAACACATACAAAAAATGGCATTCATTCAAAAGGTATGTTGCTAACTCCCATCACAGACAGAATTGTCACTCTTCGGGCGGTATGCAAGAATGTTAGTGAATGTTTAGTGGACCGATAGTGTGGTTCTGAGCACACTACCGCTCCACCTATTAACCTATAATAACGGAAGCAAACCCACGCTAGTGTCCACTTAACATCTACTTAGTTAAGCTCTTAGATACAGCCTTCAGTCCGTCAGCTGTGACTTTAGTAAGGAATTGTTCCTTTCTGATTTTCCCTTGGTGTACTTTTGTTTCCCATTCATTTAGTCACTTTAATGAGTCTGCTAATACCTTAAAATACAAATAAGTAAATAAAATAGGGCTAAGGCGTCTTTCTCGCAGTAGGTATCAGTATGTCAATTTTGAAATATAAATCACACTGCAATATATGTCTAGTTCTCCTAAATCAAATTATGAATTATTAAACACATAAACATAAGAGTATTTAATCACACCTCTAGTTTTTTACTATTGACAATGTGCTTACCTTAAAGTCATAACCCTATATTCTTAACCCTTAAGCTGCATAGTGTATGTTAAGAGCACCAAAAAGATTGTTGAAAAAAAGTAGTTTCTTGACAGTTTTCTAGTTTTTTTGGTTTTATAATGCAGGTAAAGTTCTGATCCAGTAGCAAAAGAATTATTGAAAACCTGGGATAAGATATAATATAGGCTAATCAATATAGTAGACACAGTAAATAAGAGGGATGGGACTCTCGAATATCTCAAATCCTTAAAAAAAAAAAATTCAAATGAAATTTGTTTTAAATCTTCGATACTGCCTGTTGGTTATTCTTGGCGAATATAATTATAAGAACTCAACAATCAGCTCCCAGACTAATAATTTCACAAGTAACTAAGCACATTAATGTTTTAATGAATGGATTATGAAAAAAATTGTCACCTATTCCTATTATTATATAATTTTTTCAATATTCAAATTCAAATTCAAGTTTGAGAGTAGGGATTCAAAAGTAAAATAAAGATTTGGATTTGAATCAACTCTAATAAATAAAATTAATAATCATGAATTATCAATACATGTATATAACCAATAAGGGTGGTAGAATGGGGTGCTAATAGGTAAATTATCTATTTTATGTTGTAATGAATATTATAACATTTACAACTAAATAAATAATAAATTAAAGCATAATAAAAATTAACCAAACAAAATATTAAATCCAGAATCCTTAGTTCAGTAGATGCTCACATTATCGGATGAGCCAAGATGTTGGCCCATGTCTTTAAGTTATAGATTACCTGTGTTGCATGACGTACTCTCATCTTATTTGTGTTCGTCAAATTTATGTGAGCATTCGATAATTTTGAACACACATAAAGCTGCAGGGTGCTTACAACCAGCTCCATTCAATATTTGAAGATGATTCCACTTCATTATTAAATTCTTTTCAAAGTCAACCTAAAATAAATTCGAATAAATATGAGCCTAGCTCAATTGTGAACTAATCTATATTTATAATAATATGGAATGTAGTTTATATAAAATTAAGCTTCAAATTACATTTTAAAGGTAACATCTAGCATGGACAGTAAATATAAGATGATAAGTTCATATTATTTTATTTTATATTCCTGCCTCGGTGGCGTAGTTAGCTAACATGCTAGCTTCGTGTTGAGCTAGATTGCCGAGGATGGGGAGATTGAAGTTCGAATCTCGGTCGGGTGAACTGGGGGTGGTGTTTCCTAAATGGTTTTCCACTCTCCCCCCAAGAAAAATGGGGGTTCACTTCCTCTATATTCAACCTTCCCGATTCCTAGCCCATTAGCATAATTAGTGCTTAAGCGTATAACTATAAAGGGACGCCGTTCTAAAAACGATAAAACATTATTTTATTGCACTCAAAAACATAAAATCCTTAAGTTTTATTTAATTATATTTAGTAAAGTTACCTTTAGTCCTTCTGAAGACACGTCACTGGCAAGTCTATTACAGACATATTTAATTAAACGTGGTGCATCAGAAAAAAAACAAATATCCTTTCTTCATTACTATTTTTTCAAAAACTGACAGAGTCAGATCTTCCATTTTTTTTTTACAAACACATCTTTTGATATGGCTTTAACACTGCTTTTGTTTTTTCCCAATATTTTCTTCAATAGTGATGTCTTATTCAAAACTTGTTTATTTACCACTTGGTTTGTATGCATTTTATGTCGCAAATTTCTTACCTTAAGTTTTGATCAGGGGGTCGACTCAATCTAACCACAGTAGGTTTTTATTAAGTAAGCATCTTCACAAATTTCTACACCAAACTATACCAAACAATTATTCACCCTCCATACATCATTATGTACATTGACTTCCATGTTCAACAGAACATCATGAGAGTATTTTCAACTTTTCATAACTCCGTGGCATAACTTCATCATATTTACAGAGTCTATAAGAGTGTGGACATCATTCTCTACCACAATTTTGTTTTGTATTGTTCCTAAATGTGAAATGTCAATTACTTCTCCACGAAAAGTAAATCGAAAAGTTAAATCACTACTTATATAAATAGCTTTCATCCAAACTGGTAGGTTATTATTATTAATTTCCCAATTGAAAAAAATTACAAATTTTTCTTTGCCACAATGATTGAGCTGGTGCCAACCAGATGGAAGTGGAATAGCATGGCTTGTTAGTAAGTCAAATAAATTTTGCTCTGGTGCAATATCCACATCACATTCCTGTTTTACGTGCCTTAATTCATCATCTTTTGGAGTGCTTGATGATGGAGGTGAGTGGATTATTTCATTGTCTTTTGGAATGCTTGATGATAGAAATGGGTGGATTATTTCATAAGGTTTGTAGTCTGAAGAAATCCCTTCTAAGAATCTGCCAGATGTTTCAGTTACAAGAGTGTCCTGAAAGATACATTAGTGTCAAAAACAATAAAACAACTGAATATTAAAAACAGTTGTTATAGATGTGAACAATAACTTTGATCAAATAATGTTAGGCCAGTGCTTTAAATAGATGTCCTGGAAAAAAAAAAGGGTGAATGTTGAACTAACCTGTCCAAGTAGTAGTTCATTAGACTTATAGTCATGTGGTGGTACTTCAAGCAAACAAACTCTCTTATAGTTGGCCTGAAAAAGTGCCAAACATCAAAATAAAAAATTGAAAGCACAAATATGATGAGTTAAGAGTGCTTCCGTAGTTTTTTATATATCACACATTTAATTCCATAGCTATCATACTTTACACAATTTTTCCCAATCTATCACCAATACATCACAATTTATGTGGTTAAATTAACTTACTAATTTAGTAGTATTTGTTCCATTATTAGTTATATCTTCTTCGAAGGCTTTCTTGAATTGTCTTTTAGGCCTTACAACAACAACATTGTGAAAATCAAAATCTGGTATGTTCATTGGGACTGCAGTCTTAGACAAGTGTGGCTTTAAGTATGGAACCTAGACAAAGATACATGCAATAAGTGTAAACAATGTTTCAATCAATTATTTGTTGCTTTTCAAAATTATGATTAGCTAAGTCAGGAGCTTCCAACTGGCAGTCATCAATGTTCTTCCGTGAGGCCTGCAATGTTTTTAGGAAAAGTACCTAATCTACTGCGGTAAAATTTATGATTTTAGCCAAGAAATGAAACTTTTGACTTGCATGGGGGAAATCTATGAACGCTCCAACTAATGTTTATTCAGTAATAAACTTTTGTCATATTTTAATAGTAGCTTATGTTTTTGCATAATATCACAAAAATTAGAAGATTATGATGAGACCTACAGTTAGACTTGTGGCTTTAATTGTGGCTCTCTAGTACTTTTAAGCTGGAAACCCATGAGCGTAGCTATATCCGAAACTCAAAGTGGGATTGAAGGGGATGAGAGAAAAATACAGTGTTTGTGCAGTTTTTATAAAAAATAATTTTTTTTTGCCAAAGTAAATAAAATACTGTTCCAATTTTCTTCACATGATGACCTCAAGATTTCTTTAATATCTGTCAGTGTGTATGCTCAGGACAGATATTCAAAAACTGTTGATATCAACATACGTGAAGAAAATTAAACTCCAATGTTCCTACCGGAGCAATATTTGATTTATTTTGTACAGAAAAAAAGTTGACATAAGAAATTAAAAAACAATGGCCTTTTCTCGTGTCCTCTTCCATCACACCTTAATGTTTTATTAGATTTTTAAGTAAGGTATGTTTTTGTTAAGGACTAGCTATACATTCAAATATCAATGCGGTTTGTTCTCGTTACTTCTGACTGTACAGCTAACACAGTAAAGTATACAAGTAGAGTTATTATTTTCTAATTTTTAGGATGAAAGTAGGTAGTCTTAATATTGAAACATCAGCTGTTTTTAAGTGTTGAATATAATTAATAACATTGTTTGGTATAGTTATTTAAAAAATATAAGTAGGCCTATAGTTATTAAAAAATTAGGCCTACTTGTTTGTGCACTAGACATGATAAAAATCTAATAGTTGAGTTATATATATTTTTTAGCCTTAAAATAATAATTATTTTTACACTATTTAAACTACATGGCAAAAAATTATCCCTAAGACCTAAAGAGAGAACATGAGCATGTGGTTTGACACGCGATGCTTTATGATAAGTTATGTTATATTTTTTAATCCCCATTGTTTCTTTAGTTAGTAAGAGAATGCCAAGTCCACTTTTTCAACTCAAAGCACTCTCTAATCAAGTAACGTGTATGAAACATTCTCGAAGCAGAATCGAAGTTCAAATATTATTGCTAAGTGTTTTGTTCTTTATAAAAAAATGAGCTTATTTTCTAGCTTTAGGCACTGAAACCATTGAGAAAATGACTTAGGCCTAGTCCACAATTTTTTAACTAGTCTGATAATTCAAGAACTGTCAAACCATTAAATTCATTTAGACCTAGGCCTACCGCAGATTATTTCAAATAAAAATAAATATAAGTTCCGGTACCTAATGTAGATAACTCAGGATGGCAATAATTTAACATAAATTGAGTATTTTAGCCGTAAATATAATTTGTTTGTTGAAGCTTTATAAATGTCGAAACCAAAATTGATTTCGAAGCAAAGTCGCAGCTGATATTTTTCGCAATGCAAGTCGAAGTTTCAAAGCTTTGCACACCTATTACTAACTAATGTCCAAAATTTTAATTTATTTGTGGGTGAAAGGTTAAGTTTGATTGAGCTCAATTGAATAACAACCATAAAATCTTAATCGAAATTAGCACTGAAGATGTGATGCTAATTGATAATAATAAATAGAGAATTGTAGTTGTGTAATTTTACTGATACGTGGTCAAGCGGTACACTATGAATTTGGTGAGTTTGGTTTTCAACTATTTATTATATAAAAAAAGTCAATAGGTATTTATAATTTTAGTTTTTAACAAATCTCCATATATTTTTGAGTGTAGGCCTATTGATATAATAAATGATCGGTTTTTAATATTCAACAAAAATTGACATGTATGGGTAGTCCCTAAGCCATATTGTTTTTGAGCACAGTTCCCTTCTTACTTAACCTTTCATGTACAGCTAAATTCAAATTTTGAACAATAGGGGACCTTGTAGTCAAATAAACAACTTGTAGTTTAGGTACTTCGTCTGGATCTTAATTTTTGTTAAATGTCTGAATAATATAAAATAAAATTGATTTAATAGGTATAAAAATGATTTTTTGATTGCCTTTTCCTTCAAATTATAAATGGTTATAGAAATTTCTTAATGATTTGCTGTTTTGAGAAAATAAAATGTTTTATTTGTATCAGTTCTAGAGGTCTATTCCCAATTAAAATATACACTTTCACATTTTTTGTATATATATATATATAAAGGACCTACAGTTTAACGTGGAATCCGAACCACGGTGGGGGCCTGGCATTCCCCACATTCACAAGATGTCTTGTCAGAGGTGAAGTTTTGGTATATAAATAATGTTTAAAGTTAAGGCATTAGAAAAATCACTAATATAAATAAATAACGAGATAGGAATGGTGGTAATTGATATCTAGGAGATGTTTATTTTATTGCTAACATTGGTCAATCAATGTGGTAAAATTCAAGAGAAAAACTAACCTTAAATTATGAAAAACAATCATCGCACACTTACCTTTTGCAAAATTCTTCCATCATTATCTGTTACTACCCACTCCCGAAGAATATCTTTTGGCCAAAAATGTTTTTCACAAAATCTATCATTAGATTTTATTTTAAAGTTTTCTTGACCAGAAATCTTTCTTATATTATTTTCCCACAATTTACGTCTATTGAAATTTGAGGGCGTAGCAAACATTGACACGTTGGTTTTAAAACAATCTGGAAACTTACATCTATTTTTATTTTTGACATGTAAAGACATTGTGTAGAAATAAAGTCTTATAAATCTTAACAATGCAAATGTTGTTATAGACATAACATCACGCCGACATTTTGTACATGACTCATGATCATAATTTAAAACATCACACCGAATCGCAACGATCACAACGCCTACTCATATAGCGGCAAATCGTGCAACTAAAAAGCTTCAAAGTCTGATCAATTTCTACATAAGGTTTGAGTAGTGTCAGTCGAGGTCGCGTGGGCACCATTATATAGCATGTCCATTATACCAGGTTTTGGGAACATACATTGCAGATCCATCACATCGCATTCCCCCCACCTATATATACACAGCTAACCCTACTCTGACGTACAACCAATAGGATTTAAGGAGCGTATATACACAATTACATCGCGTTTATTTTAATTTGAAGATTATATTCTTATTTTATTATTTCACCTTTGATTTTCGTTGCACCATAGCAATTCAAATTTACAAATTCAAGTCTCCAAGTTTGTTTAAGGACATTCGATTTCTGGCAAGTTAGAAACTCTCCCCCTTCCAAACTGAAAATTTAAGGTGGGTGAAATACATGAGAGTGGATATGCTAACTTTCACCCTGTCTGGAACAGATAAATAAGTACTTTTTAAATCTAACTAACTATTTAACTTCAAGATGAGAGTCGGGTACACTATCCTTGTAATCAACTTTGCAAACAAGGGGAATTAGGCACATAATCCTTTCAACCAAGCCTACCTTCATAGTGAGAGTGAAGCCTCGTTTATTATGTAACAAATTGGATCCAGCATGTTGGAAGACAAGACACGTGAAAAATTAAGCTGTGTTTATTCTAGCCAACTTGTTGGACCAACATCCTGATTCCTCCACCTTTTTTAAAAATCAATCTACACATTCATAGCCATGGATAACAACATATTACTTGCCGTTTCTTCATTTATATGATGACAGGAAGTGTATTCTTGCAGAAGAACCAAAACTTAAGAAACGGTGGGGCATTCGAAGGTGTTTTTTTTTGCTAGACGTCGAATTGAAGGTGTGTACATGGTAATAATGAGTTGCCTACATTTGTAAAGTGGAGAAGATAGCTTTGTACACATGTAAATTCACAAAGAACAGAATACTTTTGATATAACTCAATTAAGAATCTAGTAGCCGAAGCTATTATTATTTATTCTTTTTAGTGAGGAATTCTCCATCTAGATGTTATACTCTAAAAATTGAAAAAGGACACGTGGACACGGGTCTCGGGTTCAATTCTCGTGTCCAGGTGTAATTTTTCCATTTTCAGAATTTAAATTAATTAGTTTAACTGTATTAGCCTTGTTTCATTCCATGATCACAAAATTATGCAAGCCCCGATTTTAAAAGTTAAACTAATCTGAAAATAAAACACATGCTTCACCAAGATTAGACACTCATCCAACTAGATAGTGCATGCGCAGAACCTCCCAGCTCGGCCAACATGTTGGGTTGGTCGTTTATTATCTCTAACAAATGATCCAACACAACTTGATGGCTCTGACCGGCTCTCCCAACACCAACATGTTGGCCAACATCCCCAATAAGTTGGGAGTGCGTTTATATTGTAACACAACTTG
>CABFVX010000858.1:78154-120001 GCA_902151425.1 Timema shepardi
CCCCCCTTTACACCATTTTAAAACAAAGGCTAAACATTTTCTGGATCAGCACCCCCACTAATTTTAGCTACGAGCCGCCACTGTACCTTATTGTACAGGATGTCTTGACCTCCCGGTACAAAGGGAGGGTGAAGATTGTTTAGTGTAATTTGTATTTTTAGTTTTTGTACTAGCACAGCAATATCTATTAAGAGGAGGACTGGAGTCACTCAAGTTAAGCAAGAGTTTAACCTTTCTTTCAAAATCATTGGCGCTTCACGACAAATTCTCTCTCGGAGACTATTGATTATTCAGCTATCTGTCTAGCTAATTATCATGGACAACTCTATGGATTGTTTTGAGAAATATTGGATTGTGTTATGTTACTCTTTGTATTTCCTCAGCCTTTGTTACATTAAACTTTTGTTAATATGAATCTTTATATTTTACTTTCAAGTGTCTCCTATTGTGTTTATTTACCTTGTTTACGTAATCGGTGTCTCTAGTGTTAACCAGCAGAGCGCCGTTACAAGCTGGAGAGATGAATTTTGGAGGGGAGGTTCATTTTATGTAAAGGGTTAGAGTTATCATTTAAACTTTTTTAAATTCAATACTTAAGGGGGTGAAGTAGGAAGGGGATGGTTTTTAAGTATCTTCCCAACCGCTTGAGCTGGAAGAATGGAACTGGACAGAGGGGTTCTTTTAAAGTAATGAGCCAGAGGATTTTGTGATTTTTCAAAATTCAACCCCTAGGGGGCTAAAGCGGGAGGGGGTGGTTTTTATGTATCCTCCAAACCACTTGAGCTGGAAAGAATAAACTAGGCGGGGAGGTTCTTTTTTAGGTAAAGGTCAATAGTTGATTTTTTATTTTTCAAAATTCAACCCTTAATTTAATGAAGTGGGGAGGGAATGATTTTTCCGTATATTCCAATCCGCTTGAGTTGGAAAGATAAAATGTATTATAAAATAATCCCGTGTGAAGAACGCGTTATTTAGCTAGTATTTAATAAAGCCATGCTTAACCATTTATTATTTGTGTTAAAACCAAGGTCATAGTTACTATAAACTTTGATTCTAAGTTTACCAAATACACCATGGAAAAAAACCCATTAAATTGTTAGTGTAATTGAATATTTGTGTGTGTTTATATATCAAGTTTGTGATTATGTATATTATCTACAAATACAATATACATAATGTCGTATTATTATTATTTAGCACCGCGTCTTACTACCCATTTGGGTTATACACTTTAAGTACTAATTACGCTAATGGATCGGGAATTGGGAAGGTTGAATTAGAGGAAGTGAACCCGCATTTGCGTGGAGGGAGAGTGGAAAACCATTTAGTAAAAACCACCGCCAGTTCACCCGACCGAGATTCGAACCTCGATCTCCCCGTCCTCGGCGGTCGAGCTCAACACGACTAGCGCGTTAGCCAACTACGCCACCGAGGGGGGTATAATGTCGTATTCCTCAGGTATGGGAACTCGAGGTAGGGAACTACTGGATTCGTTTCAAATCTAAATCCTTGATAGGAATCTCAGATCTTGAAGAAATACTCTTGATGTTTAAGAGTGAAGACTGGCGTTCTTACACTTTTGTTAATTAATAACAAAAGTATATTACAAGTTCGTGGTTCACATGAAGAGTAATCCAGCCAGTAATTCTATATTCAATCAGTATGACGAATTATTAAAGAAGAGCTCTGATAGCCGGTGTTTATATACCTTCCCTGTGGAAGTATCTAGCTACATAGTAAAAATGGTGAAACCAAAAGTTCTTAGAGGAGCATGTAATTGGGATGATTTCCACTGTTTACTCACTTTGGACTGGAGAAGTTACAATATTGTTTCTGACTAAGGAAATGCGTAGAAAGCAATTATACTACGCAATTCCCAAATAACTATAGTCTGTATGACTTAAGCTTTACTTTAAATATATAGTCTAACTCCTCTTCGTTACACTCTTTTTGTATTGTAACATTAACATATTAAATACCTTTCTTTACCTGAAGGTATTATGATTATTGCTCTAAGGGGTTATAATAACTAACTGACCCCCTAGCTATATGACAATAAATCCTAATATATAATCACAATTACACGTATATAGTAGCCATATGGCCTATCAATATTTATATGCACATAATTCAATTTCAACATTTAATGTCATTTTTCTCTCCATAGTGAATATATAGACTTTAATTATTTTCCCGTAACAGTTAACAAATAATTAAATTATATATTATAAATAAAATTATCATATCTAAAAAGTTTCAAACAGAGTTCTAAAAAAATGTATGTTGACCTGATAATTTGTTCTTAAGGGTGGTAGTTCCTAAGTGTTTTTCCAGTCTCCCTCCACGCACACGCGGGTACATTTCCTATAAATCAACCTTTCTCATCCCAAACACCTTAGCGTAAATAGTACATAAGCATATAACATAAATGAGTAGTAATAAGCATTACTAAAAAAAAATGTATCCAAAATTATGTACATTATGACGTTAACTTTCAAGTGGACCCCCGCCCCCCGGACACATTTTCTTTCTACGCCCTTGGACCAGAGCAGCGGTTAGCATAACTAATCTACAAACTGATTCAGATGGAAAGATACTTTTAAGACACCATTTTAACCTACCGTACATATAAAATGTATATATTAATACTACATTTCATGCTATCTGTAGCTGTCACTTTTGATACATATCATCAATATCTATAAAATAACATTAGCTATACAGTAAAATGCTATCAATGTTGACCGGAAAAAGTTTGTATTTTTTCTAAGGATCTTACCAATTGGACTGTATACTTTGTTGTGTGTGAGACCACGTGTTCAGTCCTATTTTACAACTACTGCTCTTTACCATCAAAAATACCACTTTGTGAATTTAATTTTGTATATTTTAAAAACATTAGTTTTAGTTGTTTTTTTATCATTAAGGTCTTTAATAGCTTAAAGCAGTGTTCCACAAACTTTAAAGCTCACGGTACACTTAAGGGGGCCACCTCGATAAGCAATGAATTGTCCCACAAACCTTCAACTCTAACGCAATATTTAATTCTATGGTGCGTTATTTCAACATTATTGTTCACGTTAGAATAAGGTTAAAATATTCCCACAGGGCTCTTTTCCTTAACAACCCTATATTTTTAGTTTAAAAAAAATACAGAAACACAAATGTTATTATTATTACTATTACTTGCACCGCGTCTTACTACCCGTTCGGGCTATACGCACTTACGCTAATGTGTAATGGTAGGGTAAGGGGTAAGTTGTCGGATTTCTGTGCTGGGGGTCCGGGGTTCAATCCTAGGTCCCGGCACAGATTTATATGATTACCAAACCCTTCCTTCACCTCTGACAAGACGTGTATTAATCACAACTTGTGAATGTGTGGAAATGCCAGGCCTCAACCGTGGTTCGGATCCCACGTTAAACTGTAGGTCCTCCATTTCAGCTCACAATCACCCTATCATTACACATTAGCGTAAGTGCGTATAACTCGAACGGGTAGTAAGACGCGGCGCTAGTAATAATATTTTGATACTAATACATCATCGATATTTTTCTTCCGGTACTTTTAATGAGTACGGTATCGATCCTTTTCTCTCGATACCACATATCTAGTTGTTAGTGAAGGGTGAACGTAGTATAAGTTTAGACAGAATAGAGTAGTTGCATAAAACGACACAAACCATAGAATTTTAAGCCGTGTGGGCTGACAGCAATTGATACTTTCTCGCTGATTGAGGGGGTTGCCTTAATAAGCCTAAATTGTTTTGCAGCATAGTGTTCTTTAATATTTTGTAAACATTTCGTTCAAATCATTAGTAATCCAAGTAAACCATAACTCTAACTTCATATGCATATGCGCCACGTCCTACTACCCGCCCTATCCACAATTTTACACTAATAAGGTAGGAAAAGATTTGCACCCAAATTTGAGTGGATAATCGGGGTAAACCATTTGGGAATAAACACCCTCAGTACAACCGACAGGAATTTGAACCCTGATCTCCCCGTCATCGGTGATCCTGTCTATTATGAGAGTGGCTCGCGAACCTATTTTTTTTTAGAGTGCGTGCCTAATAATTATATCGGTAATCTACAGAGAAATTCTTTCTCACGCTCATAGTAATTTTGAGTGGCAAATTAATTTATTTTCCATCGTTCATCATCGTTATAATTATTAATTTACTATAAATTTTAAGTAATATATAATATATTATTATAATTTCTTTTTAAAATTTGATTTACTTGAGGTATTTAATGTGCACTTTCTAAGCCGTCTGATTATATCAGCACACGACTTATAAGCTAGCTTAAAACTAGAACACCCAGCCTCCTGAGTGAGCTAAAGTGTTGGACTAAAGATACTATATTATAAATTATAATCATTATGTTTTGAATTATGTATAGTTAGTTTAAAACCAATATTACAGATATAAAAAGAACAATGGGTGAAAACATTTTAATCAAACTTATTTAGGCAATTTCCCTGAATTGTACTGAATAGAAGTTTGAGAAATTACTTGCCATTAATAGCTATCAGACATTCTTCACATGAAACAAAAGCTTTGTGATAAAGGACCAATAATTATAAGTTTGTAAAAAAGTTATTTTACTTGGTCGCCCCCCCTATCGCCCATAACTTCGCATGGCAACGGTACCACAGGTGCGTCTTAAACCATGTGGCCACCGAAGCGAGTAAACCAGTCTATAGCGATACTGATACCTTATATTCCAGGGTGGTACAAAGTTTTTCCTCCCAAGGGTCAAATCTTATTATCAGTTTTCAGCGTGGCCCGAAGAACTATTTAGTAATCCCATAAAATTAATATAGACTTACAAACAACACTTAAAATAAATTGATTATTTTCGATATCTTTGATAAATGGTATTTTTGGTTGGTAGAATCTCCCAAAAATTGTATTAATAAATACCCACGCACATTCACACTTTCACAAAATAACTTACCATTATATTTTTATTGATCAAATAAAAATATAATAAAATTCAATCATGACATTTTTAAACGAAATACTTATATTTGAATCACTAGCCATTTAACATCTACCAGCGAGGGTTTCTCTTTAATTCCCTTACAGGATATTATTAGGGAAATATTTATAATGAGCGTGGACCACACGCCTCATAACATGTGACCATCAGTGCTGAGGTTCGGGAGTAATTTTTGTGCACTTGCTTAGTCAACTTACCATAAACGACTTATTAATTTGTTTATTTTGGCACCACGTCTTACTATCCGTTCGGGTACACTTATTTACTAATTACGCAAATGGTTTTAAGGATCAGGACGGTTATATTTAAAGCAAGCGTATCCGCAATTGCGTGAAGGAAGAGTGGAAAACCATTTTAGAAAAAGCACCCTTAATACACCCGACCGAGATTCGAACCTTGATCTCCCCATCATCGGCAGTCTAGTCTATTGCGAGAGTAACACCTTAGACCATGCGGGCACTGAAGTGGATGACAAATTAATTAGTTAATTCAACTCTCTACAGTCAAGACATCATTGAAAAAGAGTAAGTTGCAGTCTCATAAAAACATATATTTAGAATTGCAGATTTACCAGTACGCTTGTAACTAGACCACCCCATACTACCCCCACTGTCCATTGTTGTGTTGTTTCTAACAACAAAAGACTCAACCAATGAAAAGTATCAGATGGTTTTGTAGAAGAGGGGACTGTGGCTATCAAACAAGCCAATGGCAAGGAATCATACGGTTACTCACGTGATAACTCAGAACTGTGGTTATAAAGTGTCGAACAAATCACTCTTTAGTCGTAGTCAAGGACCGGGGATCATCTCTACTTGCCCTCAAGTGCTAAGGTAAGATATGATATATTTAACAAATTAAACTAGAATATCAAGGAAATGATAAACTAGAGATTTTTAATAATTATAAACTGTCTGCATTTAGCATGTTTGTTTGAAAATTAAACCGATTCAAATGATGTAAAAGTTTTCTATAGTCAATTTTTCATAGGAAAGATGTTGTAAATTACACATAAATAATTTGTGAGGATAACATTTTAAGACATTTATCAGCGTTTTAAAGGAATTGATATCTGTTAAAAAGTGACTGCTTCAACTCGAATCAATTCACTTACGAATATGTCTAGCTGTCATACAATAAATGACTGATGATTACTTTTAATATTGCAAGATTGGGTCTTTTAGCCAACATTTATTGCAATGATTTTAATCTAACGAATTTAAAGTATTTTTGTGAAGTCATTTGTTTTTTCGAATAATTTAAGGGTTAATGATCAGGGAAGTATATGAGAAATGATTATAAGCATTTGTGTTGATGGGACATGCAATTTAGGCGTATAAATACGTCAAAGGTCTATCAACCCCAGGTATTTCATTTAAGGGGGGAATGTTGGGGACGAGATTTGAGGGAATTTTTATATTAACTTTTTTTGGCCAAATTACATAATATTCAGTTGAAACGTAGTTTAGTTTTATGCACATGCTAAAATATCAACAGATCTTGAATATATGTAGAGGGTGACCTGGGATTTTGTCAAAACGTTTTAAGAGAAAGTTATGACAAAATTTCAGGACACCCTTGACCGATGTTAATAATCTGTTGATATTAGCATGTGCAGAAAACCGAGCTCTACGTTGCTACTGGAGAAATATTTATTTTTTGACAACAAATTAAAATTCTATAAAAAATGTTAAAAACATTAGTGGTTCCTTCTACCGCACCTTAAATCAATCGTAACTACTTATGCCACATGGCTCGAAGCTACAACACAAATTGTTAAAAAGGATATGTAAGCACTCCTCCTTCCATTTCCACTTGGACGTATATAAGGCCTACGTTTGACCTAGCTTTCTGATTTGGTTAATTTAGTGTCTGATTATATTAACTTTCATACCTTTCGGTTGTACTCGTCCCATTTGTACTAATTACGCTAACTCTATCTCTGATTGGATCACAAGCAAATGTACCGGTGTTTGTTTAGAGGAAAACATTTAATTAAGACCACCCTTAATACACCCGATTGGGAATCGAACTCCTAGTCATAGGCCATCTGTAATCTATTTAGAGTGATGCCCTAGTGAGTCTTACTACCCGTCCGGACTTTACGCATTTTAATAATAGTGGGTATGGGATATGGAAGTCATAATATAGAAGAAAATGTAACCACATTTTTAGTTGCCTAGTGTTGATAACTATCTAGGGAAAAAAACACCTGGTACATACAGCTGGAATTCTAACCCTGACCTCCCCGAGGCTGGCAAATTCTACTACAGAATCCAGACGTTCAATCCAGTCCACAGATTTTTCATTATAGTTATTTAATGATATGTATTTTTAATCATTAATATATATTCAATACCTAAATTATTCCAGATGTTTGTATGGGTTAGAGAAATACTCTTGTTAAACTGTTTTTAAATAGTTTTAACAGTCCCATACTGAAATCAATATTGAAGGTGATAAAAATATAAAGCGCAGTTTCAAATACTTCAGTTCTATACATACTAAACTCATAAAACTTTTTTTTTCTTGCGTGCGTACGGGCTAGGTAGAGGTGTGTCCCAGTCAAGTGGGCCGGATACGCCTCGAGGTCCGGGAGTCTGCAAACCTTACCTCAGACCCAGTCTACCACCTAAGTGGGTGTTAATCTTCCTGTATAGGCTGCCTTCAACTTGCCTTAACCTTGCCTTGACCAATTTAAAACTGGGAGAGGATTAAAATAAGGAAGTGCACTTTCATTCTAAGTATAATGATATAAAATTATTATGTTGGAAACACTGCCTTCAGTTAGCAGATGTAAGCCAGGGGTAGGCAATCGGTTTGGACCTCAAATGACTTGCAAACAATTTATCAAAAGATCCACGATCATTTCGCCACTATACTTTTGATTATTTCTTCCGTTTACACACTTTATATGTTTTACTTAAAATAAACCTAGTCTCCACCCTTGAAGAAAAAATCCAAACTAAGTTGCATATTTTAATAAATTATTAGAGTTGCTTATAAATTTGCCTACCAATTGAGGTTATTTTGGTAACGCTAACTATTATTTGAAAGTACTCGCGTTTAAGTCTAAGAGATCAAGATCGACTGAAAACTGCCACGAGTCAAACGTTTTCATCAGATTCACACGACTATCTCTTTTATGGTGATTTCAAAAATATCGAATCTAAAGAAAACCAATAATAAATGCAGGAATATTTGACTATGTAGAAAATGTTATTTTAGTCGGTAACGTTTTGGAAAAATTCTAAATACTGGTCCACATAATAGGGTACAATTTTAACTAATATATAATTTATGTGTGTATAATTTATGTATAAATAGAAAGGTAGTTAAGGTTAAAAGGTGTTTTCGACTGTTGGCAAACACCAAAGGTCACATACAGTTTGAATATTGATTAAATTTGACTTTCAAGGACATGAAACAATACAGGTATCATAGAATGGAGTTTTTTGGCCCTTAGCTGCACCAAAGCTTGTTTGAGATAACAATGATCGAATTTATGTTTAAATTGTCCTGAGTTAGCTATAAACATTACTTACTCCTGTAGCCCGAACGTTTTGTAGGGCGTGGTGCTAAGATATACAGTAATGCTGTAATAGCAACTAATATCACCAGTGGATTAGATCAACAATACTGAAATCAAATGGGCTCAATACTTTTTTAAATACATTTATGACTTAAACATTGTCAAGTCAGTCTTTTGAATCGTCGATCTTCCCATGATAAATAAGTTCTTTTGCATGGATCGATGCAAGACCTCTGGATGTAAATAAATTAAAGAATAAATTCGGGGCTTTTGTATCAAACATCCTTACCACAGCCAAGGTATCACACCCTGGCCTATCTTCCCACTTTTTGAACAATGTTTTGATATTTTGAAAAAATTGTGATCTAGTTTGTTTGTTTTTTTGCGTAGCAAATTAAATTTTTAACTTTGTATTTCCTGTGCTCTCTTAATACGGGCCGAAAGATTATTTTATAAACATAAACGGGTGGTTAAATGAAGTTTTCTTGCTTCGTTAAAAAAATGGTGTTATTGTTTTAAGGTAATATTTTCCCCTTCCACCAGAGTTCCACCAAAGTAACACAATCCTAATTGGGATAGAGTATTATAAAATACTTAAAATGTAAATTTATTTATTTTTATGAAGCTATCGAGGAGTTTTACTGGCCATTTGGGCTTTGCGGATATTTAAACTGAACCAGATGGGGATGAGGAAAGTAGAATTTGGAGGATATATACTCGAATATTTCTTGTAAGGAGAGTGAAAAACTAAAAAGAATAAAAATTTAAGTTCACTCGTCCGGGATTCGATTCTAAATCTCCCGGTCTCCGGCAACCTATTTTATTGCAATAGTGGACCATGTAATAACCTACGCGAGTAAAATACAATTGGAATATTATTTTATTCTGTAACGTAAAACATATAAATTGTTTGGGAACCACTTTCAATAGATTAGACTGCCGATGACTGAGATTAGGGTGTGCAAAGTTTTTCCCCTTTAGATGGTTTTCCACTCGCCTTTCGCTAAAATTCAGGTACATTACCTCTTAATTCAACCTTACTACACATTATTTTCTAGCACCGCGTCTTACTACCCTTTCTGGTTATACGTTTATATACTTGGGCTAATGATTTTGGGGATGAGGAAGGTTCGGTTTGGAGGTAATGTATCTTCATTTCCACTAAGGGAGAGTGGAAAACCATTTTGGAAAAACCACCCTCAGTAAATCCGATTGAGATTTGAACCTAAATTTTCCCATCGTAAGTAGAGTACTAAGAGTAGCGTTTTAAACCATGCGGCTACAAAAATTGGTTTGATGACCAGCAATTAGTACGTGTGCATATGCATATAGTACGTGTGCCTGAACATATAGCCGTAACCGGTGTGAGGTGCTAAAAAAAACATTGTGCTTCTCCCACACACGTAATTATCATTGTAGATATTTGGTTGACATTAGTTTGATGATTCTGTATCCCTTCCATCTTATTGTCAGCGATATATGAAGGCCAATAGTATTTTTTCAGATAAAGGGGGCTACGCTGTCGGACTCGCCAAATACTGACTCGGTAAATACTAAATTCTCTGTGATAGTGAGGTTATTACTTCTTTGTGAGTAATAGTATGTATTGTGCTTACTTCAACGTTAATGTGTGTAAGCTTCTTCTAAGCTAACCTCCTAATTTTTTAGTCTGATGATAAGTTTAATCAATTCTTTATTAAACGAGTCTGTTGACTAAACTTTAAATTCTAAATTGATAAAAATAGAATCAATAGAAAGAGCAAAGGTAAGCTTAGAAATTCTAAGTTAACAAATGAATTATAAAGATAATATTTAAGTTAGCTTGTCAAAAAAGTATTTAGTTTAAAATGTGATAAAACAAATTTGAATAAAATTAAAATATAATACTAGACATTATACATACATATTAAAAAATATGAGTCAAATTAACATATATTTAATATGTGGTGTTCTGATTATGTATATGTATTAAGACATGAGTCAAACATCATAAGAGTGTATGGTATTGATAAAAATACTAAAGTTAGTTACAATTAGTTTTAGAGTTTGAGAATGATGCCTATTCTGTTAATAAAACTAGTAAGTTAATTGTTCATGTATTTCAGGAAATTTATGATATCACAATTCAATACTACTGAATGTTAAAAGAGACAAATGTCCAAAAGATCTAGGAATATTAGAGGAACAATATAAAAAGATATGTATATCTTTTTTCACAATATTATATTGTTCCTCTAATATTAAAATCTAATGTTAAAAGAGACAAATGTCCAAAAGATCTAGGAATATTAGAGGAACAATATAAAAAGATATACATATCTTTTTTCACAATATTATATTGTTCCTCTAATATTCCTAGATCTTTTGGACATTTGTCTCTTTTAACATTCAGTAGTATTGAATTGTGATATCATAAATTTCCTGAAATACATGAACCATTAACTTACTAGTTTTATTAACAGAATAGGCATCATTCTCAAACTCTAAAACTAATTGTAACTAACTTTAGTATTTTTATCAATACCATACACTCTTATGATGTTTGACTCATGTCTTAATACATATACATAATCAGAACACCACATATTAAATATATGTTAATTTGACTCATATTTTTTAATATGTATGTATAATGTCTAGTATTATATTTTAATTTTATTCAAATTTGTTTTATCACATTTTAAACTAAATACTTTTTTGACAAGCTAACTTAATATATCTTTATAATTCATTTGTTAACTTAGAATTTCTCAGCTTACCTTTGCTCTTTCTATTCTATTTTTATCAATTTAGAATATATTGTTCCTTACTATTTGTTTTTTATAAACTTTAAATGTTAAATGTTCGAGCATTGTTTTATTCGTTAAATATGTGCATGATGTATATTCTGGTAGTAAAAACCGCTTAACAATATTATTTTCTGGCCACTTTTTTTAAATTTTACTAGATTTTGTTTTATAGTTCTTGATAGGTGATAGATGACTACGTTTAGATATATGAAGATAGTTGTTATAACTCGATAGGTTTCTTTCTTTATAAATCTGACTGAAATGCAACACAATCTTTCACTATTTAGTTTTTACTTAAGAATGTCAACGCACACGCCTAACAAACATTTCTCCAAAGGGATTCTTTATTTTAGTTTAATTTGAAGTTTTATAATTAGAAAATTAAATCTTTTGTCAAGTTCCTAAACGTGAGATTATCATCAGTGGTATTTTTTGTTAGTTTTATTATAATCCTGAAGAGATTTATATTCTGTTGCTTGAAAAATATCACTTGGACAGGATTCGTACCCGGGAGCTTTAGCTTAGTAGGCCAGTAAAATTTTAGAAAAAATTCTAAGACTCGAAAGTAAAGAATGGTGCTGTTTATTAAAAAAAAAAATTTTTTTTATAAGTTTGTTGCGTTTTTGTTTCAGGATATCGCAAGCTGAGGAACAAGTCTGGTGTTCGTTGGTGCAAAGATGGATCAAGCAAGGAGGCGCGAGCTAGTGGATGCTGAACCAACAATGCCCTACACCCAAGCTCAATTCCGTTTGATGAAGACCGCGTCATACGAACAGCAGAGTGATCTTCCCCAATCGCAGTCAAAGATTCAAGTCTCTGTCACCAAAAAGACCTTGCTCCAGGTCAAAGTGAGGGAAACCTCAACTCACCAGCAGCCATTAGATGAACCGGCACCCATTTCTCGAGAGCGACGTCTGCGAAATGTGCCGCCACCCGATTCTACCACCGCAGAGGATTATGAATATCCGGAATACCAGTATCCTGAATATGATTCCAAATATAAACTGATGAAAGAGTTCGATCCTCAACCGAGGTCTAAAGTCAATTTGAATCTTGATATGAAGTTGCAGTACGCGGCATCTTCAAATTTCGAAACAAGTAGACCGTATTCTGAGAGGTCGTCTTCTAAAGGCGGTCCTGAGGCTGCTAAAAGTATGCCCGAGTATAAGCGATTGCAACCTTCAAGGGCTGTTCTAGAGCCTATCGCACGCCGACCAGCGGCAGACAGGGTAGCCCTCGGGGTCCAAGATCGCCCTTGTCATAGATCGCGTCTCGAACGTATTAAGGAGGAGCATAAAAGAGCTCGTGCTCGACTTAGGGCGCACGAACTGGAACCGAACTATCAAGATGCTGCAACCTACGTCCGTAGGGATGATCCGAGACTTGGTTACGACGACCGATACGTTCAGGCCTATGGGGATTACGATACTTGATGGCAATTGGGTCAAATACTTAATTTTTTAAGCTCAGAACGGTATTACAAAAAAGTGTTTTTATAGGTGCTGGGAATTTTATATATATTTGTTTTGTATCAGCATTTTAATTTATGTACTAGTTTTAAGGGGCTAGATAAAACATTTTAAATAAAGTATTTCTTGAAGTTAAAATGGTTTGATAATATTTAGCTAATGTAATTGAAAGTGTAATATAGACTAATATTAAGACTAAAATTAATTTATGAATTGGGATAATGTACTGATGTTTTTTAATATTTTTCAAATTGTTTATTATATTGTCACATTTAAAAAAATTACTCACGCAATTTTGAAAATGGATTTAAAATGGAATTTTAACAAATCTAGTAATAAGTTTTTATGTGGATGAAAACAATTAGTCTGAAATATGAAACATATTTGATTAGTTGAAGGTAATTTTAAAATGCACTATAGTTAATGAGATTTTAATCTAAGTATGAGGCAATAGTTAACCCCAAAATATTTTTAGAATTTTATTGACTCGTTAAAAGTAAATTATGCGTATGAAAGTAAAATGAACTAATTATCTATAACATTGACTGGTTCAATGTGTCGTTAAATAATCCATTTTTACAAATTACATAATTAAATATCTCTTAAGATTGTGAATTGAATAAAAATGCTTGAATTGAATAAAAATGCTTGTCTAAAGATTTTGAATGATGTAATAAGTGAATATATTTGGCTTTAGAACAAGTGTAAAGGGTACTTATTTTATTAATAAAACTATTGGTAAAAGTCTGATATTAATTCATTAGTAAATCTAGTCTGATTGACGAACCCTTCCTTCACCTCTGACAAGACTTGTATTAATCACAACTAGTGAATGTGTGGAATGCCAGGCCTCCATCGTGGTTTGGATCCCACGTTAAACTGTAGGTCCTTTATTTCATCTCACAATCACCCTACCATTACGCATTAGCGTGAGTATATCCCGAATGGGTAGTAAGACGCAGTGATAATTAAAAAAGTAAACCTAACTTTAATTTAATTAATAAATCTAGCTTTATAATATGAGTAAACCTAGCTTAGTCATGTCTAGAAAAATTATTCTTATCTTTTCACTCGAGTTTTTAGGTTAGCTTTGGATTTAAATATTTCAAGTAAATAAAATTAATATTTGATTACATTTTAATGGAACCTAATAAATATGTGGCTAATTTCTGTAAGGACTAAAATTAAAAATATTCCATTAATCAATAGTACAGGTGTTAGATTAATAATAAAAATTTAATTTAAAGCTTGCATTTTTCTAATACTCTATTGCTCTGTCCAGGGTGTACACAAAGAGTAAGAAAAAGTTTGATCTACTAAGAGGTTATGTACCCAGTTTTATGTGGAAGTGGTACATCTCAAATGAGGGGTATGATTGGAAACAATGAATACCTCGTACCACGGCCTCCCTCTAACCAATCTTGGGAATTAGTAGGCCCGACATTAGTATCAAGCTCTCACAAATTTTAACAAACCTTTTTTCTAAGTAGCCACTGTATTATAAATATAAAATAAACTGGTTTTGGTTTTTCAAACTTGGTGGGTGATGGAGTCTTAATTCGAATCCCTGTAGAGTGAAATGAGTGCTTTATTCTAAATTGTTTCCAAATCTACCAAATGTGGCTACATTTTCTCTACATTTCCTCATATGTTCCCCATTAGGGCAAATAAATGAATATATTTCGGACGGGTAGTGGGACGCGAAGAAAAAAGTTTTTAAAATTTCAAAACTGAACTGATTATATTAAAACTTATGTTTAGGGATATTACATTGTATTTAAGTTTCAGGCTTTACTAATGTTCACTCAAGTTACTCAACTAACGTCAAATGCCCTATTTGTTAAGAAAAATTATGTGCCTCTCATCTACCCTGAAAGGATGCAAGCTTACCTCGCATTATTCCAGTATTATTCAACTAAGTTTCTTCTATCGGCTCAATTTAATTAAGCTTGTCAGGAATAAAGTGATATCTATCGCAAGCAGAGGTCTGAAATTTAAAAAATTGTTGGCCCATGTGTGCACTTAAAACATACATGTTAAGTTATATTTCACCTACGGTAACTAAGACTTTAAAAAAAATTATCCTGTACAACGCAGGGCAGGGCTACATGCACTTATAAAATAGGCTCTTAATATTATTAGCCCCACGTCTTACTACCCGTTCGGTTTATACGCACTTACGCTAGTGTGTAATGGTAGGGTGATAGTGAGATAAAATGGAGGACCTACAGCTTAACGTGGAATCCAAACCACGGAGGAGGCCTGGCATTCCACACATTCACAAGTTGTGATTAATACACGTCTTGTCAGATGTTAAGGAAGGGTTTGGCAATCAGATAAATTTATGCCGGGTAGGCTCTTAATGTAAACAGTAGATGTAAGACTGCTACTTGCTTCAGTGGCCGAATGGTCTAAGGCAGGGGTCCCCAACCCTATGCCCGCGGGCGTCATGGCACCCGCCGAGCCTTTTGCGTCTGCCCCCCACTTTTTGACCACAGCTGAAATGTTCTTGACTAATAATTTTAATCTTTCTCTTTTCCCATAAAAATCAAGTTTGTGCTTATCTCCAGGGATGCTATTCTCAAGAAGTTGGTGATTGAAAGACCCCCCGCCCCCCCTCTTTCTGATCCCTCCCTTTTATTCCTCTTTATTTGCCGGCTCGTTTACAAAATATACTTTATTACTCGGAACTATCATTCTACTCACTAATACCATGCTAATACTCATATTTCCTTTGTGAATATCTTGACATGGATCTACCAGCTTATGTTGTCTGAATAAACATATTTAAAAAATGTACTTAAACACCAAAATGGTGGTGAGTAGTTAAATTATTTCCTTGTGTATTTATTTTGGTCTTGTTAAAACCGTAACTAAAGCAGCTTTTTTAAAACATTTATTAACATTTACTTTTGATTTGGTGAAAATTGTTTGAATTGTTTTAACTGGATTCGGACTAACTTTGCGTGTGTACCATTTGCGTTATTTTATATGCGAATTTAAAAAACATTTTTTTAAATTTTAAACTCGCAATTTTTTTTAAATAAAATGTATTTGTGTGTGTTATTTGCATTATAAATTATGTTTGGCTATAATTTTAGTTGAAAAAGTTATTGGTGCCCGCCGCACTACCGTTAGTTTTGAATGTGCTCTAAGGTACAAAAAGGTTGGGGACCTCTGCTAAGGCATCACTCTAGTGTGCTAGAGTGGCCTGTTGTAATCTGGGAGATTGGGGTATGGATCACGGTCGTGTCTACTAAAGGTGCTTTTTCTTAAACGGTTTCCCCATTCTCCTTCCATGCAAACGCCAGTAGAATACTTTTAAAATGTTTACTTCATCACACCTATCCCATTACATTAATTATTTGTGAGTATAACCTGAATAATTAGTAATACGAAGTGTTAAAAAATAAATGGTACGGAACTCCGCACGGACTTTCTCGCTCTATTGTTTAAAACTAGAGATATTTGCACAAAGCTCGTAATATATGTGAAACGAAATAATATTCACTCTCAAACCCAAGCATAAATTGCACTATACTTAAGTTAAATATTTTTTTAGTCCCGGTTTTAAATTTTATAATTTTATTTTAAAAGAATTATGTCCTTGTCTGTATGTTTGGACCAATAAAAAATACTTATATTGGGTCCACAAGGGTCAACACTTCGTATTCAAATTTCGACTTCCGGTTAGAATGTTAACATTTTATTAGGTGTTGCAAATCTTCATGCCATTACATTGCTATTAAATTCCTCATTTATAAATTTTAACCAATACAAAATGTAAATATTAACTATTGAGTCTAAAATAGAGATAGATCATTGTTGTACAAACATTTGTCCTAAGAGGTTTAAGGAAAAATAACAAACTTTTTGGGAGACTTAATTGTATTTGATTACTCTATGGTATTAGATAAAACTGATCTCTCCACAACTAACGTTCAATAAATTGTATTAATATATTGCCAATATCTCAGAAACTATTGTTTTTATAAAAATATATTTGAAGTAAAAGTTTTCTAGTTTTAATGGTATTACATTTTTGCAATGATAAGTTATTTAGTATCTCAAATAGTTGTGGAGATACGGAAACTTACGCTTCTTTATTTAAAGTACTCTAAAAGTAGTTTTCATGGGAAAATGAAAATAGCAGGTTTATTTAAATAATAATCTTAATCAACTCCTAGATACGAATTTTAATCAAAATCGTTAGAGCCGATTTTGAGAACATAGTTTTTTCGTTTTTTACTAAACTACTCTTAATTTTAGGGTTAGACAGGCACACAGACAGACGTCATTGCAAAAACCACTTTTTAGGGTTTGGGGGTAATGAAACTTCGACATCCATCAAAATTTTGGGTTAGATTTTTTTTTACTGTCGTTATACCTTTAGTGTTTGAAACGTTTATATATATACACACTTGCGTGTAGCTTGAAAGTTATTGGTTTTATCAAAATATGTTTCTTATAAAGTATTTGTATCATAAATAGCCCTACATATTTGCAACTATAAGTAATTTCATATCACAAATAGTTTCTTAGATATGATAAATTAGAAATTACGCATCAGACTGGAACCCTTAAAGTAATTTTGCCGAAATATTGAAAGTAAGCCTTTTGTTTGGAATGTTTATTAATGTTTTCAAAATGAAATTTAATTAGAACCGTTACAGCCGATTTTGAGTAAACCGATTTTTTTCTCTTTTCGACCAACAGTAAACTACCCTTAGTTTTAAGGCTAGATATCCAATTCCAAAAACCCTTCGGTGCAACCCTATGAAAACCCTAAATACCAAGTTTCAGCCCGAGTGGTAAAATAGGTTCGGCTCTAGTTGGAGGTACAGACAGACAGATATACAGACAGACAGACAGATGGATAGTCAAAAACCACTTTTTTTGTTTCGGGGGGGTCATGAAACGTCGAGATTCATCAAAATCTCGAATTTGATTTTCTTTTTACGATCACAATATTTTCTCTACCTGTAAAATAGCGATAAAGTAAAAAGGAAACTGCTACCTTTCAGTATGAACATAGTGTGGATTCTCTACCCATAAAAATATTGTAGCTCTTTGGGCTGACCGTCCTTTGTATCCATGTTGCACCAAACCATCGGATAGCTATAAAATAGAACCACTGCAGTGGTCAAATGGTGTCTCACCTCATTCCCTCAATAGATTAGAACCCGCCTCGGTGGCGTTGTTGGCTAACGCTCTAGTTGTGTTGAGCTCTACTGCTGAGTACGGGGAGATCAAGGTTCGAATCTCGGTTGGTTGAACTGGGGGAGGTTTTTCATAAATGGGTTTCCACTCTCCCTCCACGCAAATGCAGGTTCACTTCCTCTAATTCAACCTTCCCAATTCCTAATCCATTAGCGTAATTAGTACTTAAAAGCGTATAACACGAACGGGTAGTAAGACGCGGTGCTAAATAGTATTATTATTAATAGATTAGACTGCCAATGAGGGGTAAAGCAAGGCTCGAATCCCGGTCGTGTGTACTGAGGATATATTTTACTTTATTGTTTCTCACACCCCTTCATTGCAATTGAGGGTACATCATCTTTAAATTCTACCTTTCTCTTCCCTACCTAGTTAATTTTTAATATGCAGAGACATCGGACAGTTAATAAAATACTATGCACAGTAAAAAAAAGAGTAAAAAATATGTGTTTTACGTTTTAGTTTCTTCAGAGAGACTTGTTAACACTAATTAGGGTATGGTACTAAAAGGGTAGAATTAAATGTTAAGTATACCCCTAATTGCGTGTAGGCAGAACTGTTAAGTGTTTAGGGAAAAAAAAATCCTCGTGATACCAAGTTGGGATTCAATCCTTAATCTATCCCCAGAATATCGGACCAAGAGTCCAACGATGCGCATGAGACCACAAACTTTCTAACCTTACTCGGTCTGAATATTCTTCTTGTGCTTAACTAACTTTGATACGTTTGAATATAAAATTAGTCTTTATATTATATTAATTCGCTATCAGTTTGATCCGTTCTTCTCACGGCTAAGCAGCATCAAACTATATCGATTTAGGTCGTTCAACATCCGGCTGCCATATTTATTTTGATAGTCCCTCCGTGTATTATCCTGAACGAACCATCTCTAACCCCTTACCTCCTTTACTGCAATCCCATTTAAAAAAATTAAATTGAGCAAGATTTTTTAGTTATTTGATGTGATTCCTTTAGCTGTCCGTCGAGTTTCAATTTTCTACCACACTGATAAGTAGTTATTCCTGATAATTTTGGAAGTTTTGAAATCCCCCACCCCCTCCCCCATCCAATTATCTCAAAATAACTCTTAGAAATTTCATATTTTGAGATTTATTTGGCTAGCTGGAATTGTTTTTCTATCTGTATGTCAAATTTTAATTTTATACCTCATTTTGAAAGTTCTGTCTAATCATAGCCCTTCCATTTCTTAGAGCCCCATTTCGAAATTTACTATTTTTAGATTATTATTTGGTTATATGGGGCAATCACTCAACCTTTTTCCAAATTTTAGTTTTTCTGCGTATGTAGAAGCACCTTATCTTTTTCTAGACACACACACACACACACACACACACACACTTACTTTCGACTTTATTATATTAAATATATAGGCCCCATTCTCTCTCTACTCTCTCTCTCTCTCTTTCTCCATATATCACACAAACTTTTACAGACTAGTAGGACACACATGCTCAGACCAGATACTAGAATAGAATTCAATCAAGCGAAATGTGGACAACCAATACACTGAAGTCAATGTTCAACCTTTTGAGTCATGCTGAATCGTCTCACAGATAGAACAACTTTTTTTAATGGTTGTTTTGAGTTTAGTTGTGGAAACTACGTACGTTATGACATGAAACGAACCAGGATAGTTGAGTGACAGAGCGTTAGGGGTATTTAGCCGATAGTCCCGTGTTTGAATACCATCTTAAGGTTGCCATTTTTAACTTAGTTGGCTATATATATAATGTAGATTATTTTAATGAGCCCTTTTTAACGTTAACGAATCTCAGTGCTTACTCATACTCCCATTATTTCATAAGAGAAAAACTTAAAGAACAAAAAAACACTCCGTTAATAGGATACTGGAGGGGTAAAAGGGGGTGCGGGGCTATAAGGGTGTTGGGTCACCCTGAAAGTATAAAATATTATATGTTTGTATTTCTCCGTAATGCCTATATTAATAATTGATTGAAATATAACTAAGGGTGATTTTTTATTAAATGCTTTTACGATTCCCTTCTACACAAATATCGGTGTATTCATCTAAAATCTACCTTATTAAGCTCTACCAGATTTGTAATTTTTTTTATCGCCTCGTCTTACTACCTATTCAGTTTTATCGCATATAATATGATAATTATACTAGGGCAGTAGGGGTGAGGATGGAAGAGTTTTAGAGGTAATCTATTAGTTTTTGCGTAGAAGGAGAGTGGGGAACCATTCAGGAAAACTCACCCTCGGTAGACCTGACTGAATTTCGAACCCCGATATACCTGTCATTAGTAGGTCAGTCTAACACGCGTGGGACACATCGTAGTTTCTGGTTAATATTTTGTTCCAGAAGCATAACATTATCTTGTTTACTTAAGATTAGAACCGACATTAAAGGGTAACAATATAATTTCCCCCATCCCCCACGCCACCAATCAAATGCCTTATTTTATAACGAGTTTTTCCTGTTGCCTTTTCCTCCACATTTGCCATTAGATTCAATGACAATTGAGATACTCTTTGGCTGATTTGTTCTGCGAGCTACATATTGCTTTCACATACCCTTATCCTCTTTGCATTATATTTACTATACATAAATTATTATTATTAGCACCACGTCTTACAACCCGTTTGGGTTATACGCACTTACGCTAATGTGTAATGGTAGGGTGATTGTGAGATGAAATGGAGGACCTACAGTTTAACATGGAATCCGAACCACGGTGGAGGCCTTGCATTCCCCACATTCACAAGATGTCTTGTCAGAGGTGAAGGAAGGGTTTGGTAATCAGATAAATCTGTGCCGGGACTGGGGATTGAACCCCGGCCGCCAGCACAGAAGTCTTACACCTTAACCCTAGACCACCAGGTCACCCAATTATACATAAACAATCGTCCCTATGCTTTGCTAAGAAAAATACATATTTAAATTAACATCTCCTCTTACTACCTGTTCAAGCTATACGCTTTAATTACGCTGAAGAGTTAAGGATTAGAAAAGTAGAATTTAGAGGAAATTTAAACGTATTTGCATGGAGGGAGAGTGGAAAACAATTTTGGAACCTCAGAAATTCCAACCGGGATTCAAACCCTTATATTCTTGTCTTCGGCAGTCTATTTAATTGAAAGAGCGACGTCTTAGAATATGTGGCCACCGAAGCAGGTTTTTGTTAAGTAAAATATTACATTTTATGAATCATGAAATTATTGAATATGAGGTGGGAATGATTTGTTATAATTACGGGACTATTTTCTTTTCCTGAGATGAGGGGGGTTTGGATTTCGTATGTGTATGTATATGTAATGTGTATATGTTACTATTCAAGTATTGGTCGTTTGTTTGCCTTACTGCGGCTTATAGTTTACTAATAATTTGATGATTTTATTCACCTCATCTTTTATATATATCTTTTTAACTTAAAGCTTTCAGTTGGGGCGAGTAATACAAAAGTGTGACCAATGGTGAGCACTGACGTCATCCTAGAGAGTGTTTTTGACAGCCAATCCCGTGACTCTAGCTGTTCATTCCAAGCGTTGTTGTTTAGGGATTAGTCAGAGAGTCTTCAAACATCAACGCAACGAGGTGTCTATCGGTTCAACTTAGGCAGACGTTTAGTACGTAAGTAAAGACATTTTACAACGTTGGTCTCAATATTTCTACGATTTTTTTTAACCCTTGACTAAATTATTGTTAGCTCATACTTTTAAATGAACTAGATAGATTTATAAACTAAATATATAGACTGATTTTGGTAGGAAGGACCTTTAGAAAATAAATACATATTTTTTACAGTCAACATTGCTAGCATTTTACTATTACTGTTATTATATATGTATCTATCAATAGTGTCAGATACATATAGCATGACTTGATGTATGAATATATTATAATTGGTTTTAGTTAAAATAGTGTCTACCAGATACTGTTCTTCCTGCCAAAATCGGTTAATAGAATAGATGTTTTAGTGCGTGACCCCGGCTAAGATTCCCATCTAATGGTATTTTTTTCCCAATTTGCCGATATTATATTTTATTTGGTTATATCATTACTAAAGATAATTACAATCTTCTAAGTTTCGATATTAATGTAAGATTAATTGCACAAACTTAAGCTTTCTCCATAGAATACGCCTGGTCAAATGGCTCAGTTTTTTTTGGTTAAACATATTAAGATAGGCATATATATTAGCCTCCCAGATCGAACTAGAATCTTTTAAATAAAAAAAAACTTAACTATTTTACATTTGATCAGGCTTATAAAGTTTTTTCATATAAAATAAAATAAAGCTTTAAATGTGTTTAAAAAATTCCTTAATAATGCCATACATTTGCATATTGACCTATTTAACCTTTTAGTTGTTGCTTTAAGTGGGTTGAGACTTTTAATTGCGCACAGTTATTGGTTTAATGTTCAACACTTTGAATTATTTGAACACAAACGCTATTATAAATAATCGTATAGTTACTATTTCTAAAAAATTATTTTTTGTTTCTGATTAACTAAGTTGGGGATGCAGGGAACGTGAGAATGTGTTTTTGCACTTTTTATAAAAAAACTTTCTTTGGTCAAAATAAATAAAATATTGCTTTAATTCAAACATAGTTTAATCTTCTTCACAACAGTTTTTGAATATCTTTCATGAACATTGTGGTATTATCTAAAAACTTTTTAAATGGAGAGTTTTCATAAAACTCCAAGACGCCCTTTATAAATATTTAACTGTTGTAATCGTGTAAAGGAAATTAAAACTCAGTTTGTATAGAAGCAATATTTGATTTATTTTAACAAAAGGTTTTAATTAATAACTGTACACCTCGTGTTCCATGCATTCCCACCTTAATAAATTAGATTGACCCCAAGTATTATGTTATGGTTTTTGAAGTGTGCACATAAATAAATGATTAAAATTGTTTGAATAGGCCAAATTCTAATACCACGCCTTGTCTGTGATTTAGAAACTAGTGAGGTTCATTTTTAGTGATAGCTTCTACTTTAAAAAGCTTAAAACCACTATTTTTAAAATGTTTCGACGTGATCTAAAAGAATGTGTAGTAAAAAATACAGGGGTCTTGATAAAAAAACACTGACAAAGTCACCTTAGCAAAACCACCCAAGGTCATACCAGCCTTACCACCTTGTCCCCTCCCCCCATCAGAACCAAACAAAGTGTGTTTAAAACATTTTATTTTGCTACAATGCATATTTTTAGAGATGTTTTAATGTAATTTTTTCAAATGAACACCCGGAACATACTTTACAATCGCTCCACTTGCCTCTGTGGCCGCCTGGTCTAACGCGCTACTCTCACAGTAAGTAGCCTGGACTGCCGATGACTGATATATATATATATAGAGAGAGGTTCGAATTTTGGTCGGGTGGGATGAGGTTTTTTTTCCACTTTCCCTCCACCCAAATACAGGCTCGTTTCCTCTAAGTATAACCATCTTAGTCCATAAGACCATTCGCGTGATTAGTAACTAGGTGTATAGCCCGAACGGGTAGTAAGACGTTCGAGAAAAAAAACCGTACTTAAATCCATCCTCACTTTCTCCACACATCCTATCCTTGAATACGCCCTTCGCGTCAACAATATCCACTTACAAGCATTTTAGAGGTATCTATCCGCGTTTTCGTGGAAGAAGAGTGAGAAATCATATAGGAAAAACCAACCTCAACAGACCCGTCCAGAATTTGAACCCTGATCTCTCCACCTTGAGCGCGTCAGTTCAACACGAGATTGACGCGTTAGACAACTACGCTACAGGAAGCGGGCTGGGACACATTTACACACACGTCTAGGGTGACAGTCTCTCCCCAGAGGCAGTTTCAAACTTATTTCAAGTGTGAAACAAACTTTCTAAGAAAAAGTATTACCATTGTTGTACAGTTTACAACACGTGAGTAGTCATGTAACTATAAATATTGATTTTAATATATGAACTCTATAATTTTTAAAGATTAAATTAATTTTTAGTGATCTGGCTCTGCCTATTATAAAACAAATTTGCAGTTAATATTTATTATATTAATTACAAAAAAAAAGTTGTAAAATTTACAAAACTCAACTGGCCAGCTAATATTTCAGGTGCGTGTGATAGAAGGTTAATTAGAAATTAGAAATAATTAGTTAGTGGTTCGGCTTAAGGCTCGGCTCGCAGCGCCATTCAGTGTGTTTTGAGCCGAGCCTCGTAGAATAATTTGATGTTCGTCGAAATGCATTCACTGGGTTGCTGCCAGCATTCCGACGAACCCATTTATACAACATTAACGAAGCTCGGCTCCTTAGTCTGACGTTTTTCTTGTTCACACATTCGTCTAAATTATTTAGCAACATATCATACGTCTTAACTGTTCCTTTTAATTCTCACACTTTACGTTCATATATTTTCGTCATCCCTCGATCCACACTCGTCTCAACATGTCCAAACAAACATCGGACACCTCTACTTTAAAATTTACCTTTGATTCCCTCACTCAAACCGCTCTCCTTCAGCAATGACGCGGTTTATGAGTTTTTCCACATTTCTTTGATAATATATAAGGAAGAGTAAGTCAGTATGCTAAAATTGTACTTCACTTGTTTTTATGGCAGTGAAAGGGATATACAAAATACTTTAATTTTGGGATGTAAGCTGAAAACACATTTATGAACTATATATTACCTGCTTTGGTGGCCACATAGTCTAAGGCGTACTCTCGCAATAGACTAGACCGCCGATGACGAGGAAATCTGTGTACGAATGAACCCTGATCAATTATACTGAAGGGGCCTTTCCCTAAATGGTTTTCCACTCATCCCCGAGAACGAGGGCACACTTTCTATACATTTAACCTTCCTAATACCCTAATAACTAGTGTAATTAGTACATATGCGCATAACCTAAACAGGTAGTTAGACGCGGTGTAATTATATTTATTTTGCATCTATGGATAAGCGTACTCAATGTCAAACCATCTAGTCTGTTTAGTTGTTGATCGGGATGTCACGGTTAGAATTCAGATTTATTTCAATGGTTACCTTTGGGAAAATATGGGTACATTTCCTTTAGATTCTACCTTCCTCAGCCCTAACACATAAATATAATAATTAAATGGGTATATATTGGCATAAAAACATGGATTGAAAATAGGACTTAAGAATCAAATTGCTTTATCGAACTAATATTAGTGGCGTACTCCATTTTAGGTTTTGTTTGATAGTCTTTAATTAGTTTTTATCAATAAAATAAATATACTTTTCTAAATTCTACTTCACTTTACTTTTTAAATTTTGTTTTCAGAATATTCTCCACACTAAATCATTTTTATAAGACTTCAAGATGGACGAATATGGATGGCACCGCCAGAATTTAGTTAAACATGCCAGGGCCCCCCCAGCTGCTGCTCAAAACAGGAATCCAGCGGCCGCCAAAATCAAGAAACGGGTAACTTTCCAACTCGCGAACCCAGCGGATATCCGAACCAGCAACACGTCTGCCTTACGAAGATCCAACTCTGAGGCATCTGCTGCTGACTATCGTGCAGATGCCTCCCACTTCGGGCGTCCATACGCGTGCGGGGGACGTCCTAAATCCTCTTCTCACGCTGATGATTCCCCACATCCACGCAATCTGTACATGGTGTACAAACAAGTTCCCCGTAGTGAAGAAGACCCAGAGCTATATTATGAAGAAGATCCTGAGTCATACGACGGTGAATATTCTGAGGTGTTCGACGAGAATGGCGTCGATTATGGTAGTGCACCTCAATTTGAGTATCATTCCAATAACGTTGTTGGATACAGGAGGTGCCGATATTGGGAAGTATCCGAAAGATTTCACTATAAAAATGCCCAAGATAATGTGCAATTTTAGTTATTGTTAAAGTTCAACTCTGGACGACTTTTGACCTTCTTTGGCCCTCGTTCAAGTATTTTTGAAAAATGTCCCGTTAGCGAAACTAGCAAAAGTTTGGCAGTGCAAATATTTCTTGGCCATCTTAAGGTAAGGTGCAAGGCTAGTAACAATTATTTTTTTGCCTTTTTTCAAACTAAACCCATTTTTCTCTCAAATAAATAAAATGTTGCTTCAATAGATAAATTTAGTAAAATTTTCTACAAATAGTTGCCTTGAGTTTTTTTATGTTTATCATGAGTATTTATGAATCTAGACGGAGCTTTTTTTTTCTATCTTAATTTAAAAGAAATGTATGTTTAAATGCCCCTATGCCTATGAAAAATATTTAATAGCTCTTGATATTACTAGGTGTATAAAATTTAACGTAAATTATCTGCTAGATATATTTTATTTATTTTGGCCCAACATTTTTTTGGTCAAAAAATGTTAGGCATTTAAGTGAATTTCCTTCATTTTGTAAAATACTTGAAATTTTAAATTATAACACTACTTTATTATGTAGGTATGTATTGTTTTTAAATATTGAGGATTTGAATAGTAGTTTTGAAATAGCACTTTTTATAAAGTCTTTAATTTCAAATATTTCCTTAAAACCCTAATGCTTAGATGGAGATGTAGGGAAATCGAAGAAAGGTGTTTTTGCAGTTTTCACACTGGAACTTTTTTTTAGTCAAAATAAATCAAATATATCTCCAGCTGAAACGTAGTTTAATTATTTTCGCATGTTGATATCAATACTTGAATATTTGTCATTGGTGTCATGGAATGTTATGACAAATTTTTCTCCATTTGAAAAGTTTTATCATCTAATGCCGTTAGGCTCATGACAGAAATTCAAAAACTGTTGATATCATGTAAAGAAAATTAAATTCTATGTTTCTATTGGAGTAATGGTGGATTTATTTTATCCAAAAGTGTTTTGCTGTCTAAAAATACCTGGCCTTTTCTCGCGTTCCCTACATCCCAAACTGAACAAATGTTTTTTTAAGACTGTGAATATCTCTTTATGGAATAGCCATTTAATTATTTTTATAATTAAATGCAAAATATATTTTGAAAATTCTTTAGTTATTAAGTGTGGATCCATTTAATTTTATTGTATATCTAGTCTTAATTATTTATCAGTGCTATTTATTTTAGTGAATGTGAGAGTATTATTGGAATTTTGTATGTAAAAGTATATTTAAAGTTGCTTCAATACTGTAATTATATTCCACCGATTTATTTCATAACTTTACTCTAAGAATAAAGTAAATTTAATAAGTTTAAATTTTATTTTTTCTTAGTTACTATATGTTTTATGTTTCGACCCATATCTGGGCTTTCGAAGATGAATCCTTAACCAGTATAGCTCCCAAGTAAATTCTTATTAATCTCCATTAAAATCCCTTATATTACCCTGTTATTCTAGATTAGTTTCTTGTTAAGACTTGTAATGTCTTGGAAATAACCTAATCATTACCTTGACTGCTTCGGTGACCGCATGGTCTAAGGCATCACTTTCATACTTAAAGAGACTGCCGATGAAATGGGAGATTAGGGTTCGAATCCCGGTAAAGTGTCTTGAGGTCTTTTTCAAAAATTGTTTTCCACGCAAATTAGAGTAAACTTCCTCATCCCTAACTAATTAGCGTAATAAGTACATGTGGGTATAACCTAAACGGGTAGTAAGACGCCGGGATTTGTGAGTATGCATAGTCTGTTAGATATTAGGGTCTATAGAACTGTATCAGTGTTGACTGAGTTGTGTCTAGTTACAGGCTTCAGTCTTATACCCTTATACTCTTTTTATAAAAAATTAAAGATAAATTCCTTGCCTCAAATCAGTCCAGTCGTGTGTATATTATTTTATCACCTATATAGGGGAAGGGACCTATAGTAAGGTTTTAGTGTATAAACAACTGACCCCGTGGTCAAGTGGTCAGTACACTCGACTACGATCCTAGGTGTCCCGGATTCGATACCCGGCTGGTACCTTTGTTATGTCTACCTTTTGGGGAATAATCTCAATGGCCATCAGGTTTTGAATAACTAGCCTTAAGATAGACTGACCCATCCCGGTTCTACATCATAACTATCATCGCATCTCATTGCAGATACGACGTGTAGAAAACCACCTGTGGTGTACCTAGGGCAATGTTAATAGTATACACATAAGGTGACCGAACATTGTCGTCAAAGTCTCTCCCAATCAAATGTAACATACGATGAATAAAAAAGTTGCGAAACAAAACTTTGCTGTCAACATCGATGACATTTTACTATTTTATTAGTGTAGACTTTGAAGTTAGAATACGTGAGAGTAGATCAAGCAATTTTTTTTTCTGGCTGTCGGATGTCTGCTAATTCCATTGAAAATTGTTATCCAGCTAACAGACCAATGCGATTCTTAGACTCGGTCAGACATTTCAACATTTAGAAGTTTAACAGTCGAAGTAAACTTACCAGGTTTATGACCGATTAAACAAGTTTAATGGTTCTGAAACAAAGTGGATTAAATAATTTAAACTCCTTGATTAAAGTTTCTAGAGAAACTTGATTGAAAATTGAAGCATAAGCTATGCCTTCAAAGCTGTAAATTACATCTTATAAGATTTTTTGTTGTTTAAAAGCACGAATCTAAATCTACCAACTGATTGATTAAAGTCACGGGTGTCGTGTAAGTGGTTATGTTTACGGAAATATGTGTAAACTAGGCATTCTATATAATTCCTAGGCGACTTTAGCAAAGTATAAAATTAGTTTAGCTGTTGTACTTCATAATTTTCGTAGGAGATTTCTAGAATAACAAGTCATTTATATATTACAAAACGATAGCCAATCTAACCTAACCCACTTAAATCCTAGGAATTAGGTGAACCTGCAAGAAAACTGCACAAGATTTACATAGAGCTAAATAACAAATTAACAACATATTCCGGGACCTAGAAAAGACTAAACTTGAAAATAGGTATCAAATACAACAAAACTAGTTTATTTCTTACTTTGCCAAAACTCACTTTGGCATTATATAGAAAGCCTAGGAATTTTATAGAACGCTTGGATTTGTTACATTGCCGGTGACATATTATTTATCAATGGTATTTATCTTTCTTTCGTTATAATTAAATCACTTTTAAAAACTATCATAAATCAACTGTTCTCTTAAAAGGAGTCACACTCCCGATTATTGGAAGGTCGAGGTATGAATCCCAATAAGATGTGCTAAAGGTGTTTTTTACTAAATGGTTTTACACTCTCCTTCCATGAAAATGCGAGTAGAAAACCTTTAAAATACTTCATTTTTCATCCCTAGCCGATTAGAGTAATTATCATACATGTGTATAACCTGAACACGCAGTAAGACACAGTGATAAAAATAAATTGTAATTAGTACATGTGCGTATAGTCAGAGCGGGTAGTAAGACGTGGTGCTTAAAAAACTATACAAACTAAAGGACCGCAATTGGATGGTTTTTAGCAGATGCACTACTCTTGCTTGGTGCAGAGATTCCTCGGACATCAAACCCCGGACTTTTAGGGTCAGGAATGATGTTCCCCGACAAATATAGTCGATGAAAGAGTCTTATCTCCAAGCACAATTGGTATGTATGTTATTTACGCACTAGGTTTGACTACCCTACCGGAATATTTGCATATTTGTACATACATGCTAGGGATGAAGCTGGAAATGCACCGTCATTTGCGTAGAGGGAGTATGTGAGACCGTTTAATAAAACTGCCTAAAGACACCCCATCATGTCAGACACTATATCTCGGTCGGTAGGTAATGTGTACCCTGTTGAGCTAAGAGTATCGGGTTGGATTCCATGTCATGGGAAAAAAATGTAAATAGTGAAATTGTAATTTACTTTTTTCATGGTGATTAATAAATTAATGGCCTGGGGCACTGGGGCCCTGTGTTTGTTCTAGAATCTAGTTTTTTTTAACCCCGTGCTGGTAGGAAGAACAGTAGAAGTTAGTTACTAAAGTTACTAAAACATTTTAAAATATTCATAAATAGTCATGTCATCTGCAGATGTTACTTTTAATAGATATTATCAATACCTATTATTATTACTATCAACACCGCGTCTTACTACCCGTTCGGGTTATACGCACTTACGCTAATGGGTAATAGTAGGGTGATTGTGAGATTAAATGGAGGGCCTGCAGTTTAACGTGGAATCCGAACCACGGTGAAGGCCTGGCATTCCCCACATTCACAATATGTCTTGTCAGAGGTGAAGGAAGGGTCTGGTAATCAGATAAATCTTTGCCGGGACCGAGGATTGAACCCCGGACATCAATACCTATAAAATAACACAAATGATATAGTAGAGTGTTATCAATGTTGGCCGCAAAGAAATTTGTTTTGATTTTCTCTACTGTTCTTCCAACCCAAATAAGGATATATCGGTCTCGTGGTTACGCATATGCCCTAACTACGCTATGAGTTATGAGTTAGGGGTTAGGGAAAGCCACTCTCGGTACACCCAAATTATATTCGAACCCCGATCTCATCGTCACCGGCAGTCTAGTTTATTGCAAGAATGGTGTTTCAATTCAAACGGCCGCTGAAGCGGTTTATAATTTAGTTATTTTGTTAGTCGAGTACTTATATAATTAATATCGATTCAGAAAGTGCACGTTTAATACCGCAAATATAACTATAATCCGGGTCTTTAACCCCAACCCTCTCGTTGCCGGCAATTTTCCTCTATTGCAAAGAGTGACACCTTATACCAGGGCAGGCATGTCCAACTTACGGCCTGATCCATGATTCTGTGTGTTCCAAGGATCTTTTGATGAAACATTAATTATACAATAACCAAACCCTTCCTTCACCTCTAACAAGAAATCTTGTGAATGTGGGGAATGCCAAGCCTCCACCGTGGTTCGGATTCCACGTTAAACTGTAGGTCCTCCATTTCATCTCACAATTACCCTACCATTACACATTAGCGTAAGTGCGTATAACCCGAACGGGTAGTAAGACGCGGTGCTAATAATAATAATTATACAATTCGCCCCTATTATTCTCCGTGTAAATTTGGTAAAAAATATACCTTTTGAGAATATGACTTTGGAAATTTTTCATTATTTGGAAGAATCTAACAAATGGGTTGAGGAAACAAATTTTTACTCTTTTCTCACCACAATTCGCTTCCCAGTTTTTATTTTTTTATTTGTGCTCTAAATATGCCCACAGCATGTAATTGTGTGTACAGTTTGTTTTTTACTATAAAAAACACGCAAGACATCACGACTTACGGCAGCAATCATGAAAGTGACTTTACCCACCTAGCATTCACAATTTTACTACAAATAAAAGTTCTTGTAAAATATACAGTAAATCTTAAATTGCTATTTAATCCTAATTATTTTATTAGTACAAACAGATTCCCCTTCATAATGATCCATTTGGCCAGTAGTAGAGGTCTTGACCCCATAGAAAAGATTGACCCTTGGCCTTGAACCTTATACTCAAACGCGTTAGACAGGCTTGCCTTTGACCATGTGACCCCTTTTGACTCCTTGGATCATGTGACCTCTTAATGACACCTTAGGGCTTAGACCATGTGACCACCTTGTGACTCCTTAGATCATGTGATCACCTTAAACTGTGGCCACCTATTGGGGTAGCAGCTTGACATTAAATGGTTAAAAGTCGAGATGCGTTTGTCAACTCTTACAGGCTCTAGGTTGATTAGAAGGAGGAGTATTAGAATGTGACACGAATATTTTTCTTCTTTTGTTTATCATATTAAACAAAGGAAAAATGGCGCCAAGCGGCTGTATTAAACTGAATATTGAAAGGAGGATATAAGGGCACATCTGTCCTCTTTATCAGTAGAAGAGAGTAAATCATAAAATGGGTAGTTTTACTCTCTTCTGCTGAAGAAGAGGACTGATGTACCCCCAAAATTACATAATTATGTGTTTTCTTGTGAAGTTTGAGGCTTACAATTTTCTGGTGTGTAGGCCTTGCCCTCCTATCTTCCTTTAAATATTTAGTTGGTCCTATTTTTTTTAAATGTCAAAAAAATTAACAAACCAATTGACATAGAAAATTTAAAATAAAGCCACTATCCCCCTTTATACCCGTTAAAGATAGGTGGGTAGACATTTGGTCACTGTACAAACTGGGTCGAGGTTATAAAAAGTTTTTGGAAGTACTGCTTTAGGTAAGTAATGGATGTATAAAATTCATTTATAGCTAACAAGATGTACTAATTAGATAATGCTAAATGAATTGAACAGTTTAATTGAAAAGTATGTGAATTCACTTTTACTGGTGTTCCAAAAATGGAGCTGTGGGGTTAAATGCCACTATACTTATGACAGATGTTCAAGAACGGTTGCGATTACTATGTGTAAAAAATTAAATCATCAAATCATATCCACTAAAGCAATATTTGTTTTAATCTTGCCAAAATGATTTTGTTGTTATTATATAATATATTTGTGTAGGTATTTAACTTGTACTTTCTGAACCGACTGATTATATCAGCTAGACGACTTATAAACTAATCTTAATCTATAACAGCCACGACAACCAGTCAGCGGCTGTTAATTCATCACTGTGAAACGGAAAACTCACATTTCACAAACGATATATTTTTCGGTCATAATGGGAATTAAACCCGGGACCCTTAACTCAGCAAGCAGACACGCTACCGACTGAGCTAAGGTGTCAGACTTTTTGATTATAAAAAAACTTCGAAAATACTGAACTTAGTTCGTGACAGGTTCCACCCAACCTTAAAACACAAAGCAATTGCTATTTTGAATGTGTTGTAGTTATTTCTTGCTCAGTAATATTATCTCCTATATTTCGGTCACACTCAAGATCCAAAGTTCTTGGCGTCATCTCCAGAATAGTTGGACCACCACTTTCTCTCACGTCTTCCTCTTTATCATCGTCCTTTTTACGCCGCAGATGCCTCCCCATCTTGCCCAAAATCTTGTCCCTGTACTTCCCGTCCTGGTCTAGTCTCTCGTCACTCCTCGCGAGCTCTCTCCCCGGCAGGTGGACGGGCTCGATCGCCACGGTCGTGTCGGTGGTAGTGCTGCTGCCGCCGTTGGTTCTGGAAGGCTGCTGAGGTTCCGCTCTCTGCTGGGCCACGCATTCGGCGCTGTCTGTCTTGCTGATCTTGATGACGGGGATGTTGTCCGACCAACACGAAGTCAGGGAATCTTCTCTGTCTTTGTTATCGTAGCTCGGAGGCGGTGATTTTGGTCTGGATCCGTTGTGACGTCGTCTCTGTTTGGGAAGTTGGCTGCGGCGGTTGGTCTTTTCGGGCGAAGGTTCTTTCGGTTTAACGGTAGATTTATTTTTCTGGGTAACGTTTCGGTCTTTGTTGGAGACGGCTTTTGTAACGCTGGATACATCGTCTGGCAGGGAGTCGTGTAGCTCGATATCAGTGGCTTCCTCGTCGGCCACGGGGGCGCTTTCGTCATCCGAGGTAGCAGAGGATTTCCGGAGTGCCCTTTTCATTAATTTTTCTATTAATTCTGAAATAAATATTTATTTTTTATTACTTTGTTCTAAAAATGTGCTGTAGAAGTCCATTCTGGAAGGTCTTTTATCCTAGCAAGATACCACTATATAGTTGGATTCTGGTATGAAATAAGACCTTCCAGAACGGGATCCCTACCAAAATAAGGGTGAGATGTTGCTAATCAGATGTTGCCCTTAGACTAAATATTGAAAAACCTTCAATGGTACACGAGTTTGGTGTTAACTGGAATAAAAACAAACTATTTTCTGTGACCCTATCCTATGTAACTGTAAACATAGTTTGAAAGTTGAAATTTTACTCTATATTAAGTCCAAAAATCTGTATATTTTGGTTGATAACTAAACGACTAAGAGGTAAACGCCCGGGATACTGGTATAAGAGCGTTGAATTGCTCTGTATGAATCGAATGATTTAATATAATCGGCGCAAGAAGGGGAGGGGGGTTCACAACACAAATGGTATAGGCATTAGTATTTCCCTTCTCCCTGTTTGTTCCCTTACTGCCGGGAAATTTACCCAGGAGTGTTGTAAATCCAGTTATTTTCTGGCGTTTATAAACATTTGATCAAATATGTTAGCAAGTTCAAAAAATTCGTTGAAACAAAAAACAAATAATTAGATTGCATTATCTTATTTCGAAACAAGGAATACTTCATTAACCCTCAAAGGTAGTAAGCTTACCTTGACAGTCTCAACTATTAAGCTAGCATATAAGCTACGCCATAGTGGAAACAATGCTAGGCTGATAACTTTCAAGGTAAACGAAGTGTAGTCTACGTTTGAATAGTAGCTAAAGTATTGTTTGTTAACACCTTATTCTCTAAGCTGTTATGCTTTTGAGTATAAGGCCTCGAGTGAATGGGCTAAACACAGTTTATAAAGTTTATAAAGAAGAAAGATTACAACTAATGGTGTGCTAGACTAAAAAAATCTCGAATATACGAAGAAAAGGGTGTCTCAACCTTGTATCGTACGTTAAAATAAATCTTGAAAACTCGATAAAGTTGAAAAAATATATATACAAAAGCAAATAACTGTCCTAAGAAATTTACAAACCAAACTGAGACTTTATTATTTCTAATAATAGCGTACAGATCCGAAAATAGGCAACATTTTCCCCTCCCCTGTCCCTCTCCCTCAAAACAACTTTCATCAAGTAGTTTTTCGGCTATAAATATTGTTTTTCTATATCAAACTTCGACATTATAAGCTGTTATACTATTAATTAAATTTAAAATGTGTTTGAGTAGTAACTGAAGTGTTTGCATGAACTATAAGTTAATCCAAAGCAAGCGTCAGCCCAAATGTCTAACTTAATTATATAAACTATATATTTTTTACATCCATTACCGTTTCCAGACTGTGGCCTGGGTCAATAGTTTATTCAAGCCATATATTTCCCACTACCGCTTGGCTCGGCTTGTCGTAACTTTATATGCCTTAAAATCTAACTTAAGATTAGGACAGGCACAACATCCAGTCCCCGGCCGTTAATTTATCAATGTAAAAGGGTAAACCCAGTTTTTCCTCGATGATACGTTTTTAGGCCATGCCAGGAATCGAACCCGGGACCCTTAGCTTAGTAGGCAAATATGCTACCGACGAAGCTAAGGTGTTGGATATATAAACAATATGTGTTGGTACTTAAATAAAAATCATTTATATTTTTGTACTTTCAAAGGAAGTTTTCTTGCGTCTAGTTCTCGCAACTCGATATTTTTTTCATATTCTCGTCTCAATATGGTCTCGAATTGAAAGAAGTGTTTCTCACACATCTCTATTTACAACATTCCACGACCTAAAAAAAAAGCCATGCTACGTACCGTTTTTGCTCACTTCATTTTTTAAGTTCCCATTCGCGACGGTAGTGACGTCATCCTTGTCTGCACCGATCTCGCCGTCTCTATCGTTAAGCGGTGTCTTACCGGCAGGTAGGACCGGTATGATCTTCCTCCAGCGGCTGAAGGGCGTGTCTGCACTGTCTCCCCCGCTACCTCCTCGACGGCGTTGGCCCACCAGCTGCATCACACGGCGACGTTCTTCCGAACGCTCGCGACGCAGTTGTATCTAAGAGGAGGTAAAACATATGATTGTGGTTTCTCAACGTGGGAGTGTGTGTGTGTGTGTGAATTTTAAGTGGCTTTGACACTCATAAGAATAGATTTCTGAGAAGTGGAATAGCGTGGCGTGTTGTCAGGGTAAGCATAACTAGCTTAAACCGTATATATTACATCTATTTATTTTATCACAGATTATTACTACCTGTTCAGTCTATACACACATATGATAAGTACTCTAATGATGTAGGGATGAGAAAGGTAGCATTTTAGAAGCAATCTACCCACATTTGTAGGAAACAATTGAGGAAAAACCACCTTCAGTAGACCCCAACAGCTATTTTAGCCCCATTATTCACGTCATCAGTGGGCCAGTCTAACATGAGAGTGACGTCTTAGACCAATCGACCACTGAAGCTGGTTATTTGAATGTTATCATCATTTATTGATCAGGTATAAACGAAAATACAGTCCAATATGATATATGTATTAAAAAAAAGCGTGTGTATAAATTGGTAAATGAGGAAATACTATCTCAGGTAGCCTACCTACAGTTTTAACAAACTCTGCTTACCCTGGCAACACTCCCCGATACGACGCTAGTATTTAGCTCTGGACCATTCTCCTGCGTTAGCATGAGGAAAGGCGGAAGTGGCATTTAGCCCTGCTCTTTAAGGTAATGATGATAACCCAGTAGTATCGGTCGATGGATTTCTTGACGTTTGCGGATTTAATGGATGCAGGTAGTAGTTTTTAAGAATAAAGATGGGTCAGTTGCCACCAGATTGAATAGGTCTATATCTGGGTGGATAATGATGATGCTGGATAAGAGTTTAAGCTAAGAAAAGATTAACTCCAAACAAAGAGTGAGAAGTGATCCATCTTCATTCAGTACCAACGGCGAGACAACTCTTACCTTGAGGTCATTGTTAGCCTCCCGCAGAGCCCCTGTGAGTGAGGCCAGGTAGTAGATGATGAGGACCAGTAGTACCAACAGTGGGATGACGATACTCGGGGACGCAATGTAGTCCAGCGGGAAGTGAAGAGATTTAGGCAAAGCCTTCTGTAGACTACCGGTGAACAGGTGGTAGATCCTGATGAGCAAACAATCTTATAGTTGGAACTTTATTTTCTTGAACGAACAAAATAAAATTAACGTTGCGTTGAGACTTACATGATTTAAAAAAAAAATCATGTTGGAATTACATATTTTTAATAAGAGATTATTCTATCTTAAAAATAATATTAATAAGTTTAAATTTCAGTACCTACTTAATGTGGGAATGCACAGCAAAACATTTTATTGGCCTAAAATAAAATAAAAATTGCTCCAGTAGAAACATAGAGTTTAGTTTTCTTCACATGGTGATCTCAACCGTTGTTGAATATTTGTCATGAGCATAGCGGTATTAGATGACCAACTTTTTAAATGAAGAGAAACCCGCCTCGGTGGCGTAGCTAGCTAACACCCAAGTTTTGTGTTGAGCTAGACTGCCGAGGACGGGGAGATTGAGGTTCAATCTCACTCGGGTGAGATGGGGGTGGTTTTTCCTAAATGCTTTTCTACTCTCCCTCAACACCAATGAGGATCACTTACTCTATATTCAACCTTCCCAATTCCTAACCCATTAGAGTAACCTGAACAGGTAGTAAGACACGTTGCTAAGTATATATAAATGAAGATAAAAAGTTGTCATTAAATTCCAGGGCACAATTACAGATATTCAAGAATTACTGTTGATATCACCGTGTGAAGCAAATTAAACTTAAGTTCATACCAGATAAATATTAGATTTATTTTGACCAAAAAGTTTTGCTAAGAAAACTGCAAAAACACTGCCCTTTACATGTATTCCATGCACTCCTACCTTTAAGCAGTTATATAGGTATACAACTCCCTTTGGTCATTGGGGCTCCGCCCCAAACCCCCAATGAGTTTTCTTTGAAAGTGGATGTTAACTAATGTAATTCCTGAGCCGTTTTTTGATAGGTCTTACCGTTTAGCCACAATAGACCTCCAAAGATAGGTCCGCACCGGCTTTAAAGTTCCTCCGCCATTTTGAAATCTTTTAGGAGGTTGAAAATGATTTTTTTTAACTTTTTGGAATTTGACCTTAGGTTACAGGCTAGAAGCTATAAGTCTGCCAAATTTCAAGTTTATAACTCATCTGGAAGTGGGTATAGACAGTAATGTCAGTGAGTGAGTGAGTGAGCCATGTGGCTTTATAGTAGTATAATTTACTAAGCCCATTCCCGGTGGGTTAATTAAAATTTACGAGAAATCGGCTCAACAAATTTTGGCAAAAGAACACTCATTTTATAGGTTAGGGTTCGAGGATGTCGGCAAAAGTATCTTCCAACGGAAACCTAATTTCCCTAGAGCATTTCTAGATTTTCTTCTGTGCGCACTCATCTGTACGGTCATTATTTGCTTAGATCACCATGGAAACCATGATTTGTGTATGACTATGTATAGTTTTATAAAATATATTTAGTTTAAAATAATAACTAAAATTATTGTAACAGATGTATAGAAAATTGGAAGAGGGGTCGTTTTAAGTTCTTATAACGGTGTGAAAGGGGAAATATATAAGTTTTGCTTGAAGTTAAAACTGATAGCTCAAAATTTACGAAAGGTTGGTAGCTTTGGACGAGTAAACCTTCTAACCAGGAAGTCGGGTGAGGCCTTATTCTATAGAACTTTTTCCAATAAATAGTTGCGTATAAATTTATCATGATAATCCTAAGTCATCGCTGCAACGATACATTAGTTGTAATAATATCCATAAACATAATAATAAGATTATTTCACAATAAATCCTTAATTTTTTCCTGAAATGCTTAGGCCTATGTTTTATTATGCTATTATACTATCGTAGTATAATCCATCAAGTTGGATTTCAGGGTAGACTGAGTGTACATTACATTACCTGTTGTGATCAGAGAAAGGTCCACAGTGCCAGGATGGCTCAACCCACACGATGGCGTAACCTACAGGAAGTACGCACAGGAACAGCATGGTGAGTAGCAGAGCCAGGTAAAAGTTGTTGGAACGGGAGGCGCGGAAAACAACCTAAAATAAGATAAACACGCGGCTATACCACTGCTATACGTTAAAATATATTGTATCAGCGTGAGAGGCAAAACCAATGGGAAGAGACCATTATGAAGACCTAAACGATGATGGGAGGATGACATTAGGATGGTCCTGAAATAAATATGGTGTGATGAGGTGGACTGGATAGAACTAACTGAAGATAAAGACAGGATGTAATGAGGTGGACAGGATAGAAATAACTCAAGATAGGTATAAGGTGTAATAATATGGACTGGATACAACTAGCTTAAGATAAAAACAAGGTGTAATGAGGTGGACTGGATACAACTAACTCAAGATAAGATGAGGATAGGGTGTAATGAGATGGACTGGATACAATTGACTCAAGATAAATATAGGGTGTAATGAGGTGGATTGGATATAACTAGCTCAAGATAGGGGTATGGTGTAAAGAGATGGATTGGATATAAATAGCTCAAGATAGGGGTATGGTGTAATGAGGTGGATTGGATATAACTAGCTCAAGATAGGGGTATGGTGTAAAGAGATGGATTGGATATAACTAGCTCAAGATAGGGGTATGGTGTAATGAGGTGGATTGGATATAACTAGCTCAAGATAGGGGTATGGTGTAAAGAGATGGATTGGATATAACTAGCTCAAGATAGGGGTATGGTGTAATGAGGTGGATTGGATATAACTAGCTCAAGATAGGGGTATGGTGTAAAGAGATGGATTGGAATACAACTAACTCAAGATAAATATAGAATGTAATGAGGTGGATTGGATATAACTAGCTCAAGATAGGAATAGGGTGTATTGAGGTGGATTGGATACAACTAACTCAAGATAAAGATAGGGTGTAATGAGATGGATTGGATACAACTAACTCAAGATAAATATAAAATGTAATGAGGTGGATTGGATACAACTAGCTCAAGATAGGAATAGGGTGTAATGAGATGGATTGGATACAACTAACTCAAGATAAATATAAAATGTAATGAGGTGGATTGGATACAACTAGCTCAAGATAGGAATAGGGTGTAATGAGGTGGACTGGATACAGCTAACTCAAGACAGGGATAGGGTGTAATGAGGTGGACTGGATACAGCTAACTCAAAACAGGGGTAGGGTAAAATGAGGTGGACTGGATGTTATTTTATATAGTAAGCATGTTTCCCATTCACCGCCTTTTTAAATTTAAGTTATTTTTGTTTTTTGTTAGGGTGGTTCATGTGATGTTCTAGCGTGGTTTTTTGAACAGTTTGAAAACGGTTGGTCTGTGAATAGACGTTTTGTCACCACAGTGATTCAAACTCCTTACCACTATCGATTAATCCACGTACATTGTAGTCTCGAATTAAACAAATACATTAATATACCTCATAGTACAATTTACTTTATATTTTTGCGTGTGAAGTGAATAGTGATGATCCGTCAGTTCCTCGTAAGCCTACTGGGACAATTTCATCACTACATTCATCAGTTCCAGGTAATAATAGTCATGTCTCTTAATATCCTAGAGTAGTAGCACGTGGTACTTAAAAAAAAGCTCGTTTAATTAAATACTTATGTTTATCCTTAAGGGAGTTGCCTCGTTAAACAAGAAATGGTTGAGCAACCGTTTAGTTTTAAGGAAATATTAAATTCTACAATGATTTATTTCAAAATGTAGTTCACGCGAAAATAAAGTAGAAAGATTCAAATAGGGCTATTTTTTCCTGAACAACACTAAGTTTTGAGTTTTATTAATATAATGAACGTGGGAAAATGTAACGCTAGCTAGTTTTCAACGACTTTTTAAGAAAATTTAAGCTATGAGACAAATCTTGATTAAAACGGGTTCTAGATTTAACCTTCCTCTAACAAGTACAGTAATTATGGTTTGAAAGGCTCCCAAAATAAAATTTTAATACTGTTGAGCAGTGGCGTATTCTCTGGGTATGCCAGTCCTGCGCCGCATACCCATAATTATATGGAATATTTTCTAAATTCAATGCTGTTCGTGCAAACTGTGTAAATAGTTATGTTTAGATTGTGAATAAATATACATGTATAGTGTATCAATATATTATTAATTTGTAAACTAATATTTCAAGAATATTGTGTTTTAAGTAATTATTCCTCCAAAAGGGTCTTCTACCTACCCAGCTTATGAAGCCCAGGGCCTGCTGTTTTCAAACAGCAGGCAGAACTAGAGAATTTCTAATCAACTTGACCAATGTATATGGGATTGCAACACTGCCCCTTACCCCTCGCCAGTAAACATTGGCCCATGAACTTGGGTCTTTACAAACTAGGGCATGCTGAATACTTATCTCAAGCGAAACAGTGTACCAACTGTTGAACAAATATTCCAGAATCAAGATCGCAATGATTATTTACTAGGCTAGTATAGTTCAAGTAAAATAAAATAAAATAAATGCAAATAATATAATTATGTGAAATAATCGTATAAATAACAAGCTTTAAACTATGCAATAATTAAATACATATTTTATTATGTTTATGCATTCTAGGCACATGTAATAACATGTATTTGGCAAGCATATTTACCACCATTTTAGAGTAATTACGGATGAAGTAGGGGGGGAGGATGGCGAATGAGGGGCTAATTTAACTGTAGTAGCTAGAGAGTGTTTTTGTTTTTTAGTATGAAGTATTTATGGAGTTTTAACCTTGTTTTTTGATTGTTGCTTATAAGTTTATAATTTTTTGCAGCATATATTATCTAATTATTGGTCATTGTGATTTTATATAATCATACATCAAGGAATCCCAAAAGTTAGGAGTGTAATTTCACAGTTTCAAAATGATTGATCAGAAAAAGGTAAAATAAAATTTATTTTCGCAAGTAAATGTCTTAGCAATAAACCAATGACGTAGCGATAGAAAAATATGCCCAAAAGGAAAAAAATCTCCCCTTTGTTACTGTTATCACAGTTTACGGATCTAGATAGCTTCTGGAGCATAGTTATAGGATTTAATAGATAGTTTTAGGCTCATAATTATTATTATTAGCACCACGTCTTACTATCTGTTCGGGTTATACGAGCTTACGCTAATGTGTAATGGTAGGGTGATTGTGAGATGAAATGGAGGACCTACAGTTTAACGTGGAATCCGAACCACGGTGGAGACCTGGCATTCCTCACTTTCACAAGATGTCTTGTCAGAGGTGAAGGAAGGGTTTGGTAATCAGACATAATTATTATTGCAACGTGAGTTGGACAATCCACCTTATTCCTCCCACCAAGTTCTGATGGACGCTTGATCCATGTAGTACTTCATTTTACTCTTTATATATATAT
>CABFVX010000858.1:120269-153492 GCA_902151425.1 Timema shepardi
TATATATATATATATATATATATATATATATATATATTACTTGGCGTATTGCTACCCTGTGAGTCCGACACCCTATCTCAGTAGGCAGGCAAACTGCCTACTGAGCTAAGGGTTCCGGGTTTGATTTCTGACATGGCCTAGATAAATATTATTGGTAAAATTGGGTTTGGGTGTTGTGTTTGTTCTAGATTTAATTTAAGTCGTGTGCTGACATAATCACTTGGCCCAGAAAGTGCACGCTAATACTTCAAATAAATGAAAAATGAAAATGCTACCTGTGTGTGCTTTTAATTACACTCAAGGTGACCGGGCGGTCTAGGGGTAAGGTGTCAGACTTCTGTGCTGGCGGCCGGGGTTAAACCTCGGTCACGGCACAGATTTATCTGATTACCAAACCCTTCCTTCACCTCTGACAAGACATCTTGTGAATGTGGGGAATGCCAGGCCTCCACCGTGGTTCGGATTCCACGTTAAACTGTAGGTCCTCCATTTCATCTCACAATCACCCTACCATTACACATTAGCGTAAGTGCGTATAACCCGAACGGGTAGTAAGACGCGTTGCTAATAATAATAATAATAATAATAATTATTATTATTATTACAATCGACCAATTTAATAGTGTATGTCAATCTTATACAGTCAGGAGTGTGCTCATAACTCTTAGCCTTGACATTTTTACTTAAATCTCAGATTATGTAGGTAATGCAATGAACTGTAGTGTGCTGTGTTTTGATATTCCATTACAATTTGAGTGGATGATAATCTTCAGTAGTTTCACGTTTTGGTGTGTTTTGAGCATAGTTCTGGTGTAATTTTTATGAAGTCAGAATATGTAATAGACTGTAAAGGTTAATATTGAAATAAAGGTATAAATAAGTCTAAAATGAGAGACAAGGGGATTTGGGAGGTGCGAAGTTTCCCAAGATAGAATGCGAGTACGAAAAAACATAAATGTCTGAGATCCATTGTTCTTAACTAGAGGTACTCATGTTTAAATATTTCCAGGGGGAGCATCTCTTGAACTTTTTGGCCAAGAGTGGTTAAGAGTCTTTGACCCCTGAATCCTCCCTGCAGCTTTAGAGTACAGCATACCTATTAATTTTCTCATAATACGCCACTGCATTTGAAAACTAGCAGCGAGCTTTCTTCTTTATCTTGAGATGCGAAGTCTCGTTCTTTTCCTTCTCATATTTCTTATTGACATGCAAAGTGTGGTTTTAGGTAAAGTAAGAAAGAGAATAGAGAAGTAATTTCACAAAACTAAAATGACCATTGTATCTTGAATTGTGTGGCCTGACAGCCATTGATACTTTCTCGCTGACCGAGGCGGCCGCCTTAAGAGTGTATTTGAGGACTCTACAAGATCATGTAGCTTACGGGAGTTACGCAGCCCGTGCACAAACGAGGATGCGATAGTATATAGATCAGGGATCGGCAACCTTTTTGGGTCATCGACCAACTTTTACATTTATCAAAGGTCCAGTAATCACCATTCGTTTCTCCACTCTACTTTTAATTCTTTTTTCTATATATCTTATAGTTATTTCTTAAATTCAATATTTCCTCCAATACTTACGTCCCTGCCTTTATATAAAATAACCCGCCTCGGTGGCGTAGTTGGCTAACGCGCTTGTCGTGTTGAGCTCGACTGCTGAGGACGGGGAGATCGAGGTTCGAATCTCGGTCGGGTTAACTGGGGGGGGGTTCCTAAATGGTTTTCCACTCTCCCTCCACGCAAATGTGGGTTCACTTCCTCTAATTCAACCTTCCAAATTCCTAATCCATTAGAGTAATTAGTANAATGGTTTTCCACTCTCCCTCCACGCAAATGTGGGTTCACTTCCTCTAATTCAACCTTCCCAACTCCCAAACCATTAGAGTAATTAGTACTTAAAGCGTATCACCCGCACGGGTAGTAAGACGCGGTGCTAAATATTATTATAATTATATAAAATACATAAAATAAATAAAATGTACGCTATGTTTACTCTGAAAGTTATCAGTCTTACCTTGACTGGTTACACTATGACCCTATCTTATAAGCTGTACCATAGTGGAACAATATAAGGTAAGCTTGCCTTTTCGTGACGATATAGTTTTCTTAGCCGATCGACTGAAAATTGCTGCGAGATTGACCGACCGATCGTGATAACCTTTTGCCAACCCATGCTTTAGATAAATATGTCAAATACCCAACGCCAATGTACAGAGGGAAAAGAAGAAATAGTGAACTGGCTAGTAGCTGGTCTCTTCACTCCTCCAAAAACAGCCATAAACCAACTCACGGCGGTCTTACCATACCTCATGAGGGACGTTGCAGGTGAGGACGGCCCAGGAGCGCAGATACATCATGATGACCAACTTGATGGTGTTGATGAGGGGAAGCCCCGGGGAGAAGAACATGCCCATCCAAACCATGCCCTGGTTGTTCACCAGGTGCAAGATGTTCTCGGCGATCTTGAAGTCCCCGTACTGAGGGAACTGCTTCTCCAAGTCCCAGCACCAAAGGTTGTTCATCACCCGGACGAAGAGGGCGCGGAAAAAATCGACAAACAGCGTGGCTACGATCGTCAACACCTGTTCAATGGGTGCATACAAGTTCTTAACGATCGTCAACACATGTTCAAAGGATATAGACAATTTGTAATGATCGTCAACACATGTTTAAAAGATATATACAAGTTTGTAACGATCGTCAACACCTGTTCAAAGGATATAGACAAGTTTGTAATGATCGTCAAAACCTGTTTCAAAGTTATATACAAGTTTTAGCGATCATCAACATTTGTTCAAAATATAATATATACTCGTTTTTAATTATCGTCAACACATGTTCAAAAGATATACGCAAGTTTATGATGATCATCAAAACCTGTTTAAAATGTATCTACAAGTTTGTAAGGATCGTCAACACCTGTTTAAAGGGTATTTACAAGAAATGATCGTCAACACTAGTTTAAAAGGTATTTACAATGTTGTAATGATCGTCAAGACTTGTTTAATAGGTATACACGACTGTTTCATCATCAGCTAATTGTACGTTCTAACCAATAAGTAACTAGGACTGTTATTTTTTTTTACTAAGTGACGTACGAGGTCCATGATGGTAAGTTTGACCAGCTCTTGGCCAAACATGGTCTCCCAGCACAATCGACTTAGGTTCTTGCGGATCTCCATCTCCAGCAGACCACTTCTGTAGGAAGAAACTGAAGACACATCGAAGGAAAGGTTTGCCGCTGAAACACATTAAAATACAGTAGTTTTTTTTAGATTTGGGATAATTAATGAGGACTTTATGAACTTACTGATCACCCTCCTTCTACGCAAATTCTGGTGCACTTTATCTCAATTAAACCTTCCTAGTTCCTAAACCATTAGTGCAATTAGTAAATAGGCGTACAACCCGACCGGCAAGCAGACGTGTCACTGACTGAAATAAGGTGGCAAAATTAGAGCTGCAGAATTTGATCTGCAACAATTACTATTTGATTAAAAGTTGTTCAATTATCAATTTAATGCCACACTAAGGTACCCATGATAAATAAATTAGATAATTTAATATCTGTTAATTAACTTAACATCGAAATACCTGCACCGATAAGTACGCGGACTAATTTTATAGGGAGATTGGTGTTCGAATCCCAGTCGGGTGTACTGAGAATGATTTTTCTTAAATGGTTTACCCCTCTTTATCTCCGCGAATGTGGGTAAACTTATTCTAAATTCCCCCATCCCTAATTCATTAACGTAATTAGTTCATATGCATATAACCTGAACAGGTAGTATGACGGGGTGCTAACAAAACGTGTCACGTTAATCTAGTCTGGTTTGTCGGTAGGAAGACTGGAATCTTGGCCTGGAGTGCTTAGGTTATTTTTCTCTGAGTGGTTTTCCAATCTCTCACTCTCTCTCTCTCTTTCTCTCTCTCCGTGTACGTGTGAGTAGAATACCTTTCATAAGGTGCTCTTTATTAAACCTACTCCCATAGTGTAATTAAATGTGGATGTTCTAGATGGATAGTAAGACGCTTTGAAAAAAAATTGCTTGAGACATTCTCGTAATCATTTAAGTGTTGTGTTTTCTCTTAAAAACGACTTGGTTCGAGTCCTGGAGTGATAATATATTTTGTCTTCACGTGGCACTAAAATCAGTGAAGGCATGCGTAATTTGGAGTTCATTAAAAGTGCAGCTAAAACATCAAATATTACCGCTCTCCAGTTAAGTTGCTGTAAAACAATATCCAAGACAAAAGTAACATACCATATCTAGTGGTGTTCAAAGCTGAAGGTGACGTCGACCCCCTTGTTCCGCTAAGGGGTGTTGACGGAGAGGCACTACCTCCTGTCGTGGACGTCTCATTGATACATTCAGTGAAGTAACAGGTCATATCGTCATCAGGTACTTCTGGATTCATGGACGATAAAAGAGTGGTCAACTGCCGCACCATTGTGTCATTTAAAGTCACGTTACCCAGTCCCTCCAACACGTTCTTCAAACTCGGACTAACCGTCGAACCAAGAAGCGTGCTGTACACCGAAGTAGTGGAAAAAGAAACGTCACCTTCTTGCGCGGAGGTGTTCATTTCATCAGGAAAACCAGCCTCGTCGATGGGAGAGGTAGAAAACTTATTTCCTTGATCAAAGTCAAGTTCATCCACTGCGTTTTCTGGGTTGACAAGTTTCGACGTCGCGTAAGATATGTGACTGTAGACACCTTCTAACACTTCGAAGAATCCCAAAGGCCAGCGCGTTTTGGAAGATTTTGAATCTATATATTCGTCTTGTTCAATAAACATGGTCTCATTGTTTAAGGAATCGTTTCCAGGCTCCACCCACAAAAGGGATGAATTCTCCGTATCTGTGAAGTAATCAATGGTAGATTCACTCCAAGTGTCATTTGGGAAGATAAAACTGGAGCTACCATTTACTTCACCATCGGTCGTCGGGGAATTGGATGTCCAAAATAGTTGTGACGTAGTTGTCTCGTACAAGCTGGAAGGCGTGTAATCCTCTATCTCTGTCGTGTCAGACGGAAAAGTTTCAGACTCTGGCTCTTTGTAAGGAGTTGTGACATATTCCACGTTTGACGACGGAGGTTTGGATGTGATGCTTGCGATAAGCATCGCCACCATGGCTGAAGTAATCGCGTCCATGGGAGAGGCTGTAAATAAGGTGCTGCATTTGACGGAAACGTTGTAGCAGACTGTGGTAACAATCTCGTCAAATGTGCTGTCCGTAAGCAGTAGTGAAACTTCGCTGGAAAGTTGGTCCGGTTGATAATAATGAGGCGTCGTCGGAGTCATTGCCAATAGAGAAGCTGTCGGGGCGATGAAGGGCGATATTGTCGTGTTTTCTTTCAACTTTTGGAGTTGTACAGTCTGGAAGAGAAAGTTTTATATTATTAAAAATAAATATTTACAAGAATAAAACAGAAACGGAAACTTCATATGCATTCATTGATAAACTTTTTGAGTTGTATTGATATTTTACGCTATTTCACTATTCATTTCCAGAAAATTGATTACAACATATAGTATTTATACGTGGTATATTTAACTGGTACCTTAAGAACCGACTGATTAGTATATGAACACATGAATTAAAAAATATCTTAATCTAGAATAGAGACAAAATTCCATCTCTCAGCAGTTACTACATCCCTGTGGAAGTGAAATCCCTAATTTTACGTATGATACATTTTTCAACCATACCAGGAATTGAACTCAGAACCTTTAATTCAGTAGACAGACACTACACCAACTAACACCTGCAGTACTATATATTAAATTAGGATTCTGATAACAATAACTTTAAAAAAATGTAAGCACATTTTTACTTTTTGCGGTCAGCAACGATAAAATTTTACAAAATAAATCTTGAATAATTTTATAGGTATTGATACTATCTATCTATCTATCTATCTATCTATCTATCTATATTAGTTAATTTTAATAATCGATATAATTTTATATCTTACCATATGACTTATGTTTCCAAATAATGCGAATATCAACGAGTAAAGATTCAGCAAATTCAGTATCATGATTCTAGAACAAGAGATAAATGCACAGTGATGTTATACTTATAATACACATACTATTATTCTTTTAGGTATAATAATTTAGAAAATATAAATATATTTATTTGCAGTACGACATTAAATGGTACAAGGGAAAAGGGGAAGTTACATTACACACATTTTCTAGATCAACTTTTATATCTAAAGCCTCATAAGGAGCAAAGCGAATACTTTTAAAAATGTATATTTAAATAAGACAGATACTTCTTTAAACCATAATCTTACGTGCATTAGAAAGGTCTCATGATTGTCTAACAGATGGCAGTTTTAGCTCAATTTGAGTTAAAATTGGACTTTCCTCAATTTTTCCTTGTACCCTTAAATTATAATACTAATAATTTTATCAATGTTGACAGAAAAAAGTTCTAGAAGGGTTTTCCTATTAAAATTGGACTGTATCGTATGAAATAAATATGTTTATTTTTATATAAATAATTATGACACCGTAATCGTACCCTTAAGCCTAGTACACACTGGACGATGATCGTCAGATACAAGCTAACCACCGATGTTTCCTTACGATGTTTCCCGTGTGTCTGAATACACAGAAACACCGCCCGAGTGTCCGGCGGTAAGAGATCAAAGAATGTTGCTGGTGTCTCGGTCTCCCACCTCTAATGGGAAACATCTCCCGAGTGTCCGGCGGTGAAAGATCAAAGAATGTTGCTGGTGTCTCGGTCTCCCACCTCTAATGGGAAACATCTCCCGAGTGTCCGGCGGTAAGAGATCAAAGAACGTTGCCGGTGTCTCGGTCTCCCACCTCTAATGGGAAACATCGCCCGAGTGTCCGGTGGTAAAAGATCAAAGAACGTTGCTGGTGTCTCGGCCTCCCACCTCTAATGGGAAACATCGCCCGAGTGTCCGGTGGTAAAAGATCAAAGAACGTTGCCGGTGTCTCGGCCTCCCACCTCTAATGAGAAACATCTCCCGAGTGTCCGGTGGTAAAAGATCAAAGAACGTTGCCGGTGTCTTGGTCTCCCACCTCTAATGATAAACATCGCCCTAGTGTCCGGCGGTAAAAGATCAAAGAATGTTGCTGGTGTCTCGGTCTCCCACCTCTAATGAGAAACATCGCCCTAGTGTCCGGCGGTAAAAGATCAAAGAATGTTGCCGGTGTCTCGGTATCCCACCTCTAATGGGAAACATCGCTCGGTGTGTACCCACGTGCAAACATCTGCGGACAACTTTTGAATTTAATCCAGTTGATTTATATTCCTCGTCCTTGTCAACAAGAGTTTCCTTTTGTATTTTGGTGGTGATTTTATTATGGGCTACTACAGATTGTGTTACCATTTCAGCTAAAAATTTAGTATCTTGCTTTGTAAATGTGGGTGCTACCAAAGAAAATGCCTCTTCAAAATCCGGTTTCTTCATCATAAAACTTTTTTTTTAAATGTGCATCCGTCATTAAGCAATAGACCTGACAAGAAACCGTCACCATTATTCTCCCCTCGTCTTAAAAACTCATTTTTCTACCAAAGTACTTTTTTGCTTTGGCGACATTTAATTGTTATAGAAGTGGCAGCAACACCAGCAGCAAAATGCGGATCCATCGCGAAAGGAACGGGGACTGGTGAGATGCGTCTGCTCGGTGTGGACGCGCAAGATAGGTGGAGGCTTGTGACCGGATACAAGTTGGTATGTGCGTGGACGATGGATGGTACCTAGTCGCTAGATACTTGTATCTGGCGATTATCGCTGTGTGTACTACGCTTTTAGAAGTTTCACCCGTAAAATTTTGGCAACGACTTTCACACCTGTAACCCCAACCCAAACCTACTTTGCACCCTACGTCACCTGGCGAGCTGTATCCTGAGCTGTTTCCTCGGATGGTAGTACTCAAGCAGGCCGATGACCTCGAATATCAAGGGGAACAAGAAGCTGATGATGGAAATGACGATGGTGGTCTCGTTCTGACTCCACCACGTGTTTCCCGGCTCCGTGGAGCGGTTCACCATCACCACCATGACTACCGCGTAGGCTGACGCAACCAACAGCAAGAGCACCGTCAGGTTGACCAACACCCGCAGGCTGATTACCCTCCAGCTGCTTCAACAACGGGCGAGTGGAGATTCAGTTATAGTGCACCTTGGCTTTTTACTCAAATCAGACGCCGGATTACTGGTTATCAGCCACCCGTATCACCTACTTCTGTGGTAGAATGGTCTATGGCAGAGTTAGGCAATTGGTCGATCTCACAGTAATTTACAGTCGATCACGCAATAAAACTACATCGTCTTTACCTTTACCTTTAACTTAACCATTCTGTATTCACATTTAAAGGGATAGTAAAGAACGAAACTATAATAAATATCCAATGAAACGCAATAAGGTCTGCACTGTTTAGGTACCATAATTGTTCTCAGAAACAATAATAATTTACAGTAGCCATAATAGGGTGACCTGGTGGTCTAGGGGTAAGGTGTCAGACTTCTGTGCTGGCAGCCGGGGCTCAATCCTCGGTCGCGGCACAGATTTATCTGATTACCAAACCCTTCCTTCACCTCTGACAAGACATCTTGTTAATGTGGGGAATACCAGGCCTCCACCGTGGTTCGGATTCCCCGTTAAATTGTAGGTCCTCCATTTCATCTCACAATCACCCTACCATTACACATTAGCGAAGTGTGTAAACTGAACGGGTAGTAAGACGAGGTGCTAATAATAATAATAATAATAATAATAATAATAATACAGTAGCCATAATGGTATAAGTAACCTTACTAAAGGAATAAAGGCACATCTTTTTTTAAATAAATATTTTGTTAAACACAATAACATTGTTTTTTTTATGTTGTATCTATGTTGATTGCTACAATTCATATGTGAAGTTATATAATATTATGATTTACTATTATCAATCACAGATACAAAAATAAAGCGGTACGGTGTACTTCACATAATTTCTCTTTTATTCAAGTAAAGATATTTACTAGAAGATCATAAGAGCTTAGAAACAAGATATTATTCATTGTTGTAGAAACACTCCACTAAAGAGAATTAATAAAATAGTATAAACTTTTACAGAAACAGTGAAAAAGAGGAACATCTATGTCCACCAAATAACATAAAAATCAATTTCAACTTCATAAAAAGTATTTATATATAAGTATATATATATATTATACTATAGTACTACATATAACTTTTCAATTATTATTTATTTTGTATCTTGAATAGTTGCGGGAAAATGATCAAAATTGGAAATGTCTGCTTATGTGAAGTATTCTTAAAATCATTTTTAGGGGTAAATTACATTTTCCATTCTGTTTGTAATGTTAAACAATATCTCGAGATAAAATTTAATTAAAATTTTTAGAGCATATTTGTAGAGAATTAATTTTTTCTCTTTTTGCCCTTCAGTAAACTACCCTTAATTTTAGGGTTAGATATCCAACTTCATAAATACTCGGGGTAATCCTATAGAAGCCCTACGTACGTACCAAGTTTCAACCCAATCGGTAAAATGGTTTTGGCTTTAAGCTGAAATACAGACACAAACGCACATATGGCATCACAAAAACTACTTTTTCGAGTTAAGTGGGTTAAGAAACATCGATATCCCTCAAAATCCCAAAATATTTTTTTTTTTTACAATCACAACACTTTTCTACTCGAGTAGTTGAGAAAAAGTAAAAAGAGACCATAATTATTGAGTAAGGTATCGGCTTGAAAGATATTCCAATAACATTTTGTCCCGTCGTTGTTTTGTGTGACTCCCTTACCTCCTAGCGTTCCTCCTCTTTTCTGCCTCTTCCAGCAGAGCTTCTTTGAAACCGAGGATGATAGAAGCAGTTCTGTTGTGAGCAGTCTCAGCATTACCGATCATATAGTCCCAGCGCGTGAACAGTTTCCACGTGAATATACACTCATCATCCTTCTCCGACAGTTTGCTCATGCGTGAGTTCTGGGCCATCCTGCAACAATACAGTATTCAGCGTGAAGATACACTCATCATCCTTCTCCGACAGTTTGCTCATGCGTGAGTTCTGCGCCATCCTGCAACAATACAGTTTCAGCGTGAAGATACACTCATCATCCTTCTCCGACAGTTTGCTCATGCGTGAGTTCTGCACCATCCTGCAACAATACAGTTTCAGCGTGAAGATACACTCATCATCCTTCTCCGACAGTTTGCTCATGCGTGAGTTCTGGGCCATCCTGCAACAACATAGTTTCCACGTGAAGATACACTCGTCATCCTTCTCCGACAGTTTGCTCATGCGTGAGTTCTGCACCATCCTGCAACAACACACCCTTCACGTAAATATATAATCATTATTCGATAGTTTGCTCATCCGAACGGTGATAATACGTGGTTCTAGAAAAAAGTTTGCTCATACACCGGTTCCATATCAATTAAATAACAAAAATAATAGTGTTTTGATTTTAATTTTTACCAAGGAGTGGAGGCAACTTGAAGTAAATAAATAATATTCCACCTTTGAACTAATGTTATAATGCAACTTGTTTCATGTCGGCGTCCCTTGGCAAATAATAAATATACTGTGTTTACCTTGACGTATTACACTATGCCCCTTTCTTATATTCTACATCATCGTGGACACAAGCAAAGGTAAGCTTGCTACTGGTTAACTAAAGGTACAGTGCAATATAATGTTGAATGATAATGTCCACGTACTTGCTGAGTGTGGCGACGAAGCTGTACACGTATACCGCCAGTCCTGTCATGAAATAGGCAAAAGGCAAGCGGTAGCCTTTCTTATTGTCATCCTTGTTGGTGTAATACCCGTAGAATATAGGCGAGTATTTGAGCACCCCTTCAAAGTTCCACAGCGTGATGAGGTTTGTAGACTTTGTTTCTTCTTCTGGGGTCATTCTCTTTCTCATACCGTCCCTGTTCTTGTCTGCCGTCAGCATCTGCCATAGAAGAAAAATACCCCTTTAACACATTCACAGTCGCTCCGTAATAAATCCTCCACCTATGATATTAAGGAAGTTTCTCGGCTTATGAGAGTGGTAATCTCTTTGTTTACAAGGCCAATGACAATGTTTTATTGTTGTTGTTGTTGTTGTTGTTGTTGTATCATACTTTCACTGTGAAGAGAACGTTTAATCTGGCATTACAGTTAGTGCGCAGAGAGTATGTGAACATATCTTCCCGGCAAAATTTCTACTCTATTTCTCACTCGCTCGTAGAAATCCATAAGGGGGGTGGGCCGATAACCCCCTCCACCTGAAATTAACCTATCACAGAAAGTGAAACAAGGACAATCCCGAATATTGAAGCTTTGTTGCAGCCCTATGCTCCACATCGGGAGTAAAAGGAATGATAAATAATAATATCATGGTGTACCCTGGAGGGTCGGTACATGATTAAATCGGTTCTCGTGCCTCCTTTCTGGACTAACCAGAACATTTTTTTGAGCATCGTATGACTGACCTCTGGGATGGCGACGAAAGCCACTAGCAGGACGCAGATCACGAGGTTGACCCAGAAGAGCCATCGCAGAAAGGTAAAGTAGGAAGCGACCACGGAACCGAAGTGAGACTCTATCTCCTTGATCCGGAGTTCCCACGGTATCAGCAAAGTCACAAAGTTGGCCAGTTCTCGCTTCAAGTACTGTCCCCTCTGAATCACAAAACACCAATAACTAGTGAGACGTACTGGAAGTGTTGACAGGGTACGCAGGGCTTGTCAAAATTGTATTTGCTATGATTGTTTAAGCAGTATATCATAGCTAGCTTGTATGCCTCTAAGGCAGTGGCTTCTAGCCTGGGGAGTCGTGACCCCATTTGGGGTGTCGGCATGTTTCAAATGTGTTAACAATGATTTTTGAAGTTTAAGATTTATGTCTACTTTTTAAAGTTATTATAATGATTGTAGGAAGATGACAAATTCAAATAGAAAAGTAAGCGGCTAAAATGATAAAATGGTTAAGTTAATATTTAGGTACCCTTTGGTTACTCAATTCTAACAATATGCTAGCTCACCTAGCTTTCTGTAGCATTCTCCTATTCAGGCGAACGGCGCTGCTAGCATAGCTTCCAAAATACCCACTGGGTACGTTTATTCTTTTTTGAAGAATTTTGGTCACATCCATATAATAATTATATAAGCAATTTGTAACAATTAAATAAAGCACGTGGGCTTAATATAATGCTCACTTGGTTTGTTGATGATATGGTCAAAATTCAAATACCGACCAGGTGTACTGGGGGTGATATTTCCTAATCATGTTTCCCCTTCTCTCTCCATGCAAATAAAGGTACATTTCCTATAAACTAATTCTGCCTACCCCATAAGTATAATTAAATGCGTATATACAAGATGAGTAGTAAGATTTGGTGAAAATAATAATTTAAAATCTAGAATATCAACGTTTGTAGGTTATAAAGGAGTCGCAATATTCTTAGAGACCGACTTTGGGTGCATACGCTGCAAAAAGTTGTAACCCCACTGATATAAAACTTCAGAGAGAAAGACTAATTTCTCCTCATAATTAATCCACAAAATTGATGTTAAATTAAACTACCTTCTGTAAATATTTTGTTAATGAATCATTAATACTAAGCACTATTTTAATATTCCTGTGTCATTCTTTAGGTATTGGTTTTCTACTCATCTTCCAAAAGACTTAGATATGTTTACTCTACCTAATAGGTCCTCATTTGACCAATCATACATTGGTTCTGCTCTTTATGCCTCACAAGGGAATGTGTCTTTGTTGGTAGGTGGCCAATGAGTGTTCTACAGAGTAATTAGAACTCACATGTACAGTTCAAACAAGCTCTGTCTACCCTGGCGTTATACCACGCCAAAACGCTGTCAGTAATCACTTTATAGAAACCTTCAAGCAAATCGCCACAAACTTAATCTACACTTCACAAATAATGTAACGAACATCTACACTAAAACCAACTCAAGAGAGACAGACGTTCACACACTGGTATCCTTCCTCAAACTACCGCGAATCGCTTCGCGTTGTTGTGACTATTCTCAATCTCACCAATTTTTTCCCGCCATAAGTTCCCGCTCTTGGTCCCGCGTCACTTTAAGCCAAGCTCTTTGGTTAAATTCTTTCCCACAGTACTACTTTGATGAGACAAAACACACATACATTTTCTTAGCTATATAATTATATTAATTATATTGGAGGGTTAATTTAAGGTGTAAAGATGGGGAGGGTAAATAAGTTAAACTACACCCGCAGAGATGATAAAAACATTAATTGGGATACATTTCGTCAGAGTAGTTTGAGTCTCGATTTCTTGGCCTAAAATTAGGCGCGTTTTGATTGTATAACTTAGGGTTAACATAGCTAGCTCAAAATTTGCATTCAGAATGATAATCTATAATTTACTAGTTGATAATATCACTTTCTCAGCATTTTCCTCAACCGTGAGAAAAGTAAAGGAGTATAAAAGTTTAGTTAAAAGAGACCATTTCGGTCAAATTTAAAACTAGAAAAAAAGAACTACAATAAAGTATATATAAAGGAACTAGAACCCAGCCGACAATACAAGATACTGGGTCGTACATTTACATCTGAAATTGGGGCCTGGCGGAGGGAGGGGGCCTGGGAATGAGAAAATAGTTCGTGATAAGATGTAAAATGTTCTTTGGGGATGTTACTTTTAACCGCGTTGTTAAACAGTTTACTCAGCAGTATCACATCTTCAAAGATATTCTAAAAGAAAACTTACGCTATTTTTACAGCAGACATTTTCCTTCCTTTCAAGAATAATGTGAAACTTTGTTTTATACTAGATTGAAAAACACAAAAGGCTTGAAATCTGAACACATCACACTAAATTTTTAAAAAGTACTTGTAAATCGATTAAACAAATTGTTTCCTTGTGCTAAAATCAATGGATCTAGATTCTTTTACATTCAATGCCTTCGACAGAAAATTCAGAAAGTGCAAGCTTCTAAACCATAACTGAGAATACGATTGTATTAGACCTTAACTTATAGAAGATATGCAGGAACTGCATCACAGAAATTTACAATGTCAATATCTGTTATAAAACACATTAAAGACACACAATTACACAACAACGACTTTCTAGAAGAAGCTTCAAATAAATTATTGTTCTTGATAAAAACTAACACTTTGAATCCAAACAGAGGGATTTAAACTAGTGTCCTCCAGGATGTATGTTCCAATACCTTTACCAACTGAACTATCAAGATGACCTTTTAGTGGCAGCCTGAGCCTTGCCTGGAAATACACTGGCATGTGTACCTTGATGATCAGGAGGTTGGACCAGAATCAACTGACAACACACTGACAAATGTACCTTGATGATCAGGAGGTTGAACCAGAATTAACTGACAACACACTGACAAGTGTGCCTTATGATCATATGGTTGAACCAGAATTAACTGACAACACACTGACAAGTGTACCTTGCTGATCAGGAGGTTGAACCAGAATTAACTGACAACACAATGACAAATGTACCTTGCTGATCAGGAGGTTGAACCAGAATTAACTGAAACACACTGACAAATGTACCTTGCTGATCAGGAGGTTGAACCAGAATTAACTGACAACACACTGACAAGTGTGCCTTATGATCATATGGTTGAACCATAATTAACTGACAACACACTGACAAGTATGCCTTGATGATCATATGGTTAGACCAGAATCAACTGACAACACACTGACAAGTGTGCCTTATGATCATATGGTTGAACCAGAATTAACTGACAACACACTGACAAATGCACCTTGATGATCAGGAGGTTGGACGAGTATCAAATGACAACACATTGACAAGTGTACCTTGATGATCAGGAGGTTGAACCTGGCCAGAATGTCTCGTGTCGTCTTGTTCTGAGCCAGTCTCTCTTGAAGCTCTCCCTCGTGTTTCTTCACGAAGGCCTTGGCCTGGTGCACCAGACGCAGTTTCTTGCGCATCCCCCAAGGCTGCTGTTTCACGCTGCTGAGGACTTCTTTGTGCAGACGGAGGTTCTCATAGATCTGTTCTTGAGTCATTCCTTCGTCCATTGATATGGCAGTGCTGAAAGGAAACATTGAATACTTCTCTTTAATCTACACTGAGCTACTTTTCAGAAACAGTTTGTAACGGTTAAATCAAGTCTAAAGTAATTTGATTAAGACCTACTATTCTTTCCTTAGCAATAATAAAAATCCAGAAGCAAACGTGAATTAATTCTTTTAAATAAAGATTCCCGGAGTTGTACTCATACAATTTTAAACAATTGTTTTTTAAAAGCTTATACACCACAAATGTGCCCCGAAGTTTTAAATTTTCAAAAATATTCAAGGAGTAAACCGTAATAATCAGCAAAGAACATTTATTTTGAGAGAAAATTAACTAATAATGGTTTGTAATGCAGTTTACGTACTCCCCTGAACTGAGAGTGAAAACCGAAGAACGTCGCCGACCCAAAGACTGACCGCTGTCAGCATCAGGGGAGAACGGCGAGGATGGACGACGCCCGCGTCGCTTGCTCGGGCGTCTAGTAGATGCTCGGCGCTGCATGATGGCATTGACACTGGCCGAATAATCCTCGTCATCTTCCCCATCTGTGGAAAATATCACGATCACACTTGGTCTAACCAACGTATTTGTTACTGCTTTTAATAAATACAAAAAAGGAAATAAGCACCTGCGATCTTTTAAAGTAAAAAACTTCGTTCCAAATTATAATAAAGCTTAAGATGTGAAAAAACAACAACTAAGCTGTGACAAAGGGAAAGGGAGTACGTCAAAGTCTGCGTTAATTTGTTTTTCAGACTTTTTTTTTATGTATCATGGTTAATAAAACTCAGTGGTACATCACTTACACTTCGTTTACTCTAAAATGTAGCAAGCTTAGCTTATATTTTCCATTATGGAGTAGTTTATAAAATAAGGTCAAGGTAGAACAGCTTCTTTTTAGGATAAACAAAGTTACCATAGCGTACCCCTGCGTGTGCACGCATCACAGTTTGTTAAACACTGTATAATAGGTTTAAACCTCCCTATCTCTAATATAAAAGTGGTACACTCTCATCATCTTGGGAATTACTGCCGCTGGAAGAAGGTAAACACACTCTCACGTGTCATCATAGTTTCTCTCGAGAAGCGTACTTTCTCTATGCAGGGACTAACTGCCACTAGAAGAAGGGAAGCATAATCTCACCTGTCACCGTCGTCTCTCTTGAGAAAACGTACTTTCTCCATGCTGGGACTAACTTCTTGGAAGATGGGCGGAGACCCCGGATTGAACACGCTATCACATGTGGACGAGTCCACAAACACACAACGCTCCTCTGGAGCGAATGTCACGGAGAGTCGGTCCACAGAGGGTTGAGGAGAGGGCACCTCGATCTGGCACAACACAGTTCCATTAAACTTAAGACGTCAACCCTATTATGTTAGTTTTGATTTAAGATTCTTAATTAAATGCCTGTATTTATTCTAATACTGACATTTTGAATATTCTATTTGGTTTGGAGGTAGGCAAACGCTCGTTCAATTATTCTGTACATAAATAAAGAAGCTTATAATATAAAACTGATATTTTAGTTAGTGATGTAGTTCTCACCACGTCTTGCGCCCCTAGGCACAATTATGATATGCGCAGCCACCCCCGCCACACACACAATTCTTTAGTCTAGCATTTTAGGAGGTTTCAGAGGGAAGAGGTCTTGGGGTTGAGGGACGGAGTTACAAAGTAATTGTAAAGTATAGTTATTTAAAATAAATATTGTCGTTCTGACTTTAACTTGAACTATTTCGATACTGTTAGTCAATCATTTTTAAACGTAATTATTAAAACAAAATATAAAGATAAAAATAATGTTATCCAAAATGTGCCGGCCCCTATAACCGCCGCCCCTAGGCCCATGCCTAGTGGGTCTATAGTTTAAATCCGCTTGTGCTGGTTCTAAGGCATTTGAGAGGGTCATAACACTTTGTTAGAGTTAGAAACATAACAATTAATGATCCGCTCCGGTGGTCACGTGGTCTAACGCGTCACTCTTGCAATATACTAGACTGCTGATGACGGGGGGATCGTGGTTCGATCCCGGTCAGGTGTACTGTGGGTGATTTTCCCAAAATGATTTCTCACTCTCTCTCGCAACACAAACGCAGGTATACTTAATCTAAATTCCACCCTCATATTCCCCAACCCATTTGCGTAATTAATACATAGGTGTAAAACCCGAAAAAGTAGTAAATTAAAATGTAGTTCTAAAAAAATGATCAATAGAAAGGGACAGTGAAATTATGGAAAGTGGAATCCTAAAAAAAAAACTCTTGCATTTATTGCAGTTTCCCTTGACGCGTGTCTGAAACGAAAGGGCACTTAACCACCCCCACTCTTACCACCCCTCCAGTGACAAGGGGATAATGAAGGTGGTTAAATGGAATTCATTGATTAACAAAAGTGCGTGCTTGCAAAAAAAAAAGGCTCAAACCACTTTAAATAATTAGAACTTTGAAAACATTTATAATCAAAACTGAGTAAAATCTACAACTTATCTACACCAGCATATCCAGTAAATATTCTCCTGACGACTTTAGCTGCGACCCATTATTTTAAAACGTTAATAAACCCAGTGTCTGACCGGTATCGTCGGGTAGGTGGACTTAATGTCAGAGTCGTATAGTCTGTTTTGCCGGTGACGGGGAAGTCTGAGTAAGGGATTCAGTCGGGTGTGCAGTGAGGCTACTTTCCCCCCGCTTTTCTCCCGCTTTCTCCACTCATTCTTAATTTTTATTTTTATATTTTAGCATCGCGTCTTACTACCTGTTCAGGCTATACACATTTGTAATATTAAGGAAAATAAAATTCAAATTTAAGTGAATTTAATTAGGACAAGTTGTACTAGATTGACTAAATACGCTAATGGGTTAAGGATGAGGAAGGTTCAATTTAAAGGAAGTGTACCCGAATTTGCGCGGAGGGGGAATGGAAAATCATCTTGGAGATCCCCTCCCCCAGTACACCCATCCGGGATTTGAACTCTTACATCGGTAGTCTAGTATATTGTGGAAGTGATGCCTTAGACTATGCGGCCATCGAAACAGGTTTCTTATTAATTATTCCTTCCTCGTCTATATCCGATTAGTGTATTATTATTATTATTATCACCGCGTCTTACTACCCGTTCGGGTTATACGCACTTACGCTAATGTGTAATGGTAGGGTGGTTGTGAGATGAAATGAAGGACCTACAGTTTAACGTGGAATCCGAACCACGGTGGAGGCCTGGCATTCCTCACATTCACAAGATGTCTTGTCAGAGGTGAAGGAAGGGTTTGGTAACCAGATAAATCTTTGCCGGGACCGAGGATTGAACCCCGGCCGCCAGCATAGAAGTCTGACACCTTACCCCTAGACCGCCAGGTCACCAGTAATAATAATAATACGTAGAATTGACTTGCTTTTAAAGGTGAGCGTTAAATTGTAATCGTGGTAAGAACAAAAAATTATGATTATTTAGCACTATCCGTTCGGGTTGTATGCTTAAGTACTAATTACGCTAGTGGGTTAGCAATTGGCAAGGTTGAATATAGAGGAAGTGAACCCGCATTTGTGTTGAGTGAGAGTGGAAAACCAGGTAGGAAAAACCACCCCAGTTCACACGACTGAGATTCAAGCCTTGATCTCCCCGTCCTTTGCAGTCTAGCTCAACACAAAACTAGCGCGTTAGCTAACTACACCACCAAGGTGGCTTGGAACTAAAATTAAAAAGAGTGCTGTATGATGGAGCATTTAGTCACGTTGCAGACGCAATATTTAAAAAGTTGTTTGATAGTTTTGAATATAGTTTTCAACAAGATGTAGGAGAAAATTATCAGCAGCTTTCTGACAAGTTAAAAAGTTAAGAATTTTGTTTGAAGTTAAAAAAATGGGCAAAGACGATTTTCGTGAACATTTGTACTTATGAGATTAAAGCAGAAGGATAGAAAATTCGAATTTATGTTAGAAACTAACTTCCTTTATCAAATTATGTCATTTTTTGATAGGGTTTTATGTAGGTTATCAAACTTTTTTTAAAAACAATTCTAACCTAAATTTAAACTTTTTAACTGGTCAGAACTTTCGCCCAACATTTTGGTGAATACAATATTTAAAAATATCATACCACTTCATGAATAATCCGGGTTTTCTAAACGTCTGTAACGCTTTTCATTGCTCTCCCATGAAACCCTCTTAATATAATTTTATGATTTAAAAAAAACTTCAAACAAGAACGTTAACTTACTGTTAAGAGGAATCGTTGTTTTATAATCATATTTAGAGTTTAAAGTAAGATAATTTAATTGTAAGAAACCCTCCAAACGTAGGAAGTTGATTTGCTGTTAAAGGTGAACGTTGTTTTGTAATAATGGTTAGAACAAAAAATAACAGCTTCATTTACTCACATTGTTTCACCAATATCTCACCCACTCGACACAAAGTAAACACCTAACAGACGTAATCCGTGCCTGAAGACTAATGCTACCCAAACTGAAGAAGAATTCACTTCCCGCCCCCCGCCCCCCTAAACTAAGCAACAAGCAAAATCCAGCCACACCCTTCAGTGAATCTTTTTAAACCTCGCACACACATACACACACACCTTCCTCCCCCTTATTCTACCATTTTCATTCCACGTAACATTAACCTCATCAGACCCCCTTTCCCTTCTATCCTGTGATTCCCCCCCTCCCCCTCATTATTTTCCTCCTTGCTGCAGGTGAGAGAAGACATAACCTCCGGCGGCCCCGACCAATAGAAGACGAGCGTAGGTCACATCGTGACCGGAAACAAAGAAGACCTTACTTTGAGGGGTGTTCGAGGCGTCGGGAGGTGAAATATCATTTTATCGACTGGTTCGGTTAGTTCTCACCTTCGGTCTTGACATGCGATGGGTCGACAGGTCACCGGATCAACTGTTGGCTGCAAATTGGGTCTGGGTAAGGGTGCACGCGGGTACGTTCTACTCGGATTAGGGAGGCTGGGTTTGATCTCCGACTGGGGGTGTTGAGATGATTTATTCACAATAATTTTTACCATCCTCGTGCTACACAAAATAAGATAAAGTCTCCTAATATCCCCTTAACTATTTTTTTATACAACCGCGTCTTTCTACCCGTTTGAGCTATACATGTGTGTACTAATTATGTTAGTGTATTAGGTATTAGGAAAGTTGAATTTAGAAGCAGTTTATCCACATTTGCGTGAATGGATAGGAGGAAACCATTTAGGAAAATTACCCTAAGTAGAATCGACTGGGATTTTAACCCTAATCTCCCTGCCATCGTTTGTCCAGTCTATCAACATTTTTAAGTTCATGGTACACCTAACAAGCCTAAAACATTTGTGGTATACATTTTGTTTTGGGCACGCGCCGTGGCAGCAGAAAATATTATGCACCCAGTACAACGGTTGAACGGTAAATCGGAATTAGGAAAGTATAGACTAATTTTTTCCCTAAAGTAACTTCAAATGTTACATTATTCGAGGTTGAAACTATTTTTCTGTGCTCGCTTCGATATTTGGAAACATTTCATTCAAACCATTGGTAATTTGGGTAAACCATGACGCTTAACTTGGTTCGAAGATTTTGATTTTGTCCAATGTATATAACATATTAATAGGTACGAGTAAGTGAGAAATATGAATGACCCACGGCTGCCGCTCGTACCAACTTTATTTGTGTTCTTATTGATAAGGTTCTCCTATAAAAAATATAACTTTAAGTGTTAGGGTTAATCCATAAGCCACGTAAAGCTTTTTCTTACCCTTTTTTTGACTCCTCCCACCCATGTAACGCCATGTTGATAGTATAGCCCTACCCCCACCCTCAGTCCTAGCCTATGTTACGTAACTTTTCACATCAAAAGTAAATGCCATTAGGGAATCTTTTGAGACACTAAAAGTGGGACTCAAAATTTAATACAACTCAGAACAGGAAATTATCCATAAGTATATTTAATAAAGGTGTAAACATGAATAATATTATTCTATTTTCAAAATTATAAAGTATAATAGCCTAGCTGTACGCCCCACCTCCCCCACACACAAACATGTAACACCAAGTAAATATTATACACCCAATATCATTGCTGAGGGAATTGCAGGTCTCATGGAGAAAAGCTTTTATCTTGGTTCTTTCGGTCAACTGCTATCAAATCTCCTCGCTCTCAGTTATGTCTGAAGATGGTGTGCTGGGGTAAGAAGGAGCTACCGGCAACCTCAAATAACCAGCGAGTGCAGAGTTGCGAAACTTGTCTTATATTTGAGGGGAGATTGACCACTCAAAAACGGGAGAATGACAACGCTGTTACTAAATAGTTACCCATGATGATCACTCAGTGATATCCAGTGTGACTCTTCCACCTTCCACCCCCCTTCTACTTCCAGCCCCAACAGCTTTACGTGGTTTATGGATGGAACCTTAACAGTGGGCTGAGAGGTGACCTGGTGGTCTAGGGGTAAGGTGTCGGACTTCTGTGCTGATGGTCCGGGGTTCAATACTCGGTCCCGGTACAGATTTATCTGATTAACAAACCCTTCCTTCACCTCTGACAAGACGTGTATTAATCACAACTTGTGAACGTGGGGAATGCCAGGCCTCCACCGTGGTTCGGATTCCACGTTAAACTGTAGGTCCTTCATTTCATCTCACAATCACCCTACCATCACACATTAGCGTAAGTGCGTATAACGGGTAGTAAGACGCGGTGATAATAATAATAATAACAACAGTGGGCTGAGACTGACTCAGTGTTTCTGGAAATGGTGTTATCTCCTACCCCCTGAGGCCTTGAAATCCACAGGTGTCGTTGTTAGGGTAGTTGAAGGGGGTGAGGTACAAGTAAAAAAGGTTGGAGGAAGGGGGAGAACGCTCGGTGAAGAGCGAAACACTGAACGAGGGTTAACAACACAGTTTAATAGTTGCGACTCACGCCACGGTATTATTGAGGGCGGTCACGTCACCTTGACCTCGCTGATAGACGGCGTCACTAATTTGATGAAGAGTCCAACCTTCTGTCCTAAACGGTCAAATTGGTCAGAATTACATTTCTGCTTACACACTGAAAATTGTTTTCATAAATAATTTTTAATATTTTATTTAACGACATGTTTATGGCATCAAAAGGTGGTGTGATGGGGTAAGGAGAAACTATCAGCAGCCTCGACGAACTAGCGTTGCAAAATTGATGTTTTGTTTAAAGGAAGATTGATTATTTTAATTTTAATTAGCACCACGTCTTACTACCCGTTCAGTTTATACGCTTAAGTACTAATTACGCTAATGGGTTAGGAATTGGGAGAGTTGAATTTAGATGAAGTGAACCTGCGTCTGCATGGAGGGAGAGTGGAAAACCATTCAGGAAAAACTACTTCTAGTTCACCCAACCAGGATTCAAACCTAGATCTCCCCCATCCTCAGCAGTCAAGCTCAACACGTAACTAGCGCGTTAGCTTACTACGCCACCGAGGCGGGTAAGGAAGATTGAGCACAAGAAAATTACAACGCTTTTTCCCAATAGTATTTTTTTTACCACCACGTCTTACTACCTGTGCGGGTTATCCGTATATGTATTAATTACACTAATGTGTTAGGGACGAGAAAGATCGAATTTAAAGGAAGTGTATTCGCAATTTAATGGAGTGAGTATGGAATACCATATAGGTAGAACCACCTTCTGTAAACCAGACTGGGATTATAACCTCGGAAATACGCTCTATTGCGAGAGGGACGCCTTAGACCAGACATGTTCAACCTTTCCCCGGCTGAGGGCCGCATAGTTTCTTGGAGAAATTGCCGGGAACAGGGGGAATACATGAAATATCAAGATATTAAAGTCCAAATATAATAAAAACAAGAGTCTAATTTGTTGTTATTTTTTGAAATTTGAATAATTTAAATTTTATCTGGCAGGCTGCACAGAACAAACACGTGGATCACAAGTGGCCTACGGGTTGGGCATGTCTGCCTTAGACCATTCAACCACTGAAGTGGGTTTACCACTTGTAAACTGTACAGTTCCCTGAGTGATGATGTCCAATGTATAATCCCTCGTCCCCCCCAACTTAGTAGGCCGCAAGCCACCACTGAGGATCATTTCCATATCTACCGACAGCCCGAACTCTTACTCGTGCGAATGTGACCCCGCCCTAAGGTCTGAAGGACGGTCCCGCCAATCTCGCACGCCAACATTTAGTCATATTTCAACACGGCGGGAGCTGGTCCTTTGTAAAAAAAAAACTCTGCTCTGTACTTGTACTCTTCCCGACAAACCCATCTCCAAGGCCCGGGGTGAATTTTGCGCCCGAGCGGGAATGCTTTTTGGCGACCCCTTATATAACCGGGGAATAATAGAAAAATATGAAAATAATACCCAAATATAACAAATCCAAACCTAACAAAACCTCCTCTGTGCGATTGTAAGAAAATGGTTATGATCAGGCCTACAAAGAAAACTATAAGAACATGTTTTATATACAATGTTCTATATACTTACAAATAAACGGTCATAGGGAGTAATTGTTTTTCCAAAATGGCGGATGTAAAATAACTTTTTAAGAGTGGCACCATGTACCAATTTATTAACCACAAAAAAAAACTATTAAAACATGTTGAATTTCATGTTAGTATTGAAAAGTGAGCGATTGTTATGCTTAGCAACACCACTATCACGCGTTAGGTTAGGTTATGTTGGTGCTCTGGCGCCACCCTCGAGCCACCCCTCCCAATCTCGCAGTGTTGGCCTAGAAAATACCCCCCCCCTATCACTTGCTCTGCCCATCTCTCTCTATCTTGTTAGCTAGTGCTAATAGCTACATAGTCTCTGAAAGGGTGGCCGGGCGCGACTTTTGACGGAAGTCTTTCATTCATCCTCTTGTCATCTCATGCATTAAAATCAAACAGAGACTAATTTGCAAAGAGAGGATATGATATAACTCACGAACTGAGAATATACACTCCAATTTATATAGAAAGAGCCTTCCTTATCTGACGGTTAGAAAAGTTACTAGATCATCTTTCACGTATTCAAACGTCAAGTCATGCAGTTGTCACTTTTGATATATATTATCCCTAACTATAAACTAACAATAATAATATAGTATATAATATTGAAAGTTAGTGAGGATGGATTAAGTGCAGAGTTGTTTTTTGAGCTATATCCACAGTTTCTTGCCTATCCCGTAGGAGAACGGCGTGAAAAGGTATCCATATACAGTATATATGTATGTATCTAAACTGTTATCAATTTTGACCGAAAAGTTGGTATTTTCTATAAGGCATTCCCTTTGGAAATTGGACTAAAACCCGGTCGGTTGTACTGAGTGAGGTTTTTATCTTATGGTTTCTCATTCTCTATCAACGCTAATACATGAATATCTCCTCAATACTGTACCGCTCTTATCACTAACTAATTAGTGTAGTAAAATGTATATAGGGGAACGTATCCGTGGTCTAGGGGTCAGAGTTCCTGGCTACAGATCCATAGACCCCGGGTTCGATACCCGGTGCTTCCAGATTTCTCTGTTAAGCAATGGGTTTGGAACGAAGTCAACTCAGCCTTGTAAGAACAAATTAGGAGCTAATGGTATAAATAGGTAGCAGTTCCGGTCTATAAAACAAAAATTAACGGCTGGAGGATCCGTTGTGCTGACCACATGACACATTCTATCCGAAAATGTTGGCACACTCACCGACAGCAGACTGCGGCCAATGTGTTGGTATAGCACAATAGCGGGCTGACGCTATTGAGTTTTTAAATGCGTTTGGTACGGATGGGTAGTAATACGCGGAGCAAAGAAATAAAATGTTTCATTGGTTTTCAAAATTAATGAAGGAAGTATTATATTCTTTGATTTCCAAAATTACACCTGAACAAAGGAATCGAACCCAGAATTCTTAAATCTCAGTGCGCCAATTCTCTGGCCACTGAGCTACCCAAGATTCGTCACATGCTAAGGGTAATTTCTTCACTCATGGTTTTAAGGCAGAGTCTGGGAGGGACATGTGGAAATCATTGGCTACTATGAACTATCATTAGTAATAGCAACGATATATTGATATGATAATATCAATTTGTTTATAAAAACATTTAATATATCTATAAACATATTTTAATACTCGATATATCGACCAATTTATAGACATATTTCATGCAGACTACGCTTTAAGGCTTACGAGTTGAAATAGATTCAACAATTTTGCTCTCTATTTTTTTTAACCGAGTTGACTTTTTCCTAAATTATTAATATTATAATCATCATCATCACCACGTCTTACTACCCGTTCAGATTATACGCACTTACGCTAATGTGAAAGGGTAGGGTGATTGTAAGATGAAATGGAGGACCTACAGTTTAACGTGGAATCCGAACCATGGTGGAGGCCTGACATTCCACACATTTACAAGCTGTGATTAATAAACGTCTTGTCAGAAGTGAAGGAAGGGTTTGACAATCAGATAAATCTGTGGTGGGACCGAGGATTGAGCCCCGGACCCCAGCATAGAAGTCCGACACCTTACCCCTAGACCACCAGGTCACCCATTTTTACTAAACTTATCCACTATTTTCAACAAAAAACTAATAAATTATTATAATGTGAAAGGTGGTAAGTATTAGAAAAGAGCAGCTGTCATAATATCGCCTAGGCTAATGCAATTCAATATACCGGAAAAAATCGATTTATCGATATCATTTGATCGATGTATCTTAGCTTTTGATTTATACCTTGAGATATATCAAATGATAAAGGTATTAATTTAATATTAGAGCAAGCTTCCCACACTAGAGTCCATGTGCCACTGGAGTGTAGGTAACTGACAACCGTTAAAAGTTACCAGATATACTCTCATGTATCCATTCGCCAAACCATGTGATCTGCAAGACCACGTGTTAAATTGTTGCTACTTTTGGCAGTCAAAACTTTCACAACACCCCCATTTGTTTTTAATTATGTTTTTATTTTAACGGTTTTCACATGATTGAAACACGGAACTATGAAAATTACCGTTGGATGTGGCCTATCTTTTTTTTTGTGAAAAAGCGTTTGTGGTTCACTTAAAAATGCCTTACAAACGAGAGCTTCTAAACGGCTGCATTCTATTCACAAATTAATATGGTGAACTAGACGAAACAAAAACCTTTGATGACGTCATACAAACCATCTTTGGTTGTGTTTATGTGCATCTGTTATTTTTAAACTAATATTTTGTATAGCTCTTTCTTTTATTTAGGCCAAAAAACATATTTATTTATTTCGGTGGCCAGCCATAATAAGACACAATTGTGAATATATTACTTTTTTATTGATTATTTTACATACAATAATATAATTTGTTACCATAACCGCGAAACAATAAATTTAATTGCTTTATTAAGTTAATATATTTTGTTATTTCAATGACTTAGATAAAGCCAACTATACAGTAGTCCTTAATTAAGTATTCTATAAGCGTTTGTTAATATGTAACACGCCTCGGTGGCGTAGTTGGGTAACGCGCTAGCCGTGTTGAGCTCGACTGCTGAGGACGGGGAGATCGAGGGTCGAATCTCAGTTGGGTGAACTGGAGGTGGTTTTTCTTAAATGGTTTTCCACTCTACCGCCACGCAAATTCGGGTTCACTTCCTCTAATTCAACCTTCCCAATTTCTAATCTATTAGCGTAATTAGTACTTAAAGCGTATAACCCAAAGGAGTAGTAAGACGCGGTGCCAAATAATAATAATAATAATAATAATAATAATAATAATAAGTACATTTGGTTGCTAACATAGTATTATTAAGAAAATAATAATTATTTCATTAGTGACTTTCAACCAATGTTTACAATAAAAATCTTCTGCTTGCTGTCACCATAGTTCCAGTGGCGAATGGATTGTAGCTATCAATTATACCACAGCCACCAAGACCATTTTTCACTCAAGTGTGATAAGTAATAATAGGTGACCTGGCGGTCTAGGGATAAGGTGTCAGACTTCTATGCTGGCGGCCGGGGTTCAATCCTCGGCCCTGGCAAAGATTAATCTGTTTACCAAACCCTTCCTTCACCTCTAACAAGACATCTTGTGAATGTGAGGAATGCCAGGCCTCCACCGTGGTTCGGATTCCACGTTAAACTGTAGGTCCTTCATTTCATCTCCCAATCACCCTACCATTACACATTAGCGTAAGTGCGTATAACCCGAACGGGTAGTAAGACGCGGTGCTAATAATAATAATAATAATAACTAATAATAGTAAAACACTATCAATGCTAGCTGCAAAAAAAAAGAGTTAATGTTCTAAAAAATATCATCGTACTAGAATCATACCAACTTAAAGTCATAATATCATTTAATCCACGAAGCTTCCAAAATAAGCAGTAATAACATAATTATTTTTTATTATTTTATTACTATTTGCTTTGGAAGCTTTACATATTAAATATAGTAATTGTTACAAAGTAATGAATGAAACCATTTAAAAGGTTGAATCTGATAAATGTGACAGGGGAAATAACTCTTATCCATGTGAGTTGTTTACTGCTATCATTTTACACCCTCTAGTTTCATACGTTCTGTTTAATATTCTTCCTTTTTCTTTTATCAGTCTAGCCCATTACCCAAAGTACTAGGCGATATTTTGTATCATCTCTGTCACATCCCGAGAGTAAAAAGTGAATGGCGTGTAGTAGGTTGTGTAATTTTTACTTCTTCAAGGCATTCAATTAGAGTAATTATTAAAGTATGTTGTTCAGTCAATCCGAGAAATTTAATAAACTTAATTCACCTTCGTCATATACGTTAGCTTGGTCGGTAGCGTGTTTACCCACCGATCTGAGAGTCCCGATTTCAATTCCCGGCACTGCCGAAGAATGTATAGTTGGTGAAATCGGGGGTTTCCCCCACTTTCACGGTGATAAATTAACGACTGGGGGGGTTGATGTTGTGTCTGTTTTATTTCCACCACGTCTTACTACCTGTATAAGCTATACTCATATACGGTAACTACTTTAATTGGGAAAAAATTAGGTGACGGAAGCATTTTAGAGGTAATCTACTCACATTTTCGTGGAAGGAGACTGGGAAGTCATATAAGGAAAACCACCCCCAGTAGACCCAACCGGGATTCGAACCTCAATCTCCCCGTCATCAGCAGGCCACTCTAACACGAGAGTGAAGCCTTAAACTATGCGGCTACTGAAGCGGGTAATCTAATTCAGTAATGAAGTTTGCTTCGAGAATACAGAGAATGTTCGGAAACTCCTAGTCGAAACTGCACATATAGGTATCTTGTTTTAACCAAAAGTAATAAAAAATCCTTTGACGCTTACATCCGGCAAACTATGTTAACACCATTAAATTGTGTTCAAAGTTTCGGCGTACAGCGCCGGGAGAGTAAAGCTGTTAAAGCATGCGTGTACAACAGGTTTCATAGGAGTTAGGCGCGCGGCCCTACATACCTCGACATTTAGGAGCACGGAAGCAGAACATACCACAGTTAATAGTAAACAACACACCAGTTCATCTAGAAATGCGAATACGTTCTGAGAGTCATCATTAACGGTCCTACATCACAGAAAGTGCTTGCCATTATTATATGTACAGTGGCGAGCGCCTAACTCCTATGCAACTTGTTGTACACGCATGCTTGAATAGCTTTACTCTCCCGACGCTGTACGTCGAAACTTTGGACACAATTTAATGGTGTTAGCATAGTTTGCCGGATGTAAGTGTATATATATTTTGTATTACTTTTAGTTCAAGGTGACCTGGCGGTCTAGGGGTAAGGTGTCGGACTTCTGTGCTGGGGGTCCGGGGTTCAATCCTAGGTCCCGGCACAGACTTATCTGATTACCAAACCCTTCCTTCACCTCTGACAAGACGTGTATTAATCACAACTTGTCAATGTGGGTTATGCCAGGCCTCCACCGTGGTTCGGATTCCACGTTAAACTCTAGGTCCTCCATTTCATCTCACAATCACCCTACCATTACTCATTAGCGTAAGTGTGTATAACCCGAACGGGTAGTAAGACGTGGTGATAATAATAATAATAATAATTTTAGTTCAAACAAGCTACTTTTATGTGTATTTTGGGCTATGAGTTTCCGTATGTATCCTATACAAACAAATTTATTTTTTATTTTTTATAGTTGACCCAAAATGATTATAAAGGTCAACCAATGGGAGTTGGTAGAGTGGGACAGTTGAAGCGATGGGAGTATTAAGGTAAAATGAGTCAAACTCGCACCTACCTGAGAACAGAGCTTATCAGGAGTGATAAGGAACTCCACGGAGCCTCTGGAGCTCCTGCGAGGCTTACCGATGTCGAGACGAAGAATTCCGATGGTATTTTCCTGACCCAAACTTCGTCTCTGCGACAGATTTTGCGTCATTTTGAGGCCAGAAACTCCCATCACCGGGCTGCGATCACGTGGACTATGACATTCTTCTTCTTCTTCGAACGGTTCATTGCTGGTTCCTGGTTTAACCTCCATCTTGAAGTAACCTGTTTCATTTGATTGGGATTTTGAAATGTGTCAGAACTAAAATAACTAGATTCGAAAATTAAGGTTGGGTTTCAGAGAACGCAGTTAAGATCAGTATTTTTTTTGCAGTGTTTATATTAAATACAGATAATGCTTTCACAGATACGTTTAATTTAATTTTTCTACTTTAGTAATCTGAACATTTATTAAATATTTCTCATGAGCATTGCAGAAACCCGCTTCGGTGGTCGAATGGTCGATTGGGTCACTCTCGCAATGGAATGGACTGACAATGACCGAGAAATAAGGGATACACTTAATCTAAAATCAAACTTCCTAATTCCTGCCACCTTGGCTTAATTAGTACATATGCGCATAGCCCGAACGGTGTGTGAGATGCGGTGCTATAAAATGAGTAGTATTACAAAAATTTACCAGGACTCTTTCTCTTAATTTTCTTTAATTTTTGTGTAGAAAATTAAATTTAATGTGCCTATTGAAGTAACCATTTATTTATTTTGGGCATAAAAAATAATTTCTGCTATAAAAACTGCAAAAAACTGCCATTAGCTAGCGTTCCCGTGCGCCCCAACAAAGCTGGTGGTTACTCTGATGAAGCGACTCACCCTCAAGGCAGATCCTCTGACGCTGACAATGTGAGTTAGGCCCCTCCTCCTGACGAACTAAAGACCACACATCCCCGAATGTTACCCATACACAGACCAGTTCCTCCCATTAATACATTACTCATATTGTCTCAGTGGCGGTAATGTTGGTGGTGGGGGGTGGTTGCTATAGCGACCAGGTGCGTGACTTTGCTAATAACTCACTCACTGCCCGCACTTATCTGGATTACTCAGCTTTTGAATACAATCTGTCTTACCTTTTGTTTTCATCTCACTTTTTAAAAGAGTTTTTACCGTTTCTCATATAGAAAAAGTATTGTAAGTCTTAAAAAAATCGACTTCAAGATAATGATGAAGTGTGATGTTTCATGTGCCTCTGAAGCACAAAAAGTGTCTTACAAATTTGTCTCTCCCTGGGGCTAAAGACAAACTTATGATGGATTTCGTTTACACTTTGAGATTTAGATGTTATATGATCATACCTCAGAGTGTTTTTTTTTAACTATGATATAACTCTTGACATTAAATGTAGCTTACTGATGAATGATTTTTGATAATTTGACATTTTTCTCAAAATGGTTTTAACAATTTTGTTTAAAATGGGTGTATGTGAAGTTTTTTAAATTAAAAATAAGAGCATATGTTGGTTTGAAAAATAAACCATTTGAGTGTAGTGTAGATGAATGATTTTTCAAAATGTGTAATTTCTTAAAACTGGTTATGGCAAAAAAAAAAGTTGGTATTTTCTAAAAGTTCCTTGTTGTCAGAGTCAAACTTTTTAGTTTTTAAGTTCTGTTGTTTTAATTTATTATAATTAATTTAACTTTCCATATGATATAAGGTAGAAGTTACGTGATGGTAAAAAAAACCCAACTAATTTGAGTAGTATTTTAAACTTGGCTGCGACCACGCCTTTTCTGTTTAACGTCAAAGTATATTATCGTAGGCTCCGAGAAAGCTGAAAAACAAACAAAAAAACTAACCTACAGAAGTCAACAGTTTTCGGTGTGTGAGCTAATTACGCACGGTCTTCACAGGAATACCAACCACTCTAATTAGCACTTTGGGATGATTCGTTCCCCACACGAGACCTCACGAACAGACGGGCAGACATAACGGCACGGGAATGGGTAGTGTTGCAATTGATCCTGCGTGTATTGAACTAATGGGGTAAAAGCATATTAGTGAAATGATGTGGTGGAGATAGATAGCCCCACTGAATATGATACGGGTTTGCTGATCTTTACTGACAATTGACGCGATGTTTTTTTTTATCATCATCGCGTCTTACTACCAGTTCAGGTTATACACATATATGGTAATTACTTAATGGGATAGGAATGAGAAAGGAAGCATACTATAAGTTATATATCCACATTTGCGTGGAAGGAGAGTGGGAAACCATTTAGGGAAAAACCGACCGGTATTCAAACCCCGCTCTCATCTTCAGCAGGCAAGTCTAACTTTTCTTTGAATTTCAATTTTGAAAAAGCACTATAAACACATTATAATAGACTGATATGAATAAGTTTGAATAAATTGAGAATATAAAACATTCATAAATACCTTAGTGGGTTAGTATGTTTTAAGTTCGTTCAAAATATTTATATGATGGTGTGGGAATTGAGTGAAATTGTCAATGTGATCCCATTTTGTTTTAAATCTGAGGAAAGCTGTGAGTTGATTCTCAAGAGAGAAGACAAATGCACATCAGTAAGCCGGTTTATAAGATAACTTTTCCTAAATTTCAAGGTTGAAAACACTTGTTAGCATAAATATGAAGATGCAAACAATGCCATGTATTTTTTGATATTATTTACCAAGTTTGTAAATGTTAAATTTGGTATGGTTTTATAAAAATACAGTTTTGCTGAGTTTAGAAAAGCCTGCTTCACAGCGCAACACGTTTAAATTATTTATACCGCCAGCAAACACGCCAACGAGTCGTAGTTTGTCCATCCCTGCCTTAGACCATCCGGTCACTGAAGCGGGTGATGCCATAATCTTCCGTAGTTGAAAATACATGTGTTTTAATAATTTTTTACTGGCGGTTTAGATTCTATTAGCTATCCTCATCGGTGGGGGAAGGGTTAGATGTGGGATGGATAAGAGCCCGATTCATACGTTCACCAAAAATAGAAAGCAGAATCTGAATGAGTCTCGCAACAATTCACAAGCTAGCAGAAACATATTTTGAACCATGATGCTTTACAACACAAACTAGAAACAGCTGATTGTTGACATACTTGATTTTCTATTGGATTATCGGATCTTTAAGATTAATATCACAATGACACAATGGATGTTTGTTGGATATAGGGTGGATAAATATACATATTACACTTTGTTTTTGTAGAATATACTCTATTTGCGGAACGGTATACAATAGATGAAACATTTAAGGCGCCAAACTTGCCAGAGGTACTGAGCAATGGATACCACAATCATAACACAAGAAAAACAGTTTAAGCATGAAATAATAATTAACTTTCCAACAATGTTTTCAATCTAACCAGTTATTTTAAACCATAACAGTAAATGCAGCAGTCTGCTAGTATCTCATTTTGTAGCCGCATGTACACTGATTGAGTCGGTGGGTTTGAAATTTTATTGAGTCCCTCAAGCGGACTTGGATGTTGTGCCGATAAAGAAAAACTGTAGTTATTTCAAGTCACACCTAGCAGATAACACAGATTGGGTTAATATATTGTGATTGGTTTAGAGCTTGTCACTTGTTTAAGTCTCTGCTCTACTATTGTTTTTTTAGGCAAGGTGTGAATCCACAGTAATGCATTCAAGGCCGTAGCCAGGGGGAGGTTTTAAGGGTTCACCGAAATTTTATGAACAAAATATATATGACTTTATTTATGGTTCAGGCAATATCAAAATTAAGATACAAGTACAAATTAGGCGGCTGTGTTACCATAAAAAGCACTTCAGAGAGCTTCTAGAGGTGTTTAATATTTATAATTTTTCCTATCCTTCTACAGTTATGGTGTTATTTTACAAAAAAACCCACTTCAGATAGCTTCTAGAACTGTTAAGCATTTAGAATTTTTTCTAGATTCCGGCAATTGGGGGATGTGCCCACC
>CABFVX010000858.1:153518-195589 GCA_902151425.1 Timema shepardi
CCCCCCCCCCTTAAGTTATTGGCTGGCTACGACCTTGAGTGCATCAAGCTCTTCTGGTTTGTGTTGTCGGTGACAAGGAGGTGGAGGTTCATATTAGGGCCGGATGTACTAAGGGTGTTTTTTTTAATAGTTTCCCACTCTCACTCCATGAAAATGAAGGTATATGCCATCTACATTCCTGCTTCATTTTATGTGAAGATGAGGACAACCCAGACAAGTAGCAAGGCGAGGCGCATAAAAACTTATCTTAGTTATAAGATCACACACATCAGGACATTCCTTAGAAGAAATGGAGCCCTGCGGGGTCCCCAGTTATCTGTCTAATGCCCCTCAAACAATTTTTTTATTTGTTTAGTATTATAACAGTAATTTACAGCTATATACCAATTATAAGTTGTATAACCTATCATGAAATACCCTAAAAGGTGAATACATGTAATAATTAATACTTGAAGCTGTGTTCTTATACATAATAAGGTTATAATAATAATATTTAGCACCGCGTCTTACTACCCGTTCGGGTTATACGCTTTTAAGTAATAATTACTCTAATGGATTAGGAATTGGGAAGGTTTAATTAGAGGAAGTGAACCCGCATTTTCGTGGAGGGAGAGTGGAAAACCATTTAGGAAAAACCACCCCCAGTTCACCCGACCGAGATTCGAACCTCGATCTCCCCGTCCTCAGCAGTAGAGCTCAACACGACAAGCGCGTTAGCCAACTACGCCACCGAGGCGGGCCATAATAAGGTTGATTTTGCCCCTACTCCGTTTGATTTTCTTCCCCAACAAACTTTATATGTATAAAGTTACAAAGAACTGTGCCACATTTTAGTTAAATCGGTTAATACAGAGAACTCACTTCACTCGTTCAACAAATCAAACCACATGGTTATGTTTTTATACTCCAAAATATTTGTTAGAATCACCCATAGAGGGAGCCTGCAATAGGAGCGCACCTGCAAAAATTTCTCACCCCAACTAGACTTGTCCCCCCTCCCTAACACTTAAGCAAGCCCAAGGAGCTCCAAATTGCGAGGCCTTGGGTGGCTGTGCTACTTACACACCCCAGAGCACATAAACTTGCCACCAGCTACTTGGTAAATGGTGTCAAACTATACATTAAACTTTTTCAAACTTTTATTCAGAAATATAATCCGGAATCCTTATGCTGACTGGAAAAGGGTGCTATTAACTAGTACTTTGAATATACACTGTAACTACATTGTGGATTAATGTCGAGATGTGTAATTTTTAGTGGTCACTTTAGACAAAGATATATTATTGTGACAAGGAGGTACCCTTTAGTCAATTAACTTTTAATACCTATTAAATAAAAGGTTATTACTACGATGATCTAACTAAACATAGAGAAATAACTAACTCTCTGGCCTCAAGGAACCCGAACGTTCATGGCCGCCAGAAAGTAAACTCACCATTCAACCCTATCCTGGAAAACCTACATCCAATCCCTAACCTGACACACAACCATTTATCAATTGTAATATTATCCCCATCAACGTCTCGGGCTACCAAAGGAACATGTAGCTTCAGGTTTCCTAACTAAATGTTGTGTACAAGCCCACTCAAATGCGCCACAGGACCACCCCATCTCATCCTGTGTGCCTTGATTATCCTTAATATGTTTGGAGACGCATGCAAACCATTAAGTTCCTTATTGCGTAACATTCTCCTATTTGTTCATCCATCTTAGGTCCAAATATCTTTCTCAATACGTTGTTCTCAAAAATTCTCATTTTGTTATTTTAGTATAGAGTGAATGTTAGTGATCACTAATAGCATATAGGCGGTAATCAACAAAATAGGATATTTGCAAGTTGGCAATTCTTACATAAGAACTTTGATCGTTGACGGTTAGTAATCACATAATACAGTTTACAGGTTTGTAACTACATAATATATTTGCATGTTGTGGTTCTTACAACCAGCTCTACCTAACTTATAGTGGGAATCTATAATCATCTATCCCTATAACTGATCTCATTGTGTTTCTGTTTTTTAAATATTATGATTTAATGTGTTACTATTTATTTTACCTACAAATCCAGAATATGAATCAAATATGTTAAATGAATGAGAAAATAAATTTCTCACATTGTTATGACTTTTATTCTCCCAATATGATTTAGTTAGCAATAAGTATTATATTAATAGTCTGGGGTCTGGTAGCTAAGTTTAAATTATTATTATAATGGTACGAAAACCTCTAAAAAAATGGAATTAATTTTTTTTAAAATAGAAGTTCTTTTAAATTCTTCAAAATTAGATATTGTTAAGGATTCAGTATGTCTATCCCTAGTATCAAGGTAGACAATATGAAAAGTTTAACAAAATCCTGCATATATTTTATGCCAATGTTATCATTTTTTAAAGATAAAAAATATCTAAACCCCTCCAAGAAACAATACTAAAGTAAAGTTATGAAAACCAAATGAAGAAATGATCCTGAGGTAGCATTGTTTTAGTGTATATATATTATGCACTTACTTTTTTAACTTTCATTTAATTGAGGTATTTAAAGTGCACTTTCTAAACCAACTGATCATATCAGCGCATGAGAATTTCTACGAGAGAGATTGAAAGGGCCTACCGATTTTGCCAGGAAAAGTATTTTCACTTACCTTATACGGTTCTTTTACATGTCAAAATCTACAATGGACCGACGACTTTACTTACCCTCTGAAAAAAGTTGTCCTACTGATTTTTATAGTTCAAGCAAAATTCATCGACCTCGGCTGGGTTTGAACCCACAAATATTGGTCCTGAGTCAAGCACTTTACTCCAAGACCACTGAGGTCCCACGGAAATCAATATTACCAATTATAGTATTTAAACATTCACACAGACAAATACATGTATTTTTACTCTCATATTAAATTATTAAAAGTTTAAAACAAGGAGATAAATCCAACTCTATTAACTTGTTAGAAAAAGTTTATTATTTTAAGTACCTACATAATTCATACAATACTCATCTTTCTTTCGAGATGGAAATACCTTAAAAAAATCTATCATTATTTAATTTAAAACCAACACTTAATTATTTAAAACACATGCATTACTAGCCTCTATAACGAGGTTTTGTATGAAGAAACCAGACATTTCATTCAGTGATAAATAAAACTCTTCAGAAACAAACATACAATTCACATAATGTTAGAGATATTTAGGTGTTTGTTACATTCATACAAATAGATTTGTATGTAGCCAAGGACTCTGGTGAATATTTGCAAGTAGGGAGGTTCAAATAAAGAGAGATTATTTTGAACCCTGAATTATCTAGAAGCTATATGGATGGGGTTTGATTTTTATGTGCCACACTTTTTTTTATGCTTTTCTTTGCCCTAACGTATATTATAAACACAGGTTGGAGGGCAGATTAGAAATAACAAACTTATTTTTTTGCAGTGGATGTTAAAAACTTGTATGAATAGCTATTAGTTATTGATACTATTTATTAGGGGTGTTTAAAGTAAGTCGAATCAAAAATATGAAATATTTTCAAAGCCAAATTGAGTTTTGAATATTGATAAAAATTGTTTTATGTTAAAAAATATATCATACAGTACATATTTATATAATTTTAGAAACTATATAAAAATGTTTTATTGCAGAAATATATAAATTTGATTAAAAATGTATACATTACAATGTATACGTTTTTAACATGTTATTCAATTACCATACACTTTTGTCGTGTTCAGAACAGCAAAAATGGGAGAAAACACTAAACCTATATTTTGGCTGTCATTATTTATATTGGTAAAGCTAATTGTAATTGTTGAAGCTGAAATCAAAGTGAAGTTTAAGTCAACAAATACCTGAAGCAAAGTAATTTTTTTTAGAGCTTTGCACATCCCTACTATGTATCTAAAGTTACAGCTGCTGGGAATATAAAAAAAATAAGTTTTACTAATTAAAATACTGTCAGATACTAGGGTTGTTACACAAGCTTGGTAATTAATCATCAACCTTAGTTTCTCACTTCTATTCACTTGAAAATATCTCCTTAGGGGTTATGGCTCAATACTGTTTTAAACCCGGCTGATTTATGTTTTAAAAAAAGCCATCCGTTTTTTTAAATATGCAAAGCTCATATTATTAAGGGATGCAAATGTTTAAGTAAGTTTCTAAAACAAAAGCTTAGAATAACATTTATTAATTACTTAGTGGTTAGAGAATGTCTAAGCATGTAGTCTACTAAACGTTTAACTTAAGGAAAATTCACATTCATGATAAAGACACTAGCGTGTAGAGATTTGTTCACTTTATCAAAGTAAACACTTGGGGAATGTAAAAGGATGGAATGCGCTTCTCAGCCTCTTCGATGACCATTTTGTAATGACATTGCAGTTACTGAGCCCTTATCAAAGGCATAGAAGGTTAATTTTTCTAGGGGGCTCTGGAACCTCTAAACTCTCCCTCTTTCTGAGCCCTTGCTATTGTGTGTACTTAATTAAACTAATATCATGTAGTTGATTACATTTATCAAAAGTTATTTGACATTTCATTAAGTACTGTACTGGTTATTCAATTACACTAATGATATTCTTAAAAAATGAGTCTTCAAACATGTATTTTAACAAAATATTTGTTTGCAGCACTTTACTTTCCTTATGTGAAAAATACTAAATATGTTTAATATATACCTAGCTAGTTAAGACCTTACAATCTTTCAATGCCAAATATTTAGTTACCTACTTTTACTAAAATGTGTATTTATTTCATTAGTAAATAGTCTTACTTAAAATATAATACACTATGTTGAATAAGATAATAAGCAAATAAACACTAAAAAATAAGCCCTTTCAAAAATGTATTCCAATTTCACAAATGTGCATGTTTTTGTAACAAAAACATGTATGTGAACCTAGTTAAAACTCACCAAAGCTTGTAATTTATCCAGAAATATATTTTTTTTTCTTGGAGTAACATGAAAAAAATAACACTGGAAATTGTAATGAAAATAATTAACTAATAATACTTTTACAAAAAATGTAATATTTAAAATATAAATAACAGATTAGAGAATAAACCTAACTGAAAATTAGCTTTGCAAAACATAATACCAGGATAATAATTTATGATAACATTAAAGATAAATGAGTTGTAATGTAAATAATTTTATATTTTATTTTTTTAAGATTTGGCCAAGTCCTAAGATAGTTAAATATTTAAAGCACAGTTTTATCTGTGATGAAAATTCAAATTCAAATTAATTGTTTAAAAACAAGAAGTCAAATGTATTCACATTTTAAAATTTTCTCATAGTTTTTTTTTATAGCCAGAGTCCAATTTTCATAGGAAGGGCCTATTTGAAAATTAGAAAAGTCACTAGATATACTTTCATGTGAAGTCATGTGATCTTCAGCTGTCACGTTTGATAGATATTATCAATAACTATAGGTAACAGAGATGAAATAGTAAAATGTTACCAAATTTGGCAGAAAAAAGTGTTTTTAAAAGACCCTTTCTATGAAAATTTGACTATTTTATACTTGTGGAGTGTAAGCTATCATTTTTCAATATAATTTTCCATTATTGATCACAATTACATTTGTTTAAAAATCTATTATATATTTTGCTAACCAAACACACAGTCTGGTGGGTGTAGAAAGTTACTTCCTGAATAGAGCAAAATAACAGCAATGCAAACACATTGAGAAAATAGCATGAATTTTTAGCATTTGATTTTATAGTAACATACATCAACATCAATACATTATTATATAAATCTAAAGTCAAATGTTTTGCAGAAAACTATTAGTACTTTTAAACATCAAACATCTTATAATTAACTGTCATGTATGGCTATTCACACAAATATAATTATAATAAAATAATACAATGCTTGGTTATATATTTTTATAGTATTATAATCTTAAGTTAAATATTATAACATTATTTTATGATTAAAATTAGCAGTCTTTTCTCATTCCTTCTGCACTTTATTTAGAAATGGTATCAAACATTTATCTAGTAAAAAATATAAACATTTTTTGTAACAGGGGAGAGGCATCACCCTAAACTTACACCTTGTAATGATTGGCGGAAAATAATTAATGCTAAACATTGACGCTGTCAGTCTATATTAATTTAATGAAGAGTTTGTCTGTCTGTCATGAGCAATGCACAATATCTACTGCACGCAGAGGGTCAACATTTAAAAATTAGTAGCCTTTTTGCATAAACATATGCACCTCAAAGCCATAATTTTTAAAATTTGAATTTGACTTTTCCTAACTAATTAAAAAAAAAGAGCCAGTAGAAATAAAATGAAGAATATTTTAATGTTTGAAGCAAAGAAAAGCATTGCCAGGGGTAACCACGCAATCCATTGTGGTGTTACCTTGGGCAACACTGGGTACTTCTGCTAGTCATATACATTTGTTTAATATAGCACAGCATCTCACTACCCTTTATGGATATACACATCTGTACTGATTAAGTTATAATGTGTTAGGGATGATGAAATTTGAATTTAATTTTTGTGGAGAGAAAGTGGAGAACCATTTTGGGAAAACCACCCTCAGTACACCCGACCACTATTCCTGAGTAGATTTAGTGTATTATGCTAAAAAAATATATATATTTCCTCTCATTTTAATCTTCTACAGTTGGTAGCACTTGATACTGTCACGCCTCACACCGTATTTTTAGACCAAAAATGGAATGATTATTCAAAACAATATAAAAAGATATAAAACTAATAAAATGGAAGCTTGTGATGTATAGCATGAAATATGTTTTTCATTTTCTTTCATGCACAGCTTGTTGTGCTCTTTAGTTAAAATTTAATTCAGTTTCTATAACCTAAACAATTACTTAAAATTATTTAGAATAAAACATTGACATCTATGACTAAATCACAAAAAATAAAGGTAATATAAATTAGAATAAAACTAACTAGCAACTTAAGTTCTGTTAAGAAGATCTAAGTAATTTGACCTCCAAAAGGTTAAGTTTGACTACTCTAGTTTACAAAGGGAATAGAATTAACTTCATATGGAGTAACACATTAAATCAGAATCCTTGGTTCATAATCTTTTTAACACATCACATGAAAACTTTCAAATGAAATATATTTGCTAGAAAACAAACCCTGTTTGCACAATTATTCTAGTCAGACTTGTGATTCCCAGGAAAGCTTCATCAAGATTTCTCTCAAAACCATCGTCATAGTCTCGACAAAGAAACCTTGGTATACAAAACTAGCAGTTGCACACAAAACTACTCGAAACTAAAGTATATCATACTTGTATGAACACAAATTGTTACAATAACCTAGACAAAAGTTTCATTCTTTGATAGAAAATAATAATTTTCCTGCATAAAGACATAACTTAAGCTGAGTTTAGTGTGACTGCTAGTTTAATGTTGAAACATCACAAATTACAATTGGCACAAAAGTGAAATTGTTTTACTTAGACAGTTTGTCTTGGGTAGTAGTGGTTGGTGTAGAACGAAGGCGCGTGAAAAAATAAATAATAGAAGAATATCTTTTCTTAAACACACCATTGGCTCATTGGTACTTATTTCACCCCCTGTTCAAAAGAAAACTCAACTTTACTTATTCCTCTTCATAATTCCAATCAATACTCAAAGTCTTTCACTATTTCATCTTCTTATTCGTGGAATATCCTAACCAATGATATAAATAAACTAGAACTGAACAGTTTCAAGGCAAAACGTGCAAATAAAGTTGGCCCCATACCAAATGCAACATGCTGCAATGTGTTGAAGCCATGTCGGTTGCCCATAACATCAAATGGAGTGCCACACACTGGTTGCAACATTGCTGCACAGCGCTTTGCAACAAAAGGCAATGCTGCACTGACCGATGCCTCACAACAAATATACTTAAGACATTTCAAACTGCTTATGCGCGAGAACATGGCCATCTGTTCCTTACAGTCTTGACAGTGTGTTGTATAGACTGTGCAAATGTGAAAATAATGGAATATGCAGACAATAATTGTAAAACTTTTCTGGGTATTTTCTAAGTTCTGTAGTAAGACTAGAAATAGTTCTCTTTTTATTGATTGGGTGAACCCAATAACCTCGTTCTTGTCCAATAATAAAATGATTTGCCACAAAAGAGCATCTACATCTACTTCACTTGCTATATTATTCGCAACCCACTAACTTCAAAAAATAACTGCACAACAACCTACAAAACGCTGTAATCGATTTTATAAGATCTCAATTACAACTGGTAGTAAATTGTAAAATATGTTCGAGTTGTGAATCAAAATGTCTCACTATGAAGTTATCTATCACACCAAATGCAACATAATGCAACATTTGGTATGTGGCCAGCTTAATCTGCGAGACATGATGATACTTTCTAGTGTGTGTGTGTGTGTGTGTGTGTGTGTGTGTGTGCACGCATGTGTATGATAGAATAACTTTAAACTAAGCTCATAATGTGTTTAACATAAATTAACAATATTTTTACTATGTTCCATTTTCTGTTATATATCTTTTTAGTATAAGAAGTAATAAAAGTGATTTATTACCTTCATTTCCTTTGTTCTTTGAAAATATGTTAATTGTGATGATCAGAATCAAATTAAAGAATGAACCAGTGAGCTTAATATGTAGGTCCTTGTAAATAACACTAAGCCACATAAAATTCCAGAACCATACTATTTAGGGGGCCATCTATTGGACCAATGACTCATTGAAAATATCCAGAATTTAACCAAAATGAAGTTGAAAGCTAATAACATGTTCATGTAGGATTTATAACCTTAATTTTCTAGTTTAATAATAAATAAATACATATATTGGGAAAAGTAGAAATCAGTTCATTTTCAATGATTTCTCACCTGAAATTATGTAGTTTTGAGATCAATTTATTTTTATTTATTTGAGATATTTAACGTGCACTTTCTTAACTAACTGATTATACCAGTACACAAGAATTTCTGAGCAAGAGCGAAAGGGCCTAACAATTTTGCTGGGAAAAGTCTTTTCACTTATAGCCCAAGGTTTTTTTTACATGCCCCAATCGACATGGGACCGACAGCTCTACTTCCCCTCTTGAGGAAGTTGTGCTACAGATTTTTATCGCTCAAGAAAAATCCGCCGACCCCGGCCAAGTTTGAGCCCATGAGCATCGGGTCCTGAGGCAAACAATTTACCCCAAGGCCACCGAGGTCGACATTAATTTAAGATAAATGATAAATGTTTTAGTGGTTGTGAACCTTCAGAACTTTCATCCTGAAAATAAATATAACAGTGTGAAGATATTTCCCTTTCAAGAAGGTGGTACCGTTAACAACCTGTTGACAAACTGTCTAGTAGTAAGGATCCCCTAGACCTGCTATGTTAGTCAGAAGGTGGAAACTCGTCCCAGGCGTAGACCAAGTATCTTGCGACGCTTGCGGACACGAAGTCTGTTGAGGAGGGACTCTGTCCCCTCAGACACATCCAGTTCCTCGTTGGGGCAGTCTACAAAGCCGCTCTCAGGGCGAGATAGTGGGGCCTGCAGCAACTCGAACCAGCGTGTCACTTTGTCTGATGAAGTGAGCTATAAGAAGGCACAGAAACTAAGTAATCCAAGTTACATCATATGTGTGACCAGTGTGTAGGTATGTTTATATTATATTTAGAGATGGGTCGAATCCATTCTTTTACAAATGTAAATCATCATTTTATCCATCGAATGTCAAATCTTTCATTCAAATCTGAATTTTGGATAAAGAGTTTAAACATATCAGGAAATAGGACTATAAAAGAATAATAGAAAATATAAATAATGCCTAAGTGTTAACAATTTTTTTTTGATAAATGCATTTATTATAACATTAACACCTTCAGTTAAGTGTTTTAAACTAATGGCCTGGGGTTTAGTTGTTTTTAATTTTTCCTTTTAATTATGTTGGGGCTCAGCTACCAAAAAGTAGCACTAAGGTACATTTCCTTGCAGATGGCCATCATCTGTAGCTTCTGCATGCGATCCTTGCTGCCAGTGCTGTTTTATTAAATGCGTCAGTTGTGTGTGATCATTGCTCTCTGAATGTAATATTATTTTGTCGCAATGAAAGAAAGCGATGCTTTGTTACATCATTTGCAGCTATAAGACACCGAGGATGATGAAATATTACAAAAGTGTAAAGACGAGGTGAATGCTGATGTGCATCCCAGTTTTAAAGAAGACTAGAGGAGGGATATTTTACAACATTAAATAATCAACACTTATTATTATTATTAGCACCGAGTCTTGATAACCATTCTGGATATACGGACTTACGCTAATGTGTAATGATAGGGTGATTGTGAGATGAAATGGAGGACCTACAGTTTAACGCAAGATCTAAACCATGATGGAGGCCTGGCATTCCCCACATTCACCAGTTGTGATTTTTCATGTCTTGTCAGAGGTGAAGGAAGGGTTTGGCAGTCAGATAAATCTGTGCCAGGATCGAGGATTGAACCCAGGACGCCCAACAGAAAAGTTTGACACCTTACCCCTAGACTGCCAGGTCACCCCCCCACACACAAAAAAATACAACATTTCTCATTTTAACTACATCCTTGTTTGATAAAAGCTGATAAAAAGGTGATTATTTAGAGTGGTTATTACACCCTCAGCCAATCCTATAGACAAGGCCCCAAACTATAGGATAGTGAGGATGAAACAATACAAGGGAAATACAGTAAATAGAAAAGGTTTAAAACAAGATGTTCTTTTATTGCCAATATTATCATCAAAACACGGAAAAGACGGCCTTATTATTAAAATATCCTGTAGTTACTATCCAGAAAGAAAACATTGATATACATATATATGCGTCGGACTTAAGGTCCTCAAAACATGACGTAGTTACTGGTTGCTCTCAACCACAAAATAGGACTTAAGGTCTTTCAAACAATATCACAACAAGTTATACCTAAGTTCACATGGCATACCTAACTCAACAACATCTCGTGAATTCAAAATTTTACTAATATATATTTTACAGTTAAATTAACTTGATCCCAACAAGGATTTCAAAGAAAGCACAAAAAATTTACTAAGCCTCACGCAGTTTAGCATTCGTCAAATATTATGTAGTTGTTACATTTAGCGTTACTTTCTAACAGCTACGGCAAAACAAAACAAAATGATCCTACATATTTACATCTAACAATCTTACGAGCTCCGAAAGTTAGAGAGAAGTTACATTTACTTTACATATATACAAATAAAAAACAATCTATCCTGCTTCCTACATCTCACCGATGCGCAGTGATAGTGGACTTTACCTTACCATTACATTTTAACAATGAAGCACGCATCCAGCCCCCTACACATGACTGATGCGTAGCTATGGCTAATCGAGAATGAGTACTATTTTTACGTAGCATTTTTACAACAAGCCTGCACACTGCTCCCTACACCTGACTGAAGCATAGCTATGGCTAAAAGAGAATGTGTACACTGTATACAATTTACCAACCTATTATATAATGAGCCTAGAACACGGATACAAGGGGGAGGGGTTTACACTTTCAACTCAGTTACACCCAAATAGTTTATTACGTCATTCTGACACACTTGGTAGGTTTTCCCAGCCGCTGATTGGACGCTTCGTAGTAGCCCGGCCGTATTCTGATTTCTCTACCAATGTGAAGGCATGGAAGTTCGGCGTGGCATCTTCATATCCCTCCGCCAGACGGCAAACCAGGTTCAGTTAGTTTGGCAGAGGGAGGTCTAGTAAACATCGGCTAGTTTATTTTCAATGATCGGGTGGAGTAGACCGTCGATCCGTCCTTCGAGATGTTGTTGTCCAACTCTTGTTTAGTAGTGCGTTTGACTCGCAAGCGGCGTAGCCAAGGAATCTGGACGAAGGTACGTTTGAACAGTTACTTAATTTCACTGTTTATAATGGATTTTGAATGTTTGCTTTGAATACTGGTTGGGGCTGGATAGGGCTATAATAGAGAATAATACTATTATAGATTTAATTTGAAGGTATTCTGGGGGTGGGTAGTACGTCTCTTGGCAATTTACTTGGTGATGTTAGGTTAGGTGGGGAGTCATTGTACAATACAAGGCTTGTATTGTTACATGGTCTTCACTTGGAAAATTGTTGAAATTAGTTGGCTATTAGACTCAAATGTAGATTAAATTGATTTAACACATCTTCAGTGATTTTATAGTTCAACTTGATGTATTTTAAGCATTTATTAACATTATTTGGGCTGGGGAGAGGTTGGTAACTGCCTCATTTGCCCCCCTCCGTACCCCTCCACATGGGTGTACCACTGAGTGGTGGTGAAGAAAGCTTTATAAAAACAAGAAGACATAACTAATCTCAAATAGCATAAATTTGGAAATCAGGAAAAAGTTCATAATGGCAAATGTTTGGAGCCTTGCACTTTATGGATGCGAAACATGGACTATTGGCACAAGTGAAATAAACAATTAGAATCTTTTGAAATGTGGTGGTACAGAAGAATGTTGCAATTATCATAGATGGAGAAGTTATCAAATAAAGAAGTGAATCAAATAGCCAACGCTATTATTTATACTTTTTAGAAGTGGTAAGAAAAGCCATTGAAGAAAGGGAACTTAAGAAAGGTATAAGCTACAGCAAAGAAACATTAGCACAGTACACCAGAAAATTAATCTCAAGATTGATGACCTAATGAAGAGTTCAGTATTCAATCACCTATGATTAAAAATTAAATATAATAGTGAAGTAAGTTTTGCAAATAGTACTTCGTCCAACTTTTGATCTTACATCACTGTAAAAAAATATTTTTGATCACTTGTGTTGAATGAAACTATTTAAAAATTACAACACTAGAAGAAAAGCTTTACAAATACTCGTGCGACTGTGGCTAGACTGCTTCAAGACGCATGCGGTAGCCACCTGTAAGGAAATGACTCCATGGCTAAATAAATATAGAAGTTCTTTGCACCGCCGTCTCTAAGTAAATGTACCTCTAGGGCTAAATATGTATAAAAGTCCTTTGCGGCAGCTGCCTCTGAGGAAATGTACCTCTAGGGCTCTAAAACCAATTTAATCGTAAATCTGATATTTTCTTAACTCCTCAAATCTCGAACATCCTTAAAGATTTGAGGATTCCATCCCTAATTATATTCTTTATCCATAAGAAGAGATTGTTTCAGTTTCCAAATAATATTTTTAATATTTCTTGAAATAATTTGTAGCTTATTATAAAAACATGAGTAAGAAAAAATTGACTATGCCTAACCAAAAGAGAGGGCACTAAATTAAAGAATATAAAATGCAAAAGAATCTTAAATCTGAAGGAAATACCAAGAAACGAGTTCCCTAAGGAAATATTCGTTTTCGGTGATATCTGCATGTGCATTGCTATTTTATATAATCCATCTCAGATTAAAAAAAAAATAGTTTGCTTAGTCATTGTTTTAAGTTCAAACCTTTTTTTTGTAGAAAAAGTTATGGAACTAGTTCTTGTTTTAAAGGAACTTTGAAAAAATAGCATACGACTAATATGACTTTGTCACATGTGCAAACTTGTAAATTGTTACACGTGTACAGATATTATTTTATTAAAAGACAGAATATGGTTATTTTAAGTGTAAATATTAATTATAATATATGTTTGTGTGATAGCACATAGAATATGTGCATGCATATACAACAAATAGTCCTATATGTTTGTGTAATCGAATTAGTGATTTTATTCATCTTTAATATGTAGCTTATTAATAACAAATTTTACTCAATTGAGATTAAATTGTTTACCTCAATAGAAACAAGCCATAAAACATACCTACACACATGTGTTTGAACAATGTATTGAAACATAACTTATTAAATTGATTTTATTATTCAAATGATCATAATATTAAAATACTATGTTAGAATTTTCAAGTGTGGAGTCAGTAGTCATATAGCAAGCAATTTCCTTTCTATGTTAGTATTACTATAAACATTAGTGTAGAGGTGTTTACATTGGATGACAAAGGAATATCCTTTAATCACCCTTTTCCCTAACTCCCTTCATCAGTGGTTTAAATAATTTAACGAAAAAAGTTAAATAGTCAAAAATCAGTTTCTGTTAACCTATTTCATTTTGTTTTCATAACTATGTTTTTTTTTCTCATGTCGTGTTACTGGTCCGATCATGCAATGCTTATGTTAATAGGGAAGGGATGAGGAAGGTAGAATTTGAGAGGAAATTTATGCACGGAACACCTTTAGTTAACCCGACTGTAATTCAAATCCCGCGAACTCCCCATAATCAGCAGTCTAGTAGTATAACATGAAATGTGCCATTACGCTTAAGAATGTCAGCTCTTTCATTTTGTGTAAAATTTAAAAAAAATGAGCAATCTATATAAATAATAGCTCTATGTATGGCCTGCATTGTCCCCTTGTTGGTATAATAAGGCCGTCACACCTATTTGAGTTCGACACCCATATGTTATACCATTCAGCAACTTCTTTTTTTTTTCTTTTTTAGTATCACTTCTTATTACCTGTTTGAGTTATATGCTTATGTACTAATTACACTAATGGTTTTAGGCATTAGGGAGGTTATATTTATAGGAAGTGCACCTGTATTTGCGTGGAGGGATAGTGGAAAACCATTTGGGAAAAACCACTATGAATACACCCAACCAAGATTTAAACCTCGATTTCCCAGTCTAATGCATGAGTAACACATTAGACCATGCAGCCATCACAGTGGATTATTCAACAACTGATAGGGGCTATGTTAAAAAAATATATAAAGACCAGTTTTTTTAAAACTGGATCTAGTGAATTTCACAAATTAAATGTAGATATATATTCTAGATATGAACATGTAACATACATTTTACCAGAGCCCTATAGGTCAAAATTAAAGAGACTTGGTCTGTCCCTTTGAAACTCTACACCCAGGACCAGATTTATGAGGGAGCCAAAGAGGCTCACCTCATAGGGCCTCCATAAATTATTGCAATAAAAAAAATCTTTTGTCTCTATAGCTTGCAGTAATGGTAAGATATAAAAAATAATAATTATAGCTTACTATATCAATTTGGATTTATTTCTAACATAATATTACTTACTGATTAATGTAGAGCTTTTGTTTTAAACAACTCAAATTTATCGAGATGACAATATTTAATTATTTAAATAACATCAAAATTTAACAGTTAATTTTGTAAAGAGATTTGTTTTTATTTCTTAGCACTGCGTCTTACTACCTGTCCGTGTTATATGTTAAAATAATTATAATGTTGAAGCATTGAAAAAAATAATGTTTTATTTGGTATTTGTTTAGCTCTAAATCTGCCGCTGTTTACACCAATGGTTGTGATTAGTATAGTTTATTCATCGTCACCTCATGCCATGCAGTGGTTAGGAAGCACAACATCTGGATAGAGGAGAGAGGCACAGTTCATACTAGTAACACCCTTCACCTGGAAAAAATAGAACAGCACCAGTCAATGAGTTAGTTACATCTGTTTGGAACGCTGGGACAGGATAAGTTTATGATCTAAATCAGTGTGGTCCAACTGGCTGCCGCTGCTCACTTAAAATATGGTCTTCACAGTATCCCGGGGGAAAATTAAAGGGAAACCACTTGTGGCAAATGTGAAATAGCTAAAGATACAAATAAATATATCTAATTAAAACATTTATGATTGCATTTTATAATCTATTTATTTGAGTGATAAAAATATATATAAATAATGCTAGCTTGAACTCAACAGCCGAGGATGGGGAGAACGAGGTTCGAATCTCGGTCGAGTAAACTGAAGTTTTTCCCCCTAAATGGTTTTCCACTCTCCCTCCATGCAAATGCGAATCCAGTTACTCTAAATTCAACCTTCCGAATTCCAAGGTCCATTAGTGTAGTTAGTACTTAAGCATATAACCCAAACGGGTGGTAAGACACTGTACTAAAAATAAATAATATTAATAATAATATTTAGCACCGCGTCTTACTACCCGTTCGGGTTATATGCTTTAAGTACTAATTACTCTAATGGATTAGGAATTGGGGAGGTTTAATTAGAGGAAGTGAACCCGCATTTGCGTGGAGGGAGAGTGGAAAACCATTTAGGAAAAACCACCCCCAGTTCACCCGACCGAGATTTGAACCTCGATCTCCCCGTCCTCAGCAGTCGAGCTCAACATGAAAAGTGTGTTAGCCAACTATGCCACCGAGGCGGGTCCTAAAAAATAAAAAAATCCTAAGTTGTTTTGTGAAATATTGTGCGCATATTTCTACATACATTTTTGAAAGATTCTACCAACCAATAATATACAATGTTATAAAAACATANTTGCATCAAAGAGCATATATGAAATAAAATACATTGTTAAAGAACCCTATTATTGGTTTTGTGCATTTTCAACTCCCCATTTGGCTTTAGTCCCAGTAACTGTCAGACAGCATTACAAAAACAAATTTTCCGGGTTCAGAGGGTCATGAAACATTGACATCTGTCAAAATCTTGAGTTATGGTTTTTTAATGATCATATGACTTTCTTTAGTAGAGGGGTCATGGAAAAAAGTAAAAAATACAGGTTTTTAGGATTTAGGATTGAAGAAAAATATAATTTTGGATATGACTATTATATTTTGCCAAATTTTGAGTACTAAGGATATTACTCACATTTATCTACCTCATTAAGATTCTTAAATATATGTAAAGTATTTTTTTTAATATTAGAAGTAGAGTAAACTCTTAGCTCATGTGATAATTATATTCCTTTTAATAGAATAAAGGTCCTCACTCATTAAGATCCTTGAATAACTGTAAAGTATTTTTTAATACTAGAAGTAGATTAAAAGCTAGCACATGTTATATATTCTTTTTAATAGAATAAAGTAACTTTTTAAATCAATTTGGAATTATTAAATTGAATATATTTTTAATTTAAAACAAAATCTTTTGTAGTTTGTACCATTTCCCAACTTTCTATGCCACTGCTAATTAATATAAATCCTAAATTGTTATAGTCTCTATTCTGTACATTGCAGGATTTATGAACAAAGAATTATTCATTTGAAAGAAAATCCTGAATTATATCAATTATTGTTGTTTTACAAAGCAACAAAGTATTACAAATTTTGAATTGTTACAGTTCTGAGTAGGTACTTTGTAGTCTTGCTCATCTTTACTCTACCACCTAATTTGTTCTAGTGGACTTTTAAATCAACACTTTTTAATATTTATATATGACAGCCTTATGTTGTAAAGTTAAACCCACCTAGTTACATGCATTATATAAATAAAATTATAAATTTATTTTTTAAACTTATGCAGTCATGCATGAAGAGGTTAGTGAAAACCAACTTATTTAAATTTATATTGTTGTTTATATTTATACTCTTAACCCCCACAAGAAAACATTAACTCTAATTTTTATTGTAGAGGTCTTCTTGTTTTGTGCCTACAACAACGTTCTTCATGTATGAAATAATTAGGTAAAATCAAATTGATGGGTGTGCAGCTTAAATTAAAAATAAAAACTCTGTCGACTCTTGAAATATTTAGCAGTAAAGTCCACACTGTATGCCACCCGCCCCATGCCTCCCACATATATAAATTCGGCAATGAAGTTACCCCATAGTGGAATCATTCAAGCAAGTTAAAAGTGTTATTCTTAAAGGTGAACGGAGAATACATGCTACAGATATAAATTAGAGATTGTTTATTGTTTCATTTGTGCGGGGTTAAGTGTAAGTTCTTTAATGAAACTCTCCCAAAATACACATTCACACCACTGGGCAATAGGGTATACAATTCGATAAGTTTACAGGGAATATGATTAATTAAATTTAATCTAAAAGATTAGAAGGTTAAATGCAAACAAAATCTGTGATAGTAATGCAAAATAGAGCTATTTAAAACTTACCTTTCATTTTAACAGAATTTCATTGTTGTGAGAGTAGAATAAAAATATGATTGTTAAGGGATAGAAGAAACTTCAATTTGATGAAATAAAATACTCTACTCCAAATATTGATACAAACTTTAAATTAATAAATTCAATAAAATGCATAGTTCCAGTAAATAAAACACAAAAAATAATCTTAACTAAACACAATTTAATTGTTTGTTTTGAAAGCTTTATGTAATTTAATGTGAAGAATTAATTTTTATTTAAATCTTTTCACTTTCTAAAATATAACTTTACTGTTGTTATTTTAAGTTCTGTAAAAGTGAATATTTTCACACAGACCAATAACTATTTATTTTTGTATGTTATTCTGTTCGACTTTGTAGTTATCAAATATTATGATTTACCTGAGTTATATAAGCCATAACAATTCACATAAAATAAATTAACAAGTGAAGAATCATTACTTAAGTTCTTTAGCTTAAAACAGGGTCATGTAACTAAATAATATTAACAATTCAAAGATAATAAAGTATTTTACTCCTTTCAATGAGACTATAGGGGTTTAAAAGGTCATTCGACCATCAAAATTTTACTGCACAATTTAAAAAAATCTACAATTTTAAGCTACAAATAGTGATTTAATAATAATGATTTCAAATCATTACAGTTCATGAGTTGTATGGGGTAGAACATGTTATTTTACACTTTTTGTGTACCATTGTTAAGGTACAATATAGTAATTTATCTATGTTGCTGAAATTCAGTATAACTAGACATGATTATGAGGTGTATAGAATTAAATATTTATATTAATAATAACAATAATAACATCAATACCGTACTATAAGTATATCATTGAAATATTAATATTTCACTGTGTACATCTCATATGAATGTCTAAATATACTAAATTTCAGACCCATACACTCATTTCTTTACCCAATGGTACGCAAAAATCTTAAAATAGCAAGTTTGATCCCTTATAACTAGTGAAATGTAATAATATGAAATTACTGAATCACTATTTATAGCTTATAATTAATTATACACCTGTCAAAATTCTACCATACAATTTTTATGGTTGAATGACCATAAGGATGTACTGTATAGGGCATAATATTCATACATATATTCATATATGTAGTAGATATGTGGACAAATAATGTAAGAAAGGTTAGGAAAGTGGAAGCCATGGTGATTAAGTTTTTGAGGAGCATGTCAGCTGTCAGCAGGAGAAACAGGATAAGAATGAAGTTGTGCAGGGAGAACATGAGATAGTAGAGGAAGCAAGGTGGAGATGATATGGTCATGTGATGAGGATGAAAAAGATGGGATCTCAAGGAGAAAGATGGAGTTGAACTTTGGAGGAAAAAACCATAAGCGAGGCCAAGAACAAGAGTAAGAAAGGACAAATGTAATGTTTATTATAATTATTTTTAAACTATTTTTTGGTGAAGAGGATTAAGAAGAAAGATGACAAAACTTTTAAAAATATTGTGTTTATTATCTAAGTTGAAATAAATAAATATGAAAGGAACAAATAAAAGGAAACGATGAAAAGATTATCACATTTAATACATTGTTTTTATCATATTTTAAACTTTCACATATCATCAAATGTATGTATGTATGTATGTATGTATAAACAAAACCAATCATAAAAAGTAAGCCTAAGCTTGTTTTGAACTATAACAACTGCTAGAAATTTTAAAAGTCAGATAAAAATACTATTACTGTTTATTTATGCTGAAACATAACTGTGTGTGTAACTTTTTCTACTATATATGCCAGAAGGAAGAATATCTAGCATTTGTGCATTCAATTCTTCCCACCATTTTTCATATTTTCCTGATGGGTGGGCTTTTTCTCTCAATTTTCACTAAAGGGGAATTGTGCATGTTATAAATTGGCTATGGGCTCAATAAACATATATGTATTTAAAAAACCATAAACTCATGGCACACTGACTGAAAACAGTTGGGTATGTAATGTAGCACCTAGAAATTAAGTGGACATGTAAACTAAATGTCAATTTCGTATATTATTGTTCACCACATGTTAGAGTGTGCAAATACAAAATAATATAAAGAGAGCCATGAACAACAGACTCATTTTTACACTAAACAAGTGTAAAACAAAACTATACAGATTTTTAACTTAAATAAGTCACTCTTCTTCTTATTTTAGTATATGATTATATGAAAATTAAAGCAAATTAGAGTATGTGTACTTGAATTTGCGCAAATGTGGATACACCTCCTTCATATTCTATCTTCCTCATTCTTTTCTCTTTTGTGTAAATATTCTACTAGCCCGGACAGATATTAGAAAGCTAAACACGCAATTATTTAAAATATATATTATTTTTCTACCTTGTCATACAACTTGGCTGGTCTTTTCGCAATTTAATAGTGTGGAGAGGAGAATTTAGGATTAAATGTACCCTCATTTACATGGAAGCAGAGTAAGAAACCATTTAGGATTCAAACTCTGAATGATATTGACAACCTCGCCAGCAGGGCAAATTAGAGAACTTGCAAGAATAAGACTTATTTTTACTCTTCATTTTACCAGCCCATGTGACCTTAGTGAAACATATACTCCTAAAACCCTAGTACTGTAAGATAAAAAGTAAATAAATAAAAACAAATTGCTAATTTAAAGTGTAATTTTTATGTGTAGTAGTAAATATTTAATAGTTTAGAAAGAATTCAGTTGGTTGTAACGAAATATTTACATGAAACAGCTTTTACAAGGAAATTAAATACATAAAAAGTGTGTGTGTGTATATATATTTTTTTTTCCAAAAAAGTCCTGGTGCACAATTCCCCTTTATAATTAGTTTATCTTTCCTTATTTGTTTTTATCAATTTACGTTATTGTATAAAACATATTGTTATAGTGAGACATGATGAGGTTAAATTCTTTGTAAAGTCTGGAATGAATTAAATACAGGCATGGTAGAATATAAAATTGAAAGTTACATCAAACAAATCTCTTACAGAAATGGTGAAATGGATTTAAATAATTTAAAATGTCTATCATGGTAATGATGTGAGCCTCCTTTTAAATTTTAGATTCAACATAGTAAATAATAAGCTTAATTAAGAGCCCATCTAATGGCTGATTAACCAGGGAATTTAATACAAGATTACATTGGAACAAGAAAACAAATTAAAGGAAAGTTTTCTACATTATACATCTGACCAAAACAAAATTGGTATCAATATATATGTATATATTTAAAAAAAAAATTTAAATCATTTTTCAATTTTGATTTTATGTTGCTGTAAATATTGTAAAACAGTTTCACTGGGCTAGATTCTACTGTTTTTAAAAATATAATACCACCATGATGTTAAGCTTGGTTTTAAATGTATAAATAACCTTAGGTGTTATCCATGAGGTAAGACAAGTTCTTAAAAAAAAAAATTAGTGCCGACCGTTCAAAAGGTATAATTCTTTTAAATAATAATAATAAGCCAATGCTATGAAATACAATTATTGTGATAAGTAAACCCCAGACTTTGATGACCTAAAAATAATAAAAAACATTACCTAAAATTCTATAAAATTAATTCCAATTTAAAAAAATTACGATTTAAACAAAAACTCATGATGATCGCATTAAATCATACACACATTATACAAATGTAAGCTAAAGAATCTACATTCAATGAAAAGCCTTTAACAACTAAACTCTTAAATCATAATAAATATAATGTTGATTTACAAATATCTGCCTTAGAAAAGGAAAAAAGAAGCTATTTATTCCCTCCTAATAAAACCCTTTTAAGCTTAGTTGAAATGTCTCACCAGGAATATGTATTTTTCGTCCATACAGGCAAATAGGTTGAAGAGTTAATTTCCTACATTTTATTATCATTCTGGCAACTGTACGATTAAATAAATAATATTTCAAGTATTTATGTATTCATAAAACATCCATAGTTTTAAAAAATTATCCAAAAATAATGCAAACCAAGAAAATATGACCTAAAAATCCGTAATGACAAAAATTGACCTATAGAAAAGTGTTTCTGATACCAGAGGATTATGGACAGAATTTTAAGCATGGTTTGTGATGTACAAAAAATAAATTATTAAATTAAATATAATCAAAATCCGGGCCCTGAACAGATAGAATAGTAAAACCAGGATGCATACAAATCAAATCCACAGCTTAAGGACAGTACCAATAATTAAGTAACTTAATATATGATAAAAGCAGAGAAATAAGGTCATTTTTCAAGTTGTGTTGTAAACATTATTTTTGAATAGGTTAGTTGCAAAATATATAACTAATTATTAAGTGAAAATAGAGAGTAGTCGGTAACAAAACCCAATAGGTATGTAGGGTGTAAATTTGCATCTTTGCAGAGCAGCTTTCAAACCAAATTTAACTCTCATAATATGTATTTTTGTTAGACTTAGGGTCATAAATTACCTGCATGTTCCTTAATGAGACATGTGTTATTTTCTATCCAATTTGTTTTTCGATGCTGTATATATTATATCTGGTACATGGACTTGAGGTGTTTTTCAAAATATGATAGTGGAGAAGATGGGTTGTATACAGTGTCTACATAAAATGGAAACATTATCTTAAAGGAACTGAAATGGCTTGATTGTAAATTATTAATGAATAACAAAAACAATTTCTACTGTGTCATGTTTGTTTAATTTAAATCAAGGAACAACAAAATATTCTTTAAAAAAAACACTGGAATAGAATAAGAAGAAATAAAACAGGTTGAAATATTTATTCCTATTTTTGATTCCATACTTTTCACAATGTAAAACAGCAACATAAAAAATAGATAAAAGTGGCTAATCAATAATAATCACCAAAATATTTTACAATTTATTTGAAAATATACGTAATCTAGTTATTTTAGCCAAGGGGAAAAAACCAAATCAAAAATAAGTAAGACCAATATAATGGTATTAAAACAAAAATATATGAAAAAAGATTAACCTTATGTCATCATTTAGATTAGCCACTTTTAATGTTTATAAACCGGAATATTTTAATGTCATTTAACTGCTTCATCCTTTGCTAAGCACAGCATTATTTAGTAGTGTGCCTAGCCCATGCTGTCCTCTGCACTTGTGACATAAGCTCACTACGGTTTGGAACCTTCTCGCTAGTCGAGCGAGTGATGAACGGAGGTCCGTTCCGCCTCTCGTCATTACCGGACACTTTCAGATTTGAAAAGGCAGATGCCAACTGATCTTGCTGCCTCTTTACCGTTGAGGCAGGTGATACAGAAGAACTGTTCTGTTTTTGTTTCTTATTCGTCCCAGTCAAAGAAGGACTGTCCTGTTCTTCGTTGGCCGGTATAGGAACAATCACCCTCATTCTACCATCTCCGTCTGTCGTGGTCAACGTCCCGACTTGAGATAGTGGCCTGATGAACTGAACAGGTTGTTCCTCGGAGGAGTCTGCCATATTGGAAGGGCTTTCCGGAACGTGCTGCTGGCGGTGGGAAAGCACCGGCGAGCCAGCGTAGGAAGAAGCTTGCGACACTCTGTAACCAATCTGACTAGCGGACACTGGTGGCTGCTGATATAGTGTCTGATACATCCCACCAGATGGCAGCATGGTGTAGGGTTGCTGTCTGAGCGGCTGGGCGTAGCCACTGAGTGCTTGTAGCCTCTGCAGCAGCTGGGACTGGAACTGCTGCTCGGCCGTGTTAGGGTAACCAAGGGAGGAATACAAGCCGGAAGGGTTGGAATTCTGGTGCTGTAGTAGCGAGTGTCTTTGTTGAGGGGATGACGGGATCTGGGACATGAACTGAGATGAGGCAGCAAGGTTCTCTATGAGGGCTTGTTGCTGAGACGCAAGCTGCTGTCGGATAGCTTCAGCCTCTTGGTAGTCAGACAGGTACAAGGGACTTTGGGGGTCACAGAGGATTGGCAACTGTGCAGGGAGAGAGTGAGAGGGCAGGGACGAGAGAGAAGAGCAGACATATGAGACAATGGAATAGCAATCATTAACCAGACACATATAATAACTATCAATGGATTCTAGCAGGAAGAAAGTTATACGAAGGTTAAAAAAATTACTAAAACTATTTTATATTTTAATATACTCATACATCAAGTCATATGAGCAGCAACTATCAATTTCCGTAGATATTATCAAATACTAATAAATAGCAAAGTATTACCAATGTTGGCAATAAAGCCACCAAAAAAACAAGTTTGTATGTTCTAAACCTTTCTTTCTACTAGAATACTATTTTACACACATAATATACCTTTATTTTAGTTGATACATGTACAAAATATTCCCATAAAATATAGACTCCTTATAATTTAATCATGATAATTTTTAAATTATCAGTGCTGTCACTATTTTCTTACTATCAAAGCCCTTGTATTTTCCCGTTTTTTTTCCAGACAAAAAACATTCCCTGTTTTTCCCCGGTGCATGACAACTCTGCATTATATAAATTAAGTGGTCATATGAGGCCCTACACTTATTGGGGATGTTGTAACAACACTTCAACTCTAGTTTTTAATAGATGTATCCCTACTTATTTAAGTGGTATAGTATTTTATTAGAATACAGTGTACAGTAAATAAATTAAAAGGTTTTTTTTTCTGAGAGCTTTTCAGTCATGAGTAAATAATAAATTACTTGTTTTGTTCAGAAATGTATGATATAAAATCTAAAATAATAATTTTTATAATGATGCAAATTCAGAGTTACCATTATTATTTTACTAATATAATAATCATTTTGTCCATGTGTGCGGCAACCCTGATATTTAAAGCTAGCAATTTTAATAGTGGGGAAATTAAATATTTGCAAAGAGCCTTAGACCATAGTTGAATTTATAAATATTTTGGGTATTTCGGACAAATACATAAAGATATGGATATGATTTAGAAATGTGAAAAAAGAATAAAGCTAGTGACGTAGCCAGGATTTCGTGTCAAGAAAGGTAAAGGGTAGTTTCTGAATTAAAGTTCCTCCTACCCCCATCTATGAGCCTGATCAGAACCTTCCGCACAACCAACCTTATTGTACAAATAACCCCTCTCCTTCCAAATAGTACAAGTACACAATGCAATTTTGTTGGATCATGACAGTATTGATAGACAGGGGCCTCTGAGAGGAATTTTGTAAGGGGGTACAAAGTTTTTTCAGGCCCCCATTCCATTTTATATTAATCCTGTCAAAAGAAAAAAAGAACTTAATAAACCAATCCTTTCTGAAAAAAATATAATGAACAAATTAATCAATTTTTATGTCTTTAAATCTAAAAAAAAGGTACAATTAATAAAACAAAAATATTATACCTATAATATTAATTTATTTAGTAATAGTACTATTTGTGGAAATGTGAATGGTAATCTTCAATATATTAAACATTTTCTGAGATCTCAGGAAATTTCTAGGTCCCTTTTAGACCCCCCGGGCCCAAGTACAATGTACCCCTTGCACCCCTCTCTCATAGAACCTGTTGATAGAGACTATTTTCAAGCCAAAATACTGTAGAAAAATGCAAACAAATATTTATTCAAACTAAAACATACAAAGAACATAAATAAAATTTCAAAATGAAACAATAACAGGTTTAAGTTTAAGCTGGCCGCATGTGTAGGGGGATAACACCTGTGAGCTGAGTCCTCAGGGGTAAGGAGGTTGTCTGGACCCCCTGGAACACTCTCTCCCCCCTGGCTACGTCACTTCATATGAGATAATAAGACAAAGATTTTTACATACACTATAGTAAGAAAAATAGGATATATACCGTACACAACAGTATCTTTTTATATATACAAAAACGAGTATGTGTACTAATATAAGAATCAAATTAAAATATGCCTTTACTAATTCGAAATAATTTCATCATTCATAAAATAAACAACTTCAAACAATGAATTAATTTATTATTTATAGTTTTACTTTCCTGTCTAGTTCAATACATAACTACGATTTGAATTAAAGTCCAATAAATTATCCTTTGCAAAGACCTGAAAAAAGACAATTAAGACAAAATAAAAGCAGTCTTAGGAATTATTATATTATTAGTACAAAGCATGGATTTTTGTCAGTTTTGTCTTCAACTGTATAAACTGTGATGGCTCAAATATAATCATAAAATGATATTAATTATTTTTATTACACTCAAATGTCAAGTTTTATTTTAATCAAATCATACAACTGTTCAATAGGGGACTAGGAAGTGATAATAGTTAACGAATATAGCAAAATTAATATTAAGTCTATTAAATGTGTGATGCAATAGCAATCCATCCATCTGTATAGTTAAAGAACTTTAGAAACAAATATATTTCTGTTGAAGAAAGCGATGAAAGATAATTAGGACATGTAATGGTAAAAGTAATCCATATAGTGAATCGTCTTACTACCCATTTAGGCTATGCACATATGTGTTTATGTTATTAATGTGTTGAGGAGGAGGAAAGTAAAATTTAAAGGAGATGTATCTACATTTTTGTGGAGGAATAGTGGAAAATAATTTGAGTAAAATTCCCCTCAGAACAACTCACCAATATTCAAACCCTGATCTTCCAGTCATTGGCAGTCGGGACTTATAAGAGAGTGATGCCTAAGACCATTCAAGCCGGTTTGAATCCTTTTCAAATTAAGCACACTTCAGCAAAAATCCACCCTCTGTCGCTAAACATGTTATTCAAAAATAATACAATCAAATTCATTCAACAAGCTCACATACAAACAAATAAATAATAAGTGCATTACATATACTGACTTACAAAAGCATACCAAACCAAACTTAGATAAATGCACCAGTTAAACAAAACAGTGTCTTGTACATTTCTACACAATTTGTATAGTATATGACAATATTTTTGTTAACAACTTTTCTTTAGTTAAACAAAAGATCATAAATAGGCTTTGTAAGTTGTGTAGTTTCGATAATGTTTGTTTAACTGATGTATTTTTGACATCACAAGTCTACAACAACAACAAAAAATAATAGAGCTCCATTTAATTACTTTAGTATAAAACTTGGTAGCTAAGCATTTTCTTTAATTTAAAAGCAGTTTTAAACATCCACAGCAAATATCCACAGGACATAGAAAGCCTTCATCAAGCAAGACAGATATGGCTCCACATTTAAAAATAAATTGATATAAATATGTTTCTGCCAGTGAAAAGATAGTCGAGGTTCAAATCCAGGCTAAGTCTGATAAAGGTGGTTATTCCGAAATGGTTTTCCCACTTTCCCTCTATTAAAATGCGGGTACATTTCCTATAAATTACAGTTTTAATGCCTACCTCACTAGCACAATTAAATGCAGATGATCTATAAATTATGTGTGAGATGTGGTGGATAAACAAACAAACGAAAAAAAACAACCCTTGTGCAATATTGTTTTTTCTCCAATGTAATTACATAATAATAACTGCTACTGAACATAATTAAGTATTGCTTCTCATCGATTAGCACAGGTTATGTTGTATTTTGAAGTTGTCTCCTTTAGTCTACTTTAATACAGTCCAATTTTCATAGGAATAGCCTTATGCAAAAAAACCTTAATAACATTTTACTATTTTATTAATGATATGTCACAAATACCGTATTAAAAAAAGGAAAAAAAAGAGAAGAACTTCATGGCATGAACCAGCATTCAAGCTATACCAACCAAGTGGCCGTGTCATCCATCGTTAGTACCCCATTCCAGACTAACTGCTTCACAGATAATTTTTTGAAAGTGCCAGGGATCTAATTCAGTACCTTTGGATCTGTAGCCAGGAACTAGGACCACAAGACCAGAAAGGCGGTTGTTATAAGTTTTTATAATATCATAGTATACAATGGTCAGATTTAGGTATTTCTTAGCACCACATCTTATATCCGTTCAGGTTATATGCTTATGTATGAATTATGCTAATGGGTTTTAGGGATTAGAAAGGTTATATTTTTAGAAATTGTACCCGCATTTGCATGGAGTGACAGTGTACACCCATTTTGGAAAAATAACCCTGTGTACACCTGACTGAGATTCGAATCTCAATCTCCCCATCATCGGCAGTCTAATCTACTGCGAGATTAGAACGTTAGACCACTCGGCACTCGGCCACTGAAGCGGGTCTCTTCTTTTTAACATGTTTATTGATGACATTGTAAGTAATTCAATCTTCAAACTATTTACTTTTTGCTGATGATGTCAAGTTATTCAAAAACATCAATTCAATTGTTGATTGATTAGATTTGAAAATATACATAAATTATGTATTATGATGGTCTACCAAAAATGTAAGGTGACTCAATAAATCCCAAACTATGGCTATATCCTTCACCAGAAAAACTCCCTCTATTTTTTCACTTATAAACTCGATATTGATACTATTGAACACTATCTTTATATTAATGACCTAGGTGTTATATTAGAAGATAAGCTCTATTTTCAGCATCATCTTGATCATTTAGTTTCTCACTTTCTTAAATTACTTGGCTTTATAAAGTATATCACTTCCTCACTCTCTAAAGTTGACTGTATTATAGGTTTGTACTTGCTTTGGTCAGATATGAACTAGAATCTGCTAGTGTGGCATTGAATTCCATCACCTTAACTGACTCTCTCAGATTGGAAAGTATTTAAAGCAGTTCTATCACTGCTTGCTATGATAAATTGTTTTTAGATAGTTTATAATAATAATCGAGAACTTTTTAGGACTCCAAAATCTCTTCCCACAAAGACGCTAATGGGATGCCCATTTTGTTTTTAACATTGTTAATAGTATAGTTTCTCAACAATCTTCCCTCGAACATGGGAATTATTGTGCTCTCTTGTGCTTCTTAATTTCTAAAATATTTCCCATCAATAACTCTTAAAAACTTAGCCCTCTTGCCTGTTGTATAGGCAGCGTTAACTCTAGATTTCTGGAAATTGATTTTTACCATAGAAGAAGAACCAAAATTAGAGCGTGATTTAAGGAACAAACATATCATTAATTGCTAATAATTATCATTAGTGAATCATATATATATTTCTTACTTTACTTCTTAACAAGTTTTATCTACTACATTTGTTTATTGAAACCCCCTGTACACAAACATGATGTATTTAATATATTTTAATTTTCAAATCATAGGTTCATATATATATTCCATTCACGGTAGGAGTTACTCTCTGAAAGGTCTTCTTTCCTACCAATATCCTACTATATAGTAGATTTATGGTAGGGAAAAAGGCCTTTCAGAAGTAAATTCCTACGGTGAATGGAATATATCTTCATTGCTAGTCTGAGAGAGGTTTCGACTTTTGGCTAACAGATCACACGACTTTTGGACACAATCAAGTAGATACTTTTTTTTAAAGATGAAAATAAGGTCCGTCCTATGAATATTGGACTGTAGCTAAGGTCCATCTCACACACACTTCAATTCACACAGCTCTTAATTGTGTATGTTCAGTAACTAGAACAAAACATACAGACAGTTTTTTGCTAATTACCAAGTTTTTATACCCCAAATAACGGTTTTACAACATTTAAAATTAAAACAACAAAACAATAACTAGTTACTACTCAAAAAAACAAACAAAAATAACACAAAACCAGGTCAATTCAATACCAAACCATGTCAACTCCTACATTAACTATAAAAAATAATTTTACAATGGTTACAAACTATGACAGAACACACATACACACACAATAGCTATTATTATCATATTTTGGATCAATAGATTGTATTGAATTAAAGTTTTGTAATACAGTAGGGCCCCTCATTACAGTGTTACACTAATACAGTGGTTTTCAATTATATACTGTTCACTATGTTCAAGACCTGTATCGCTGTTCTGACGTTTTACAGCATGACACACGTTGTGAAAAACTTTGGCCATTTTTTTATGACGGCAATTAAGAGTTTACAATAGTGATGGGTTTACAGTAGTGATGGACACTATTGAATGATTTGAGCTATCAAATTATAATTCGATAGTTTTTATTTGATTGTTGTTTTCAATCAACTGAATAATCTATTCATTTGTAGCTGCTGCATGTGTGTATCACTATCTCCAGTCATAAAAAGCTTTTTTTTAAGTACCACATCTTACTTCCCATATGGGTTATACGTCTATGCACAGATTTCTTTAATGTGTTAGGGATGAGGAAGGTTGAATGTAAAGAGAGTGAAAGATAATTTAGTAAAAACCACCATCAGTAAACCCTACTGGGATTGAACTGTGATCTTCGCGTCATTGGCAGACAGTCTATTGTGAAAGTAGCACCTTAGACTGTGCAACCACCGAAGCGGGTCATAGCAAAGCTGACTACTCAAAATGATAGCAGGTATTTTTCCACTTAGCTGTGCCATGAATTGCAAACACTTTGCAAATATAAACACAGATTTATTATTATTATTATATTCGCTGCTGGAGATTCCACCGGCTGTTTCGGGACTGTTAAAATCTTGATTGGAAAAAGTGTTTTAGTTTTTCATTTATTTAATTAATTTATTATTTTAGCTAGTGTACATTATGTAGTGTACACATGTTATTAGGAAATGCTATGCTATCAAAAGTTTAAAAAAAGGCTATGTTCCGCTTTTCAGCGGTACTCTAGAACCTTACCCCGCCATATTAGCGGGTCCTACTGTATAAGGCCAATAAAATACATATTCAATGAACATGTATTGTGTCATGATAAACATTTATTTTACAAAATCCATAGTAAAAATTGCAGTATTTTCCATGTAGTGTTTTTGTATTTAAAACAAGTGCAGAATATAATTTTAGATGAGGCAGAACAGGAAATGGGTTTATAGTTTGGATAGTCTAAACAAGATTTGGGAGTTTAAAAAAAGAATAGCTTGGACAAAAAACTGACAAATTTGAAACCACCACAATAATTAAGGACAGTAAAATTTTGAGCTTTTTTTTGTCAAATCTGAAAGAGTTTTTTCTTATCACCATGTCTAACTACCTGTTCAAGTTATAAATATTGAAAAAATAGTTAAATGCATTAAGGCCCTTTTACCTTAAATTTATCAAAATAAAGCGATTATAAAATTGTGTTTTATTTATTATCTAAGAACTGGCAAAGATATTTCCAGGAAATCTACATATTTTCATACATGTATTGAAACAATTATTATTGTGTTGATTCTGAAGATAAATTCAGAACATGAAAAAGTTGGCGGCATTGCTTGACCACTACTTGCAAAAGAGTTGTTTCTCAATTAATTTTATATGCCCATTTAAAATATTTTTTAAAAATTAAGGTTTCCATTGCTAAAGATTAAAAAAAAAAGCAACTTCTTTAGATCAAAATTTTAGAAGGTCACTTTTAATTAGGTGAGTAGCTAGAACATAATAATTACTTTTAAATGCCTTCATAACAATTCAATTTATGCAGGCAATTGAAAAAGAATTATTCCGATAGTTTTTTTTAATGATTTATCAGTAACCAAACTAGAAGTCCATTAATAAACAAATCAAACATATTACTACAAAAATAATATAACATTGAATTAATATGGAACCAAAAACATGCATTTCTAAACATATTATATGAGCAGTTCCTTTTAATTATTGAGAATACCTATTATAAATAGGGATGGGAGGACTAAGTGAAGTGGAGAGGTACAGAAAGGGATAGGAGGGAGATTGTTGATAGAGTAGTCTTTCGATAGTTCTGAGGATCTGAATAATTTAAGGTAGGGTTGTGCTTGCCACACATCCTTTTATATAGCACTGATCTAAGTAATAACAATAAATGACGAGTTGTCAGACACCTTATCTCAGTCGATAGCGTGTCTGTCCACCGAGATAGAGTCCCAGGTTCAATTCCTGGTATGGCCAAAAAATGTATTGTTGCTAAAATGAAACAGTCGGTTCAGAAAGTGCATTTTAAGTATCTTAAATAAATTAAATTAACAATGAGTTATAGGAAATTATGTAGAATGGTTGACATTCCTTGCAGAATAACATCCTGGCTGGATGTGAAAATTCAAGAGTGAAATACACATTATAATTTTAGTTTTTTCCCAATTATTCCATAAAGTAATGATTTTTTGATAGTTTTAGGTGGGTCTGGTCCAGTTCGACTCAATATTTCTTGTAATTTGAAACAGTTACGTTATTTCAGATGACATTCTGATGGAAGATTGTGCTAAGTAGCTTAGGGCAGCATTTATCTAACTATACTTCATGGAGCCCTTTGCCTCCTCCATAATTATATTAAGCTCTGTGAGACAGTTTTATAATAATATTTACTTGTTTTTCACACTATAAAATAGCATCAGTAATTGGTGTTAGCAAAGGTTAATGTCGAGTACACAAAATTAACGTCTGAGACGAACATAGAATCTACAAATACACTTAGTGGGCTAATTAACACGAAAAGAAAGTTAGCGTGAGCACAAAACGACGCGGTCGGTTCGGTGACGGAAAAAGAACTGTGTAACGGAAAGTTATGTGATTGGCTAACTCGTGATGCTTGCGCTACTGCAGCGCCTCTCGTGATTGGTGCAGTGGTTGGATCGTGCATCTTAGTCAGTGTCTCCAACACTTCCCCTCGAGACAACAACTGAAGACTCATCAGGTGCCTTTATCAGTCCCAGGAGATCAACACAGTGTCCATGCTTTGATTTAGTCAAAGCCTTGGTTAATACATCAGCTGGCATCTCTTCCGATGCCACGTGTCCCAGCACCAGTTGACCCGACTCAACAATCTCTCGTACAAAATGGTGACGAATGTCAATGTGTTTGGTACGTGCATGAAAGACAGGATTGGTTGCCAGCCTCTGCGCCCCAACATTGTCATTGAGCAGTTGAAGTGGTCCAAATTCCTCCTTTCCAAGCTCTAGCAGGAAACGCTGGAGGTGCACGGCTTCCTTGGCTGCTTCACTCAGGGCCATGTATTCGGCCTCTGTGGTAGATAGCGCAACAGTCTGTTGCTTCCTTGAATCCCAAGCAATCGCACCTCTATTCATGACGAAAACATATCCTGTAAAGGAACGCCGGTCATCAAGTGATCCTCCCCAGTCAGCATCTACGTAGCCTGTCAATGAGCCTTTCCCACGCTTGTATGAGATTCCCTGGTCAGCAGTGCCCTTGAGGTACCGAAGCACCCTCTTTGCTGCGCTCCAATGAGTACCGTTGAAACAGTCGTTAAATTGACTTAACACACTAGCTGCATGAGATATGTCCGGGCGTGTGGCCACTGACAAATATAACAAGCAACCAACTAGTTCTCGGTATGGGGGTCTCTCACCATCTGAAGTTGACCATACCTCACCCTTCGCCAGCTTCGTCCCGACGTCTAGTGGGGTTGAAACAGGCTTGCAATCCGACATACCAAAGCGTTGAAGGATGTCTTTTATGTACGTCTTTTGACTTACAAATATCCCACCGCAGTTTCTGGAGAAATCCATCCCCAAACAGCGCTTCAGATCACCCAGATCCTTCATCTCAAACATCTTTCCAAGTCTGTCCCCGAAACGGGTAGTTTCTTCAGGGTCACGACATATTATCAAGATGTCGTCGACGTAGATGATGATGATCATGATCTCTTCGTTCCAATGCCTTATATACACACACGGGTCTCCATTGGTGGGTTTCGCGCCCATGGTGCGCAACTCTTTATCTAGACGCTTGTTCCAGGCACGACCAGCTTGTTTTAGGCCGTACAGAGCCTTCTTTACATGGCAGACCCTGTTACCTGTTGCTAACTTGTCTAGTGTGGCTCTCGCCCTGCTGACTGTCTGATCCTTGCGTCCTTTACTTCTCACTATGTGCTCTAGGACTTCTTCAAAACGATCTGGTACCTCCATGAATACCTCCTCATCCAGTTTCCCGTTTAAATAAGCTGTTTCCACATCATACTGGCGTATGTGCATATTGTTCTGGGCTGCAAATGCAACAACCAACCGTATTGAATCTAGTCGTGCAACTGGCGCATACGTCTCGTGAAAATCCCTGCCGTACTGTTGAGCATATCCCTTCGCCACTATCCTGGCTTTGCGCTTCTCCAGAACGCCGTTTGCCCCGTACTTATTTCGTAGCACAAAGCGACTGCCGATCACCCTTGACGCTTTTGACCTGTCCACTAGATCCCATGTGTCCTTTGCAAGAATTGACTCCACTTCATTTGCCATGGCCAACATCCATTCGGTTGAATCCGTACTTGTCATTGCTCGAACAACTGGAACTTCAGTCATAAAAACAAAGTCATCCTTGACGACATGATTCGCCATTGCATAGACTCTGGGGGGTCTTCCGGGACGTCCGGTCCGCAGTACCCTCGGCCTTCCTGGACCTCTTCTTACAGCGTTCAATGGTTGTTCTGGGGGAAAACCCTGGAAACCCTCAGCGTCTTCGTACTCGTCGTAACGTTCCTCTGGTAATGGCTCTTCGGTTGGATGATGCGATTCTTGACTATTAGAGAGGTTGATCATGACATGTTGATCTTCACTCTCCGTGGCGTTAAGATCAACTGAAGAACTTGACAAATTTGGGGACTTGTCCTGCGGGAGGAAGTCCTCCCAATTCTTCGATGACTGGATCGTAGTCCTGTCCATGAAAATCACATCTCTGGATACCTCGATCTTCCTCTGCTCCGGTAGCCATACCCTGTACGCCTTTGACTCTGAGCTATAACCTACGAAGATGCCTTTCTTTGATCTTACTTCCAGCTTCCCCTTGCCCGGCGTTCTGTCCATGACGAAGACTTCGCTCCCAAAGATCCTAAAGCTGGACACGTCCGGTGGCTTCCCGAACCAAACCTCATACGAGGTTCTTCCCTTTAGTTTACTTGTTGGTGACCTATTGCGTATGAAGTTTGCGGTGTTGACAGCCTCCGCCCAAAAAGTCGGTGGCAGTCCGGACTGGATTAAAAGGCAACGTGCCATCTCCATCAGTGTCCTGTTTCTCCTCTCAGCAACTCCATTTTGCTGTGGGTTGTAAGGTGCAGTCAAACGCCTCAAGATGCCGTGTTTTTGGAGCAGTTGGTCAAACTGTTTGTTGACATATTCGCGTCCGTTATCCGACTGTAGGCACTTAATCGACTTTCCCTGTTGGGTGCTAACAAGTGCCCTGAAACTATCAAACTCATCCATCACTTGGTTCTTTTGTTCGATGAATCTCACCTCACACCATCCTGAAGAGTCGTCTATGAACGTAGCGAAGTAGAGCTTCTTTCCGTGTGAAGCGACTCGCATTGGACCACAAATGTCGGAGTGTATGAGCTCACCCAGTACCGACACTCTCTCTGAAACCCTTGGAAATGGAGCACGACACATCTTCCCCTGGAGACAAACACTACATTGAAAATCTTTGTTAATGTCCTCGATGTTGATTCCTCGAATCGATCCCATCTTGATAGCCTCACGTAGTGACTTAACATTAAGATGTCCCATGCGAGAATGCCAATCCTCAATGGAATTCCTTTTTGGAGTAATAGCGGCGTCATCCGGGCCTGAGATCTTCCTGCATTCTTGGTCGTTCAACTCTGGGAAATAATATAGCCCGTTTTCCCGTTTCGCGATAAGCAGCACATTGTCATCCTGATCGATGATCTCGGCCTTTGCCTCACTAAAGATCACTTTGTGACCTCTGTCGGTAACTTTACCGACCGAAATGAGGTTAGCGCGTAGGCCTGGTACATACAATGTGTCTTTGAATTCGATCACCTTTTGATTACCGCTCACGCTTGTCCCAAATGACACGGTACCGATTCCTTCAATGTCCGTGCAGGTTCCGTTAGCGAGATTTAACTTTCCATGATCGAAGTTCCGACTGATCTGTGCGAACGACTCGATACTCCCACACATGTGAGACGTGCATCCACTGTCGAAACACCAGCTAACACGACCCGCATTGTTTGCAATTTTAAGTGCACCTTTATTGGATGTGTCCGTCGCGGTTAGGCACACGCTTTCGACGATTTTCGCGGATTGTTCGTTCGACATCCTTGTCTTCTGACAGTTTTTCGCCCGGTGTCCGATTGCATTGCACTTAAAACACTTCATTTTAGAGTCCTTTTTCGCACCATAGTCTTTGTTCAATTTCTCCCATCTGGGCTTTTCTCGTCTATTACTTCCGACCGACTTTCCCGCGTACATCGCGTTTTGCGTTGAGTTCCGGCTCGTTTCCTTACGCGCGTCGAATTCCTCCGTAACTTTGATTCGAAGCATCTCCAGAGGCGGTAATGCGTCACGTGACGACATGGCGCAACGAAAGTTTTCGTAGCTCTCCGGTAGGCTGCGCAAAAACATGACTGCCAATAGCTCTTGATTAATATCAACTTCAAGTTCTGCCAACCTATCCACCATGTCGAAAAAACACCGAGTGTGTTCATGCATGTCGCCGCCATCTTGTAGTTTCAAGGACATCAAGTTATTCAACAACGCAGCCTTCCGTGCCGGCCCTTTGGACTGGTATATTCCCTCTAATTTTTCCCAGATTGCTCGTGAAGTTTCGCAGCCCTTAGTCTGTTTTATTTCTGACGGGTTCATGGCGAGCACTATGTCAGATTGTGCCTTCAGGTCGGCTTCTCTCCACCGTCGTTCGGCTTCAATCGTCGCTGGCTCGGCTGCATCCGCTTCCGGCTTCACGATTGTCCCGCTCACATAGCCCCATGCATCATTCTTTATGAGAACTGCACGCATCTGTAGCTTCCATGTTTCATAATTCTCTTTATTTAAAACTTCGAACTTTACGCCGGTTGCGTTCATTTTCGCAGCGTACTAACGAGTTTTTCTAGACTAAATATGGCGCAGTGTCCGTTAGAGTCACGTGCTTCGCGATCTTCGATTAGTCACACGATAATTATCGCGACGAGTACTGGGCCCATAACCTGTTAGCAAAGGTTAATGTCGAGTACACAAAATTAACGTCTGAGACGAACATAGAATCTACAAATACACTTAGTGGGCTAATTAACACGAAAAGAAAGTTAGCGTGAGCACAAAACGACGCGGTCGGTTTGGTGACGGAAAAAGAACTGTGTAACGGAAAGTTATGTGATTGGCTAACTCGTGATGCTTGCGCTACTGCAGCGCCTCTCGTGATTGGTGCAGTGGTTGGATCGTGCATCTTAGTCAGTGTCTCCAACAATTGGGATTACCAATTTTTTCAAATCAAAATAGAGGACATTTTCCAAAGGCACAGCCAGCACAAGTGAGGTGTTCCATTTATTTTATACTTGTAAAATTTAAATATTATTATTGAATTTTCATAATATTTGTGTAAACATTTTTATGGGGGTTGCAGAATGTATTTTTTCTGGTGCAAGCACTCACCTGTCCTAAAAAGTTTGGGAACCCCTAGTATATAGGACCAGAGCTAAAATCCCTACAACACTATCATTTTTCTAATTTATTTTTATTTTTAAATGAAACAAATACAAGGTAGTTTAAGGATTTGGCCTAATTGGTGATTTTGAAGCAATTTTGTGAAGCTAGTTGCATCTAATCTTGACCAAACCTAACCTCTCCAAGCACTATCACGTTTAGATGCCAATGTTCAAAAGAGACAGGTACTTCCATGAGCTATTTTAATCCACATTCTGACAGGTGGATTCCTACAAAACACTTCCTAGAATAAGTCAAATAGCCTTAATTTTAGACAATTTAAGAATGTATGGCCCCGTTTCAATGTAATATCTTTAATACCCACCAAATAAAGTGTAAATACATTAACATGGGAAACTATATATTTATTTCTCGCTACACCACAGTTGAACATGCTCTCTATATTTGTGAACTATAATAATCTTATTTTTAATATTTCTTTCATCATAAAAAGGGTTAACATATCAAAATAGAGGAGTACCATAATGTGGCGGCAGGGATATGCTTTTAGTGCCATGCATCAAACAAGAAGATGTGACAAAAGACGGGCATGCGAGGATTTACCTGCGGCACCATAGTGACGTGGGGCGGGGGCTGTCCGGGACTCTGGTTGGTGCTTTGTTGGTGCCTCTGCCTCTGCAACCTCTCCTGGTCTTGCAAGTGAGCCACCAGAGCGGTGATGTGGTCTAGTAGCTCCTTATTGTGCACCAACAGTTGATGGGTACGCGCCTAAAAGCAATACTTGAGAAGGTTATTTGAAATGCTACTTTGGAGACAAGAAATGAACTGAATTAATTTGGTGTAAAAAAAATTTAAACTAATTTATATTATTATTATTATTATTATTAATATTTAGGTACATGCTTAAGTATGCTTGAGTATGCTAGTGTAGCATGGAATTCCATCACTTTAAATGACTTTCTTAGATTGGAAAGTGTTAGACTCAAATTTGTCTCTGCTTGCTATGATAAATTCTTTAAAAAAAATTGTATACTGATTATGATAAAATTTTAAACGGTTTAGGGCTCCAAATTCTCTTTACACAAAGAATCTATAACAATGCCCTCTTTTTTTTTTTGACATTTTAAATAGTGCAATTCACCTGTTTAGGTGGCCAAACAATTTAAGGCATCACTCTAATGTTAGACTGGCCTGCTGAATATGAGATCGTGAGTACAAATCCAGGTCAGGTCTTTTAATGGCGAATTTTCCTAAATGGTTTTCCACTCGCCTTCCACACATATACGGGTAGATTACCTCTAAATTGCTTCTTTCCTCATCCCTATCCCATTAAAGTAATTACCATATATGTGTGTAACTTAAACGGGTAGCAAGACGCAGTGTTATAAAAAATTAGCTCAATTTCTCATCAATCTGCCCTTGAACATGTGGGTATTGTGCCTTTTCATGCCTCTCATCATCCTAAAATATTTTTTTTAAGTAGCTCTTACAAACTCAGCCCCCTTAGCCATTGTATAAGCAGCGCTAACTTTGGATTTTCAGAATATGATTTTTATCAAGGATAACCAATATTAGAGAGTTGTTTAAGGTAGTGTTCCAAAAACGGGTGTGCATCACCACACTGGTGTACCACAGCAGCGAATTAGATGTGCTGTGCGTCATTTGTATTTCTTCCTAATGCTTTAAATATTGGACCAAATCAAAACTTTATGATTTATCTAAATTACATTGGTTTGAATGAATGGTTTCCAAATGTTAAAGAAGCATGGAGAAAAAAAAATCAACCATTAATCTCGGAACATTAGAAATGGCTTCAGGAAAAAAATTAGGCTATCCTTTCCTAATTATGATTTACCATACAACCGTTGGGATTGTGTAATCCATTTTCTGTTGCCGCAGCGTGTAACCAAAATAAAACCATGTGCCACCAAAAATATTTGGCTTATTAAGTGTACCATGAAATTAAAAAGTTTGCGGAACACTGATTTAAACAACACCCTTAATTACTAAGTACTTTCCATTTGTTTTTTGTTATTTAACTGTGGACTCTTCAATGATTTATTATTTCTCTTGAATATTGTGATCTCTTGTACATTATCACTATTTTTTAAGCAATGTGTTCTTATGTATTGTATTAGTGCTAGCCTGTTAGAGGTCTCGACTACTGGCAAGCATTTTAATAAAGAAAAATGAAAATAAAACAAAACAATTATTAATTATTATTATTCAGGCGTGTCAGTTCATGTAAACATTGAAAGCACTGCTTGCCTATTTCAAGCTGGGAAGGGGGGGGGGGGGCNTTTTATGTTTACAAATATATTTCAAAATTGCAAGCCTTGTATATTTTGGCACAGCTTTGTTTGAGCTTAGAGTTATTAAAGCGTGACCATGGATTTGTGCCTGTCGCTAGAGCCTTAAAACTAACTCAAGCTTGTTTCTGAAACACTCAAATGGCTCAAGAAGAAAAAAGGGAGAAAATGAACGGAAGATAAATGCACATAGAAAGATAGGCAGAATTTGAACTGACTTTTGCTGTCGTGGAGTATTTCTTTCAAATAATGAAGAAAACAATAAATTATCTATCGAGTGATTTTATCCAATGTTAGTGCAACCTAGTGCAAGTTTCACATCACTTTGGTTTTAGGAATTTTTCTAACCGATCCTAATTTATATATATTCAAGTGTTTGTTTGATATTCTTAGTGACAGGTAGTTTACCGGAGCCTGATGAATTCTAGTGAGTGACAAGGAGTATATCTGAGCCTGGTGAATTCTAGTGAGTGACAGGGAGTTTACCTGAGCCTAATGAATGCTAGTGAGTGACAAGGAGTGTACCTGAGCCTAATGAATGCTAGTGAGTGACAAGGAGTTTACCTGAGCCTAATGAATGCTAGTGAGTGACAAGGAGTGTACCTGAGACCTAATGAATGCTAGTGAGTGACAAGGAGTGTACCTGAGCCTCAAGTCTGGCAGCCGTCTCAGCAGCCAGCTGATCTCTCAGCAGATGAACCTGGGCCACAGCGGCCTGTGTCTGCTGGACTTGCTGGTCCAACTGTTCCCTTAGCAGCTGCAGCTCATGGTGCGCACTGAGAGGAGTGCCTGCACTGGGCACACTGTCCCCACTCCCCTTGAGAGGTTCCATCAGGGGCGACACGTATGTCTCTCCCCCACTCTAATGACATCACACAAATAGTTCTAGTCATTACAAAATATATAGAATAAAGATATAATTTAAAAAAATGTATATCACAATCCTATACATGATGGTTGTCCACAGAATCATTCCTGGTAATTGAATCAAATTCAATTCAAAAGTGACATCTTGGAGGTGGGAACCAAACCCGGGGTTCTTTGCCTTTGCGTGGCAATGCTCCCCCAATGAGCCATCTTGGTTAAATCTATAGCAAAGAGCAATCGGCCAGAGCATGCGTGCACAAAGACAAAGATCTTGGGTTGGATTGCAGTGTCCAGGTTGTAATTTTTTCACTTGATTGAGTTTTGTTTGTTTTAGCAATTCTCAGTGCTCCTAAATAAATTTGCATTTTGATATTTACTTCTCTTTACACCTAGGTATTGTATTATAATATTACCCAATTATTATATAGTGTGATACGGTGTTTTATATTTTTAAATATACAATGCCATAACACAATTACAAGTCAAATATGAAGGTGTACAGATACCAAATAGACAAATAAAATAATATCAAACGGTATAGTATAATACTTGTAATTTTATGTTTTATTTAATAATTTATTTTTCAATACCATATCAAGGTGTTGCAAAAATTATCATATAAGTTTCTGTTGAAGTTATGTACCATGGTCAAGTGTGAATAGAGGAAGAAGATAAGGAGAACCACAAGTGCCATGGTCAAGTGTGAATAGAGGAAGATAAGGAGAACTACAGGTACCATGGTCAAGTGTGAATAGAGGAAGATAAGGAGAACTACAAGGTACCATGGTCAAGTGTGAATAGAGGAAGATAAGGAGAACCACAGGTACCATGGTCAAGTGTAAAGAAGCAACAATCATGGGCGAATGTGAGTAGAGGGTGTTGAAGGCGTGTAGGCTTATACCACGAGTAGGTGTGAATGGAAAAGGACAAGGACCACGGACCAGGAGTAATGTGGCCTACGTACCAATGGTGACCGCCTGGAGCCGGAAGAGGGTGGGGGCGGCAGGATGTCCAACCGAAGAGGACGCTGATTCTGAGCGGAAGGATGATGATGCTGCTGCTGCTGTGACGAGACGGCGGTGTCCGAGTGAGTGTCCCGGAGAGATGTTGTATCCTCTGCAGGCAGCGTGTCGCAACTGATGTGCTCTGATTGGGGGTCTGCGAGCAAGGAGACAGGGTTAACTGGGGATTCACACGTTTTCCGGGAAACAAGAGCGGAGCAGAAACGTGCTCACGTGACAAGATCTAGAGACTAATCACAAGATTTTAGCCTCATCAGAGATGTCCGCTTGGCGCAATTTGAAATAACTTCAGCTTTCCCCTTTCAGTGGGACAACTTGTGCTTGGGAGACCCATTAAAATTTCAAGACCAACCGGTTATATCAGTGCGCATGCGCCTACGAATCAAGATACTAGCAGACACCTGCATTTAAAATTGTGTAATTATTTGAAATAACTCTTTAAATGAGGCGCGTGAGTGTGATGTTTTTCATGACACATAATTTGAATACATCCATGGAAGACAAGAAACATTGTTTCCTTTCTGAGAAACATTAATGAAACAAGAGGAAATGTTTGCTAACACTCTATGAAAACACAAATAATAAAAATTAATAATAATTGGGAAACAAGAGAAACATGTTGGTAAACAATGTTTCTGGGAAAATGTTTTAAATGCATACTAGGCTTAAAGTGGGGGGTTAGTGGACGCGAGAACAGTTAAGTGTTTTGCAGCTTTTGTAGCATAATATTTTTTTTGTAAAAAAAAAAAAA
>CABFVX010000858.1:199586-219594 GCA_902151425.1 Timema shepardi
ACAGTACAATTTTATTGGAAAATGAATCCGCTTCAGTGACAATGTCAGCTTTCAAACAGGTTGAAACAGACAACACATGGTGCGTACGACACGACACTTTCACCATCTGTGATTGAACACATGTTAACAAGGTGATACCTTTTAGACCGGGAAGAGCATGCATGATATGTTCATGCATGTGGCATGTGACATGTTTGACATGCAGCAAGCGTTTAACTGTCGCTGATTAGGTAAATCTGTGCGGAAATGTTTTGACGATTCAGTGCAGCATGACGCACTGCCAACAATTTAACATTGATGGTGTATATATTGTTGAAAGATGTCCTGACATTTATGTTTACACGCGGAAGGATTATTCCAAGACACATGTGGAAGAGAGGATGTGGGAGGAAATAGCAAGAGATATTTTGCTGATTCGGAAGATAAAACCCAATTTGCACTTAGAGTTAATACATAATTATTATTGAATAACTGGGCGAACACAAACACGTATTTTTTTATTTCGCTTTGTGATGAATACTAGTAGGATCAGATCCTCTTCGTCAGACGATCTCGATACTATTGGATTTTCTTATGTGTCATTCTATCCAAACATTCGTGTAGCACGTTAATACTTACATATGACAATCTACACATTTACGAATATACCACTGATCCAATGATTTAAAACTATCGAACATTCATTTTTAGCAAGTGATTTATCATTGTAGTTTTCTCACTCTCTTTCCACGCTATTACGGGTATACTTCCTCTTAAAACCACCCTCTTCTTCTGTTCACCCAAGATTAAGATCTTGTGTTAGGAAAAAACTAAAGAAAAATGAAAAACAGACATCTAAATGTTTGTTAAGGATCTTGTCTTATATAATGTGACAGGCATAACAAACAACTGGAGAAAACTTCACCAGGTATCATCCTAACCACATTGTAAAGAGGCCGGGGATTGGAGGAATGCCCACTGACGTCATACAATAGAACAGTGGCGTCACTACACATGTTCTGCGCATGCGCATGATTAATTATCTTCTCATTCTATGGCAGCGTTTCAAAAAAGACACACTCCAAAAAAGTTAGAACGTGTTTGGCTCTCAGTTGTTTCAAATCGTCACAAAATGCAAAATTTGGTAACAGAAATGAACACAAAAGTTTATTTATAATTACCCGTAAATATAAATACATTTTTTAAGTGGTGGCGTCAAGCAGAACTCAAGACTTTGATACATGAGCTAAAAATACACCATTAGCTGTGTACGACCCGTTTCGAATGTGACGCCACGACGAATTATTATTTAATAGAGGTTCGACTAACTTTTTCCACACGTCATGTGATGAGATATATAGAGTGCAATTTTAATAGGAAGGCAAGAAACGAACATGTTACTGTACTATTACTGTTATTTTTTAGGTAAGCCTATTGATAATACCTATCAAAAATGACAGTATAAGGGCACATAGCCTAACGTATAAATATATAAAGATGTTTTAGTAACTTTTATAACTATCAAAAAGTTTATTCCTATAAAAACCGAACTATATATTATTCCATAGGTGTTTCTATGTATGACAACTGTCGAGCACAGGACTTGACGTATGACTGCATAAAGATAAAGATAGAAACATTTATAGCTGTTATATAAAAGCCCTTCCTATTAAAATGGACTAGTAGATAGTTTTATCATTGATGAGGAGATAAAGTAATCAATGGTTTATACGGGTCTAACTTATTGCCGGAAATTTCCTAGTAACTTTATTTTACAAAATAAGTCCCAATGACTTAGATTTATTTTTGAAAATACCAACATTTTCTTTTTTTATTGCACAACCGTCTAGCTTTATCAATTTTTATTGAGCTAGTGGCGTAAGAATATGGAAGGTAGATTTTATGCAGAAATGTACCCATATTTGGAGGAGGAAGACCATTGGGGGTGGGGGTGAGGTAATTACCCTCAGTATACCCTTTTTTGGGATTTGAGTCCCGACACCCATCACCAGCAGACAAGACTAGATGAGTTTGATATTTAAGCCACGTGCTCAAATCTTTTTTTTAGCACCACGGCTTGTACGCTTATGTACTAATTATGCCAATAGGTTAGGGATGAATAAGGTCAAATTTAGAGGAAGTGCGCCCAGTATATGCTGGAGAGAGAGTCCGAAACTATTTATGATAAGCTCCCCTCAATACTTCTAACCAGGATCGATCCACGATCTCCGTATCATCGGCAGTCTAGTATATTGCGAAATTAGCGCCTTAGACCATGTGGCCACCGAATCGGGTACCAACATAGTTAAATAATCAGTTATAGAGGGTAAGTTGGAGGATATGTATCCAAGTTAGCGAAGAGAAAGGCTGGGGAAACCCACAGTGATAAAGCAGTGCACCCAACCTAGTTTCAAACGTTGATCCCCATCATCCCCCCCCCCACCCCCCATTTGCAATCTGGTAAATTGCGATCTTACGCCTGTAATTCGATATTTTAAAATATTGTTTTAAACAAAACGTGTGTGAAAATTATCAACAGGTTTCTGACGAATTAAAAAGTTTAAATTTTGAGCTTAAAGTTAAAAAAAATCAACTACGTTTTACATGAAAATTTGTACTTCTGAGATTAAAGCCAAAAGTTAGAAACATAGCCTTCCTCTATCAAATAAAGTAATGTTTCGAAGTAATGTTTCGACAACAGAAAATGTTAAGATAATGTGGGATTGTTTTAGAGGGTGCTTTATGTAAGCTATAACACATAAAAAAAAAATACCAAACCACTTAATAAATAATCCTGGATTTCTAAACGTATGCAACATTTCCAGTGCTCTACTTACTATTGAGCCCACTTAATAATTTATTATTCTTATTCTTATTATTAGCACCGCCTCTTACTATCCGTTCGGGTTATACGCACTTACGCTAATGTGTAATGGTAGAGTGATTGTGATATGAAATGGAGGACCTACAGTTTAACGTGAGATCTGAACCACGGTGGTGCCTGGCATTCCATACATTCACAAGTTGTGATTAATACACGTCTTGTCAGAGGTGAAGGAAGGGTTTGACAATCAGATAAATCTGTGCCGTGACCGAGGATTTAACCCCGGAGCCCAGCACAGGAGTCTGACACCTTACCCCTAGACCAACAGGTCACCTTTTAAGACATATTAAAGTGATCTCTATCACTTTGTAACATTATAAGACAATATTATTGGTACATATAGTAGGATTTTGGTAGGAAGGAACTTTTAGAAAATACAAAATTTTTTGCTGTCAACATTGATAACATTTTACAATATTATTGTTAGTTTATAGGTATTGATAATATCTATCAAAACTCAAGTGAGAGCTACATATTCCATTAATTGAAGGGTTTGCATTTTTTTTTACATCCAAACGAGACTAAAGTTCATTCTAAATTATATTTATGTTTGGGCCACGTGCCTCCCGATCAGCATTTTAAACTGAAAGCCTACACATAACTTATAAATATTTTCAAAATTTTTGCCTCAATGGCATTATTTCTTTCGCGAGAAATAACATTTTACTCAAAGCTAAGCCAAACAGTTTTAAAATATTTTGAAATTGTTATTTTTGTTTTAGGAAAACTACTGTGCTTTCCGAGAAAAAGAGTTCATAGTTTCAAAATAACTATTGTTGGCAATATTGTGAAAGGTTCCCAACAATGTTTGTTTTAGTCTCAACTGATATATTTGAGATGAATCGAATCCTATATTTTTAGAATACATATTTTAAATTTTCTTTTGAAGCACGAATCCAAATTCGAATCTTCGAACCTTCAAAAATGTACAATTTTCGTTAAAGGAAAAATATATTTGATTTTTTTAAAAAAGTTTAGTTCTTGGTGCAAATGACAAATTATATTTTGTTTGTCATGTGTATTACGTTATAAACAACAAAGATACCACTTTTTAAATAAATTCATTAAATTAATACAATTATGTCCTTTTTTTGTGATTGGGTTGTTCTTCCAAACACACTAGTTTATATTATTCCTTTTAGAAATTGCTGAACTTTTTTATTATTTATAAAGTCAATGTCACATGATTATTGTATTCCAGACATTTTTTTTTTTAGATTTCTACAAATCTCTAATCTCTTGAATACCTTAGAATTCGAGGGTTTCTAGGAATCTAGGGGTCGACTGTCGCATCTCTAGTTATGTATGTATATAGAGAACACCTCTGTATCTATCTGGCTACATATCTAAAGGTCCTGGGTTCGATCCCCGGCGCGTCCAGATTTTTCTGTGAAATAGTGGGGTCTGGAACGTGGTCAATTCCGTCTCGAAGCTGCTTTAGTGAAAAACTAGCGGCTCTGGTCTAGAAAACTGAGATTACCGGCAGGAGGGTTCGTTGTGCTGACAAGATGACACCCTCTAGCCGCGCGGATGTTGGCATCATCTTCACCAACAAGCGGCGGTCTCTCGGTCAGTAAGGCTAGATTGTGGGCTGACGCCATGGGGTTATATCTATCCATCTATCTATATATATGTGTGTGTATGTGCACTTGGAGTATTCATAGAAGGTAATGGCAGCTATAACAGTTAAGTTCATATTAAGTTGTGTTTTATACTCACTTACATCGGTATATGTGTGTATATACACTATGTATATATAAACACAGAATAGTTTTCAAAAAATACTATGCACATCCATAGTATCATTAATTTTACCTCATTAATGTGACCTAATCCTTAACGACTGTTCGACCTTCAACTCTTATCAAAAGGTGATAACAATACTTAATCCCTGCCACCTGGTGGGTAAAACAAGCACTACAAAGGGGATTAAAAAAAACGACACTCATGCGGACCCCCATCGTAAAGAAGATTTTTGAAGGCTTCACTCAAATTGACAGCGGCGTTCTTTGATCTAAGCGGGGGTGTTTGAGGGAGATTTTTTTTTTCTAATGGACTTCATCTGTTTACAGCATTATGACGTCTGAAAAAAAAAAAGGGAAAGAAAAAAGTGGTAAAAATGAAGGAGGGGGAAGGGAACAAGTCGACTCGTATCTGCTCCAAGTTATAAATTGTCCCACAAAATAAAAAAAAAGTTCGCGCAATAGTTGCCAGTTAAAATAGAACGTTTTGTCCCGGCTCTTTCTGTCCTTAATGTATTTGTATCTGTAAACAGGAACAAAAATAAAAAATAAAGACGAAAAGATTGAAATAAACACAACAAAGGGGTAAAAAAAAGGAGTGAGGGCGAGTGGATTTATTTGTAACGTTTTGGCGGTGATGAGTAATAGAGGTAGAGTACAAAGAAAGACAAAGAGGGGGAGATATACTTAACATTTTAAACGCGACATGTGCATAATTTATATACGTTTAAAGAAACGAAGCAAAGTATTTGGCTACGAGCTGCGACGTTCACCAATAATTTAAATTATTCGTGCAATGAACTGGGAAATGGCTATCACTAAAGTAATGAGATAAATTTGTAAAACTTTCTATATTGGTCTTTTAGCAACAAATAGAGTTAATCAAAAGGGAGAAAGACAACTTTTTTTTAACCCCCTCAATGTTTGATCGTCGTATAGTTACACAAAAGTTGGTTAAATCATGACTAATACTGTTTTAAATTTATATTAATATATAGGTGCAGGATTAGTCTAATATTTAGATTCCCTGGCTTTTCCATTTTTATTATTAAATTCCCTGAAATGTCGCTGTTTTCTTTGACTTTTTCAGGTTTTCCTTGTCTGTAGCCACCATAAACTACGTAATTAATGTCAAGTATTTTATAATTTATTATATATAAAATTTATTTAGATGTAGTTCATAAACTTTAAACAAATACAGTTAAGAAATAAATATATAAAATCAATCTGAATTAATTAATTTTGCTTTCAAATACTTTTTTTTAATACAGAGAATAATAATACGATCGATCCTATTTGCTTATCAGTGATCGTAAATAAAGGTGTGATGGGAACCAGGTCGATTGGACCGTGTGTGTCGAAACAGGCCACTGACCCAGGCTTAGTAGAAGGGCTATTTGTGTTGGAAGCGCGGCGTGGTACAAGACATGGACCATAATCCCCTGCGGTCGGCGACAGACGAGGCACACTCCCAACGTGTGACGTCATCAATACGCTTCCGTCATCCTTTTTCCACCTGGAACTATGAGGTATCGGGGCAAGTGGTTCGAGAAAATAAATAAATTTACCAAGGTGGGCACAAGGGCTATGATGTCAGTATCATTTGATAGTGATGGGGAGGTCGGGGTTCAAATCTCAGCCGAGTATACGGAGACATTTGAAAAAATAAATAGTTTCTCACTTTCTCATCGCACAAATGAGCGAACATTTCCTCTAAATTTTCCTTAATCCATTTATGTACTTTGTACTATTGAAAAGAAAGAAAGGCACCAACGACCAAATGGTAAAATTCTGAAAACATATTGTCAAGTGTCAACTAACCATCCCAACTGTTGCTTATTAGCAATATAGCCAGAGTGGGTAACCCAATCACCAATTGCCACAAGTGGCGAATTGACCATAACAGTGTGGCGAATTTGAGTTTACCAGCTCTCACAGAAAAATAAACTTGTTGTAACTTGATATTTCCTGCATCTCATTGGATGCATTCCACAAGTTCATTGAATCCAGCTATTCAGTCAATGTTTCTGCAACTTTTCAGACAAAACTATTAGTTTAAATTTTCAATCTGAACAATTTTCATCATTTGCGTCTGAGGCAACTGAATAAATTAATAGCTTTTTTTTAGCACTACGTCTTACTACACGTTCTGATTATACATCTATGTACTAATTACTCTAAAGAGGAGTCCAAGTATTACGTAAACATCTTATTGGTCATTATTGACCCACCCCTTTGTAATAAAAAATAAGCAAACACCCGACCCCTTCCTCCCGTCATGATTACATTATATTTGTCAACATTTTTTGTAATTTGATTACGGTAATAACCTTTATTTTTTATGCATTTTATAAATTGTAAGTTATTAACGTAGAGGTGTAAATTAATGGTCTAAAATAATTATCAATAAATATTCTTGTAAAGTGAATTTAAATCTAGTGTACTAAACAGGTGATATTAATTTTTTTTAAATCCTTAAAAAAATAATTATTGGTGAATATATATGAATTATATAGTTATAAAAAAAAGTTATTTTAAATCTGATGACGAGGGTCCTTGAGCCATTCTTGCCCGTCTCTCTCTGCCTTACGTAAGCATTATTCTGACACCCCCACCCCTTTTCCCTTTTCAGAAAAAAATAAACACAAATCAAACCCCCTGACCCTCTAAGGTGCCTAGGTAATACTTGGACGCCCTTAATGTGTTAGGGATCAGGCATGTTATTAGTTATTATTATTAGCACCGCGTATTACTATCCGTTCGGGTTATATGCACTTACGCTAATGTGTAATGGTAGGGTGATTGTGAGATGAAATGGAGGACCTACAGTGTAACTTGGGATCCGAACCACACATTCACAAGTTGTGATTAATACACGTCTTGTCAGAGTTGAAGGAAGGGTTTGGCAATCAGATAAATCTGTGCCGGGACCGAGGATTGAACCCTGGACCCCCAACACAGAAGTCAGACACCTTACCCATAAACCGCCAATCACCATCAGGCATGTTTGATTTAGAGGGAGTTTACCCGCCTTTGAGTGAAGGGAGAGAGGAAAACCTTTTAATGTTTAGGGTACACCCGGTCATCGGCAGTCTAGTATATTGCGAGAGTGATGCCTTATACACAATGTACATATCTTAAATAAACTTGTTTAAACAGTGTGTGTTGTTTTAAAAATTCGATTGATCAACCTAATTTCTAAATTTTTAAATGGTGTGGCGAATTTCTCTTCTCATATGTCCCCCACCTCTCCTTTATAGGATAGACAGAAATGTACTATTTAAAAACGTCTAAATGCACATATTTTCCAAACACACTCATACAAAAATAGTGGTGAAAATTGTTTCCTATTGCAAAACATCAAACTAAGCTAATTTTGAGAAAATTAAAGTTTTTACAAAATAAAATTTTATTTTAATCTACTCATAAGATAAGCTATTGAGATCAAAGAGAACAAAACAAACTTAAATAAGGGAGATGGTTTCAAACCGATTAAAAGTTGGCGCTTCCAGTTTTATGAGCTATTTACTCACACCGTCTTTATTCCGTAACCTCCTCGGACTCGTCCTCTTAACAACACTTAAACCAACATACTGTAATTAATTAATCTTTTTTTTTTAGTTCACGGTAATTTAATTTTTCAACTTTTTAATTGAAATCAACTGATGTAAGTCTTGCAAAACGTTGTAATAGCTAACTTTAAAGTAAGATTAATTAACCTAAAAATATATACATCAAAGGAGTTCTTACAAAATATAACAAACAGAACATAATTATTAACTATTCTTGAATTTTTCAACATTTATCAATTTTTTTTAATAGGAATATTTAAAAATAAAGAACATGTATATATAGCCTCTCTCTTTATTCCGCGCACCTTGATTTAGACCACAGTTCAACTCTGGTTGGGTGCACCGTGTATGCTATTTTCATTGATAGTTTTTTTTCTATCCTCTATTGAGTTAAACTCTAGTGCCCTTAATTTACATTAAATTAAGCCTCTCTGTTCTCAAAGTGGTGTGAAAGGGGACGCGAGTTAAGGTCAGTTTTTATTACAAAAAATATTTTTGGTCAAAATAGTTATAAATTATATGTCACTAGCACAGTAAAAATTGAACAAAAAACGAAGAGAAAAAGTCTTGTTAAAATTCCACGATGTCCATGACAAATATTCAAGAACGGTTGAGATCACTAAACTCCATGGCGTCAAGCCACAAACGAGCTATATAGACCAAGCGGCCGCCGCACTATGGCGAAGATAGTGCCAATACTTACAGATAGAGGGTGTCATGTGGTCAGAACAACGAAACCTCCGGTCATTAATCTCAGTTTTCTAGACAAAATTCGCTACTTTTTTATTCAAGTAGCTCCTCATTTGTCCTGACGAGGCTAAGTTGACCCCGTTGCAGACACACAGCTTCACAGAAAATATGGAAACACCAGAGATAGAACCCGGGACCCCTGGATCTGTAGATAGGAACTATGACCACTATAATACAGAGACGTTGTTGAGAGAGAGAGAGAGAGAGAGAGAGAAAGAAAGAAAGAGAGAAAGATAAGATTTAATGAAGCAACATTACCATTTATTTGGGCCAACAATTTTTTTGTTAGAAAATCTTTAAAAAAATAGAGATCTTTTCTCGCTATTCCATAGAGTAAATAAGCGGTGAAGGCAAGAGGAGGATATAAATTCAAAAAACCGAACTTCAATCCGTTTTTTGGTTCGATCATAATCTTATATCTAATATTCCGGCTAATCGATCGAGAGATGGGCTCTGAAAAAAAAAAATCAGCAGCTTTGATTACATTTCATAGATAGTAAAGTATATAATAATTCTACTGAATAGATCAAACGTTTACAAATATAATAAAATGAAGTTTACTCTCTTTTTACTTTGTGAAAACGGTCAATCTACTAAGCCAAGTAGCGTAATTTTTGATATTATTAATTAATATTATTTATCATAGACGTCCCCCTACTAATGTGAACACATACACTTTAAAAGTGAGGTGACTTAACAAACACATCAAACAGAAAAAGATACAAAAAAAAATATATATATATGGACAATGATTAATTAGCACGCTTTAATATTAAATGATTAAAAGGGGATTTTTGGTGCCAAATGTTGTCCACGCGACGCAGTTTTGTTAATAATGACATCCAAAAATTTAGAAACTGTGGATAAAACAGCAGTTAAAAAATATTTTAAGCAAGTTGTATTAAAAAAAACAAGCATTTAAAAAAAAAGAGTAGTATTTCATCATCTAACTCGATAAATAAAACCTACCTTGTATCAAAGCATTTGAATACAAAAACCCTCTCCAGCGAGAATGTAGACAAATGGTCAGGATCATAGAGTATGGTTTAATGGTGACGGTACGGTTGGGGTTCGATTACTAGCCGGGTGTACAAATGTAGATTTTTCTTCTAAAATGTTTCTCCCGTCAAGCAAATGCTGTTACAATAACGCTAAATTCTACCTCCATATTTCCTACCCCCATTAACATTATTAAAATGTGTATGGTCCGGACGAGTAGTAAAACACATTTATAAATATTATTCCCATTGTGACTGACAGAGTCACGTGAATCATTTATTTGGAGAAACACGATAAAACAGAAGTTAAGGCCGAGTGGTCTACGGACTTACTTGACATGGGAGCACGGAGCAGCATAGTTTTTCAGAGGAATAAGGGCATTCGAGCGAGTTTTGAATTATTATTACTATTAGGAGTGTTCGAAACTTAGAAATGTCCAAGTCAAATTCGAAACCCCCAGTCTCCTTAATTTCGGCTTTGACGCTCACAGTAACCTTTGCATCTTAGAAACATTTCGAAGAAAGAAGAAAACTTATTTATATATAGGTTGTAGGGGGTGAAAATACAAGTATTTCCCCGTTAATAATTTGGGTTGGATTACTCCAAATGACGGAACTAAGAGACGTCAAATTTGGCACTGTATGCCCATTTGGGTTCAGTAACTCATCAATCTTCAGCACATAAGGGGTCGTTTATAAGGCAAGTAACACCATGAAGACATTTAGCCTAGTCCCTCCTCTCCCTCTAGCCTGCGTTACGTAACTTTTCTCACCAAGAATGGATGTCATTATTTCATTGGAAAATTTTGTGATACTAAAGGAGGGATTCAGAATACTTCTTAAAATCAATTTTAAATCCTGAACATAAATTATTCTTGAGATTATTATTATTTATGGATAGCTACACATACAAACAGGCAAACAAGTATAGACATCAAGAAGTCGAGCTCAAATTCCTCAGGTTCGTGAGGAAAAACCTCTGCTATATTTATGTTATGGATGTCAGGTTTGCGATATAACTCCCCGCCACATCTATGCGCTTACTAGGACGGCCCTTTTCTATAGTAGTTCTCGCTACATGATGACGTTAGAGTGCCCAAACCCGATGCTTGACGCTGGGGGAGGACATCATTCTTAATATTGTGCACTTTTTTGATAGTCATATTATCATAATATAGAGAGCTATTTTAAGAATTCTGGTGTACAAATTTTATAAATTATTATTGGTTTCATCTACAATTTTACTTTAACTAACTTATAAATACCCAGACTCATGTTTCGTTCCAGCATCAATCCTGGATTCTGGCTTCACTCTCGAAAAAGATTAGATAGCCAATGAAGTGGAGATCTGAGTTCGAATACCTGTTGGGTGTACTCAGAATGGCTTTTCCTAAATGGTTTTATAATCTTTCTCCACGTTAACGAGGGTAAATAGCCTTTAGCATTCTACCTTCCTCATTCCTACGCCATTAGATAAATATAATAAAAACATATTAGAATAAATACAATTTGACTATACCACCATACAAAATGTATACTAAAAAGGTAGAATTTTAAATATAATCTACCAGCATTTGCATGGAGGGAGAGTGGGAAATCATTTAGGAAAAGCAACCCTCAGTAGACCTGACTGGTATTCGAACCACATGTCCCCAACATAGGTAATCTAGTCTACTGAGAAAATGACAATTTAGACAATGATATAGCGTATGTAGGCATTTATATATTTACGCACTAGATTTATCAAAATGGAAAAGGTATAAGCCTAAATACACCCATCTTTTGTAAATAATTAATGATATTTGAAGCTTTTCTTTTCATAACATACCGCTGGTACACAGAAATAACACAATTGATGGACTCCTCAAACTTGCCTTGAGATAAATTCTGTACTTTTGCTTCTTTCCATTTCACCACAACATCTTTTTGAGACTCTTCCACTATTTTTTCTGGATATCGCTTTTTATACGCAAGCAATGAACAAGTCTCCTTCTTTTGAAGATATTATTTTTTTGTTTGTTCAAGCACAAGCGATTATTCACGGCCTATGTAAAAGAATGCTCAGTAGGAATTTAAATTATACTAAAACTCAACTATACTTATAAATTAAGGTCGATTCGATAGGCAGCTGATATCCAACTAAAAGCACGCGAGGGGGTCAGTATATTGGACAAATCTAAACAAATGTCATGAGTATAAACATGTCAATGTCATTCGCATGAAAATATGTGTTTTCGAATGTGTTCATAGTCTCGGGCAGACAATGCTACCTAAGCGCATTCGAAATATTGATAAACAAAAAGTAACTGCTAAACTTGCATTTTCAACGCCACATATATTCGGAAGTTATCCATAAGTATGTTTATCAAAGGTGAAAAAATGAACAATAATATTGTTTTTCAACATTATAATTTTAGTTTAAAACCTGTGTTACGTTAACACTTTGATATATATACCCCCCCCCCCCCATGTAACAGCATATAGACATAAGAGCTCACCCCCTTCCCCCTCAAAGCGTTACGTGGTCTATGGACGACCCCTAACGAGTGTAGTGTGGTGTAAATTATAACTAGTAACAGGTATTGAAATGACTGGCAACAGGTACCCATAAGGCATTGCTGATTCTTTCAAAGATATGATTGTTGGCCCTGACCGGCACATTACACACAATAATTCATGTCTGCCATTTCAGCGAACGTGTGACGTGCCTCCATGTTGACAGCTAACAGTGCAATGCCGCTCTGGCATCATCGTGTGTGTCAGGGGAGGAAGTGATGGGGATGTCTGTGTCGATTTGAGTGGAGTGCTGCACGAGTTGCCCAACTCCCAGGTGCATACAGCACGTCTCGTATTATTATTATTATTATTATTAGCACCGCGTCTTACAACCCGTTCGGGTTATACGCACTTACGCTAATGTGTAGTGGTAGGGTGATTGGGAGATGAAATGGAGGACCTACAGCTTAACGTGGAATCCGAACCACGGTGGAGGCCTGGCATTCCCCACATTACACAAGATGTCTTGTCAGAGGTGAAGGAAGGGTTTGATAATCAGATAAATGTATGCCGGGACCGAGGATTGAACCCCCTCGTAGTACCACCACCATTTTCGGCGTAGCCAACCTCGAGGTCATCAGACGGAAACAGTTGTCTTATCATCCCCTACAAAATGAGTAATATTTTACCTGGAGATCTGAATAATCCTGTATAGTAAAGATGGGTCGAATCCTGTAGTTCTCGAATCCGATTCTTTAAAAATGTACAATTTTAGTTAAAGTGAAAATATTTAAAATTTAACTTAAGGCTTGGTGCCAATGACAGATTATTTTTTGTGTTTGTTACATCTATTTCGTCGCACTCATCCAAAATAAATACTTTCTTCAGTAAATTAATTTTATTAATTTTTTTCCCCTCAAGAAGTCGACCCCGGCTAGTTTGGTTTGCCGGTAATGGGGAGGTCGAAATGCTGGCTGGGTGTACTGAGAGTGTAATTTTCCTAAACGGGTTTTCACTCTCACTCCATGAGGATATATTCCCTTTAAGGGGACTGCCTAGGTAGCGGAGATAATGTTAATAAGATGCTGCACTTAGGTTAAATATTGATAAAACTGGTTATAATACGTGAGGTTGGTATTAAATGGAATGAATCCAAAACTATTTTCTATGAGACTATACATTTTATAGACTTGTGAACACAGTTTAAAAGTTAAAATTTACCACAATCAAGAGTTCAAAAATCCCCATATTTTGGTTGAAAACTAAAGGTAAATGGTATAGGAGCCTAGAATGAATCTTTCTGAATTGAATGATGTAATTCAATAAACGGTCACACAACAAAAGTTTTATTATTAGTATTTTCCTACTCCCCAGTTTGTTCTCCTACTGCTGGACAGTTCCACCTAGTAGTGTTATAAGCCCACATGATTTTTGGGCGTTTATAAATTTAAGTTTTACTATTCTAGCACATTATTCTACCTCACACATCCTCTACCCAATTAGTGTAAATATGCGTATAGCCTCGGAAAAAAAGTAAGACGCGCTTAAAAAAAATATTTTTTTAAGGACATAATTGATGTCCCAGTAAATGTTGTAAATCTCCGTAGTGGTGTCTCGTCGTGGCGAGATGACAGGCCGTGTGTGTAGGGACGGTTGGAGAGGGGGTGGGGAGTAGTATCCAAGGTTAGTACAGGTCCGTCGGGGATGGCGGGGCAGGGGGACCCTGGCGTCGGGCCATAGTGACGCCGAGCCAAGTGGAGGAGAGGAGACCCTCTCATTGACGTCATACGCACGCTTCTCTCAACACCTCCACTACTGTTGTTCCCACTTTCCTTTTGTTTATAAATAGAGGTTGACATACCCCACTGATGTGTTCTTGAGCCCTGGGCCTCCAAGATCGACAACCGCTACTTCGATGGAGACTTTATTATATACATCTTTGGTGGGGTGGAAGGGAACGTGGGTTAAGGTTTGTATTTTTTACGGTTTTCACTACGAAAAAACTTTTTGGTCTCAAATAAATACATTATGGCCGCGATATATACGTTTAGCTTAATTTTCTACACATATTAATATCAACATGTCTTGGGCATCGAAGAATTTAAACTTTATCTTCACTCTTCATTTAAAAAGTTTCTGGTGAAACACCATAACGCTCATGAGTCATGACAGAGCTTCAATAATTGTTATGATAACTAACTAACTAACTATATGTAGAAAATTAAACTAAATGTATCTGATGGGGGAATATTTTATTTATTTTGCCGAGAAAAAATATAGCTTGCTAAGAAAAGTGCAAAATCACCCTTTCCCGCAATTCCACCCCACCTTAAGATTGGTCACCAGCAAGAGCTAGGAAGATCGGCTACCAAAAGCACCAGGTGTGTTGTGTTGCACAGGAACTAGTTTTGACTGAACCGATGTCACCCGACTTCTCATCAACAGTTTTGTCTCAAAATAATTTAGTGCACGCCTGTTTCAAGTAATTTATTTTAGCTACATGGACCTGAATTTGTGTCAAGCTGGAATATACTTGTAGAGGCGAATATCGAGTTACATGATATTGAGGTTCAAACCCCCATCGGGTGCAATTTGTTTTTTTCTCTTACAATTTGGTTACTCATCCTACCACCAATCATATGGCCTCAAAATTCATCCTACACGTTCCACTTCCATAGAGAGACTCGCGTTTTACTAACAGTTTGAGATATCCGAATATTTACAATAAAGAGGTATAAAGGAAGAAGGTAAAAGGAATGTACCCATGATTGCGTGGTGGAGGACTGGAGCAAATATCTTTTATGAAAAAACACCCTCATTACACCCGGCCGAGATTAAACCCTTGACCTTCCCGCCACCGACAAAACAAATCATAATAGGTTGATGCCTTAACCCACGTACCCACCGACGCGGGCCTTAGAAGAGATACAGTACACTGGAACAAACTATGAGACAGCCGAGCGGTCTATGGTATTGCATTCAGATCAAAATACACCCATTGGATTTGAGTTCGGATCCCACTCGACATGAGAATTTTGCTCATTTATTGATACGTTACAATAATTAGATATGCTGATCCTCAGTAAGTCCATGAGAGGTTCTTATCCAGGGACTAAGGAGCCATGTAATGGGCCTAAAAGGGCCCTAAAAATGTCCTGAAGTCTTGCTCAGAAAAGCGAGGTGTTGACCTTCAGTGGGTCCGTGGGAGGTTCTTATCCAGGGATTAAGGAACTATGTGATAAACCCAAGAGGTAACCACAGACGTCCCCAAACCCTGTTCATATAAACGAGATGTTGACCTCCAGTGGACATTCTCCCAGGAGCCTGGGAACTAAGTGAGAATCCCATGAGGGCCCTACAAACATCCCAAAGCCTTGCTCGGGTAAGCGAGATAATCGCCAGTGGTTCGTGTCAGGGCTCTCACCCAGTCTACAGTAATATGATCACACACATATCTTTAAAAACCTTTGTAGGTTTTACATTATTTTCGTAATATGTGCCTATTAATCCTTATATTTTTTCAAGTATATTCCATAAAAAACAAGACAATCCGTCACTTTAAAATACGGCTAAGATTATGATGCGACCTGTAGAGTCAATAAATGATTTACTTTGAAGAAAACAAGGCGAAAAGCCACACTATACACATTTTTCAGGAAAACAACTTTTATATCTCAAACAATAAACTCATACCCGCCTCGGTGGCGTAGTTGGCTAACGCGCTAGTCGTGTTGAGCTTTACTGCTGAGGACGGGGAGATCGAGGTTCGAATCTCGGATCGGGTGAAGTGGGGAGGTTTTTCCTAAATGGTTTTCCACTCTCCCTCCACGCAAATGCGGGTTCAATTCCTCTAATTCAACCTTCCCAATTCCTAATCAATTGGCGTAATTAATACTTAAAGCGTATAAACCGAACGGGTATTAAGATGCGGTGCTAAATAATAATAATAATAATAATAATAATAATAATAATAATAGACTCATAAAGACTCCGGCATATATATATATATATATATATTAAAAACTAAATTTTAATATGATACATACCTCTTTTAACCATAATCTATTAGGTACATTAAAAATATCTTAAAATTTGTCCAACATATAAGCACTAACTCAATTTGAGTTATAAATGTACTTTCACCCTTTTTACGCTGTACCCTTCATTTGCTCACGAGTTTTTTTTATAAAAACAACAGCAACTTAATATATCGTTTCTTTGAGTAGTTTTCACATGCTTAGAGAAACAACGTTTTATTTTAAGAAATAAATGAACATCGTCAGGACCAGATATGTTATATAGGCCACGGTTGACCACCCACCACCAAGAGGGACAATATATGACCAGCTGTACCGTCGTCGCGAGAAAAGCCTCCGCGACTCGGCGGAGCGAATCAGGAACGACGCCTATACAAACATTGCGAACGTAGAACAATAGGGACAGAAATATATCATGTTGTCCTCGTGTTTAATTCGCGGTCCTAGTTCACTGTGTCTGAGACGCGAAGCGACTAAATCGGACAAAGAAGAGACTGGAATGGTAAGGGGGGGAGGGGGGGATCTCCCTTGGGCCACAAAAGACACAATTAACTTGTCATAGGGTTGACTTACTTACCTTGTCACCTCACTTTCCGCTCACGGATGAGACGCGAACTTAAATTTCAACTAGATTTATCTTAGGAAATAAAATGTGATAGAACTTTGCCAACCTAAATATAAAATAGTTAAACTCAGAGAAAAACGTGATAGTAATTAAAACTTGGTGTCAAAAACCTTTGCCATTGTTATATTTAACTCCGTATAAATCCCACCCTTATCTGCCCAAGATCCGAATATAAACGAGCCTATATACACATTAAAAACACTCAAATATGTCCTGGTGCCAAATTTACAAACACATCCATTTTAAAAACCATCTAAGAACTATTAATCTCAGATGAAAAGCAACCTTACACTTTACGATTAAATATTAACCCTATATTTTGTGATTAACTAACTTTATACTAGGTTTAGAATTCGGAGTGCTTACATTTATATTTATGATAATTTACTCGTAGTTGCTGACCTGGTGGTCTATGGGTAAGGTGTCGGACTTATGTGCTGGGGTCGGGGGTTCAATCCTCGGTCCCGGCACAGACTTATCTGATTAACAAATCCTTCCTTCCCCTCTGACAAGACGTGTATTAATCACAAATTGTGAATGTGGGAAATGACAGGCCTCCACCGTGGTTCAGATTCCATTTCATCTCACAATCACCCTACTATTACACATTAGCGTAAGTGCGTATAACCCGACGGGTAGTAAGACGTGGTGCTGATAATAATAATAGTAATAATAACTAGTAGTTCTTTGAACACTAGACCTCACACCCTCTATGTTCTTTTTGCTAATACCGTCTTAATATTTATCTATGGATTTACGATAGTACATTCTATTCATAAAGGATAACAATTGTTCACGCAGCTTCAGAAGTCAGTTTCGCAATAGACTAGACTGCAGATGACGAAGAGGTCAGGGTTCGAATCCCGGCCGAGTGTACTAGGGTGATTTTTCCTATATGGTTTTTCACTAGCCTTCCCCGCAAATGCGGATTAAATTTCTCTAAATACACCCTTCCTTACTCATCACTAACTCATCAGAGAAATGAGTAAATATGCGCATAGCCTGAACAAGTAGTAAGACATGGTGCAAAAAAAAAATCACAAATAATTTATGATAAAAAACTTTTTTGAGGCCAGAAACATTTTTGAGCAGTTGCCATATTAAGGGTGTAGCGGAAAAAGTTCAATATTAACTCAAATTGAGAATAGTTTTTATTACAGAGATAATTACTATAACGGGGTAGGGATGAAGAAGGAAGTATTTTAGAGGTAATCTACAAACATTTGCGTGGAAGGAGAGTGAGAAACCATTTAAGAAAAAAAACACCCATAGTAGACCCGAACGAGATTCGAACCCCGATAAGCAGGACTGTCTAACACGAGAGTGACACCTTGAACCATTCTGCCACTGAAGTGAGTGTCTATATTTTGGTTAAAAGAAGTTTCTCTCATATTTAAAATGATTAAAAAAGTATTTGCTTCGGTCCTCATGGTACTTATAAAAGTGATTGTCCTGGAAACTCTGTGTAATGTGACTGTCCTCCCTCCCCCTGTACCCTTAGTATTGAAACCCAGAGTGAGGAAAAAAGTGTCATACAAAGTTAAGTCCAGGCTTAGGCCTAGGTCTGTGGCCTAGACTTAGGCCTAGACTTAAGGAATGTCACTGCCAGATTTCGTTAAAATTAGTCTACGCATTTGAAAGTTATTGTATGACAAAGATCCAGGTTCACAGATATATGAAATGCCAAAACGTCAAGTTAAAACAAGAAATTGGTCAATATTATTATTTTATTGAAAGAAAAACGATGCCATGGTGACGTGTTTAAATTTCAATACTGCTTCAATAGCGATATTTTTTAAAATGTGTTTAGAGGCACATTTTTATTATTTTTTATTTAGTACCGTATCATCTTAATACCCGTTCGGGTTATAAGTTTAAGTACTAATTAGACTAATGGGTCAGTAATTGGGAAGGTTGAATTTAGAGGAAATGAACCCACACTTGCGAGAAGGAAGAGTGGAAAGCCACTTAGGAAAACCAGGCCCAGTTTACCCAACCGAGATTTGAGCCTCAATCTCCCGGTAGTCTAGCTCAACACGAAACTAGCACGTTATATATCGCCACCTAGGCGAGTAGAGGCACATTAAAATGAATGAATCTTCTCTGAAGCCTTTTACTCGCTTTAGAACAACAAATATATTCTAAGTACAGAAAAGTTAAAACATCACACTAGGTTATTTTTGTAAAAGTTATATTTTATTTTCGTTATACTTTATAAAGATACTTACTCAATTAGTTGGATGTGGGTCAGATTAATTCACTTTTCCAAGAAGCGAGTTGTGCCAAAATACCAAAATTAACCTTAATAATTTCATGTTTAACAAAATACCGCAGCAGATGCAAAACCAGAATAAATGTGGCCAGATAGCAGAACTATTTTTATAAAGGCTAATGTACTTAGAGTTGTTTATTTAAAAAAATAAAACACATTTAATTCACTTAAGTGCGCATTAATCCTGCCCACAGGAGTGTTAAGATATTTATATGCGTTCTAATAAAATATATGTTCATCTTTCCTACACGCAATTTACATTATTTAATACAATTTATAAGTGCAAGCTAAGCTTTTAAATTCATTCTTCAGTTTCCCCCCCCCCAAGTTTTTTTACACTGCGTCAAAAACCCCGTCTAGGCTATACGAATTTTANAAAAACCCCGTCTAGGCTATACGAATTTTAAATATGCTAAATGGATAGGGATGATGAAGGTAGAATTGAGATAAAATGTACTAGAATTTTCGTGGCGAGACAGTAATAAACTAGCTGTTTAAAAACACTCCGAGTACATTCGGCCGGGATTCTAGCCTTTACATACTTGTTGCTTGACAAACTAGATACATGTGAGTAGGGAGAAAAGGGTCATACCATTACACAAAGAGCCAATTAAGGCGAACAATGGGGTGTAATTAATTGATTGTGAGGGTGG
>CABFVX010000859.1:0-38562 GCA_902151425.1 Timema shepardi
CTTGACCTCTCCACAGAGTGAGAGCCGTGCCGTCTAGCGGCACACCTTCCAACTAAACGACCCGGTGTGACGTAGACGGCACACCGGGACCGAGGATTGAACCCCGGCCGCCAGCATAGAAGTCTGACACCTTACCCCTAGACCACCAGGTCACCACCATTTAGTAAAAAACTACCCTCACCAGAATTAGAACCCCGACCTCAGCATCTTCGGCAGTCCAGTCTGTTTTGAGAGTGTCGCCTTAGACCGTTCGACCACTGGAGTGGTTAAAAAGCTATATTAATTGTATAAATATTTATATTTCATTTCTAATCAGTTGATTTATTTACATATTTGTTTACTATTCTTACAACAGATTGAGATGTTTTCTAGAATAAAGGAATGCCTGCTCTGGAGCAAACTTTTGTTGTTGTTTTTGTTGCTGTGCAGTCATGGTGAGGACGGAGAGTCTTGCTTGCTAAGGACAATCTGTGAGTCTTCCGGAGCACCCTTGAGAGGAACCAGCTTCTTGGGTGATATCCTCCACGTAGTCTTCACGTGAGTCTACTGACCCTTTCATGCGTATCTTGGCCCAATTTGAACAACTTTTATCTAGTAGACATCAGTGGTCTTGGCAGGGGTGGATAAAGGGCCGGGCAGCCCGCGAGGCTGTCTGGGACGCCAAACACAGCACCAACCTAGCCTAGCCTAGCCTAACCTAACCTAACCTAACCTAACCAACCTAATTTAACCTGGGCGCCATAGTGGAGTTGCTAAGCATTACAGTCGTTCACTTTTTGATCCTAAAATGAAATTTGACATATTCATGTAGTTTTTTTATTGTTAATAAAATACAATATCTTGACACTATTAAAAAGTACTTTTACATCCACCATCTTGGAAAATTTTCAACTCAGAAAAGTTTTTTTTGCAATTATCTGGAAAAAGCATGTTAAATTATCATTATTAGGTGTTCTGTCTTACGATCTGTCGATTACTTGTACCGCCAATGCGCCCTGTCCCCTGCCTCCTTCAGTTTCCAGAATTTTCTTATTTTCCTCAACTTATCCAATATTTGAATCCTCCCTCTTCCGAATCTCCTCTTTTCCTCAACCTTTCCTTCTATGGCGTAGCACAGAAGACAGTTCCTCATAAGGACATGTCAGATCTAGTTTGCTTTGTACCGAAGAATCGCATCCTAAATGGTTCTCTTCTCATCAACTCTTCTTAGAACTCCATTTGTCTCCCTGTCTGTCCACCTGATCTTCTCACCCACTCTTCTTAGGACTTCAATGGTCACTCTGTCTGTCCACCTGATCTTGTTAAGTCTTACGTTAAATATTAAAATAGATTAATTAAAAAACCTTCTATATGCTATTATTAAAAATAGAATAAGTCTGGGTTATCTTTCGGATAGCATGGTATAATTTCTATAATGGGCGTAGAAAGGTGGGTTATGGGGAGTATCCGACCCCCTCCTTCCCTATGGAAATATATTAATGGTTGTACTTCTCAAATATTGGACCATATAGGTGTAAAAAAAAGTTCAAGTATCAAGTTTTATTTACTTTTTTATTAATAACGTGTTGGAATAAAGAGTTTCAATGGCATTATCCAAGTCCCTAATATTTATTATTTTTAATTGAAAAATTCACACTTGGACACAGGAATCGAATCAGGGCTCTTTAGGTTAGCGTGCCAATGCTCTACCACTGAGCCATACAGAAATCGTCCCGTACTCAAGGTAATACTTCACTCTTATTTTAAGATAGATTCTTTGATGGACGTGTATTAGCACCGCATCTTACTACCCGTTCGGGTTATACGCACTTACGCTAATGTGCAAAGGTAGGGTGATTGTGAGATGAACTGGAGGACCTACAGTTTAACGTGGAATCCGAACCACGGTGGAGGCCTGGCATTCCCCACATTCACAAGATGTCTTGTCAGAGGTNATAAATCTGTGCCGGGACCGAGGATTGAACCCCGGCCGCCAGCACAGAAGTCCGACACCTTACCCCTAGACCACCAGGTCACCCATATTGTATATATTTATACTGTATAATATTTCTAGAACATATTTTTAGTTCATATCGTGTTCAAATGATAATATTGTGTTTCAGTTCAGTTCAAATATATAATGATAATATTATTATATTTTAGAATGTACTTTAGATAGTATCCAACCTTTTGTGATTGTATTTTTTAATATATATTAAATATAGCGCTATTATATTATATTTTCTAGGCCATCTTCTTCAAATGATGAAGAAGATCTTGGTCCGGAATATTATCTGGCTGAACAACAGGGACTGAATGGAGAGGATTGTGAAATGATCTACGAGGACTGCTCATTGAGTCTCCTGGAACTCATCACCAATCTCGAGGAAGAATGAATCCAAGGGCTTTTAACTTTGGCCAAAGTTGTTCCCACGCGATATGAAACAGGACCTTATCTCCAATCTCGAGGAAGAGTGAATCCAAGGGCTTTTAACCTTTGGCCAAAGTTGTTTCCACACGATATGAAACAGGACCTTATCTCCAATATCCAAGACCTGTAACTCCGGTCAAATACATTTCCACCAAATTAAATACCCACGTCCCAAACACCTTCTCTTCTTCAAAGTATGTTTTATCTTCAGAATATTTTAAACAATAAGAAATAAATTGAATCTCAGCCCACCCAAATAAAACAGAAATATTTATTTGTATGTTCTCAACAAAGTGTATTTCTAAAATAGTCTTATTTTGACTTAATTTCTTTTCACACACACACACAAACATAATTATTAAATCAAACCAAGTAGCAGATACTTAACACTAGTGTTGGTATAGTAAATGTAGTGCTATTGTTAGAAAAATAAATTTAATATTAATGTAAATTACCTTTGCTTATAATGTTATAATTTATCTTGAACCGTTTAAAATATGTAATGTCCGTCTTAGTTCGGTTTGTATAGAATATGCCATAAACCAGATTACATTATCAAACTCTTAAACTGAACAATTATTTTGGTAATTAGTAAAGAAAGTGTGCATATATAATAATAGGCAGGGGTGTCCAGTGTGTTTTGTTGCAACGGCAAGCTAGGCTGACGGACTGTACTAATAAACAATTCTCTAACTATCCATCTGACAAACCACCAAAACGATAGTGTTATTTATTTATTATCCCCTACATTTAGGGAAAAAAAAACTTCACTACACAGGACCAGGAATTTAAATCAAGATCTTCCCGTCATCATCATGTTGGTCTAACACGTGAGTGACGCCTTAGACCATTCGGTCATTGAATGGTAATAGATAGAACGTGTAGAGTCCTGTCAATTCTTTCTTGCTCTGGTAACAACCCACGAGTAGCCACTGATTATAATAATGATCTAAATCAAAATATTTTATAAAGGTGTTCACGCGAAACTTCCGCATGTACGTGTCCTTTTCGGGGCCATAGACTAGCCCAGGGATATCCAAACTACGGCCCGTGGGGCCACATCCGGCCCGCCACAAGATTATATCCGACCCGTTCCAAAATGTTATCAAAAAACAAATTAATTGTTTATCTTCGTTATTTCTGAACCTCACGGTTTATTTGACATGTCCAGTTACTGTCCGCACGCGTGCTTCCCCTCCATGACACCAAGCCAGTGTGTTGTCGGAATTGCAAACCCTCATTTTCAGTCGCAGGCGCCATTCCTTATACCGACAACAGAACGGCTTGACTGACGTTTTTTAGGTAGTTCCAAGTCTCCCGGCAGAGGGTTATCAAAGGAAAGTTCCGAAAGATGTTACCTAATTTAAAAAAAATAAGTAATCATATTGATTAATAGTTATTATAAATATAATTTATTACATATAAATTGATTCATTTCTCCCAGATAAGAATCAACGTCACTCACTTTTATCAAACACTGACTGGGTTTGGAAAGTGTATTTTTTTTATATACGTGACTGACCATATGACTTGAATCTAAATTTTCATGTTGAAACAAATTTGATTTATGATATATTCGCGCATGTCAAGGTAATCAGGGCAAAAATAAAGCAACTTTGAAGAACAGGTGAACGTTACTTTGGCCCGAAAAAATGTGTAAAATATATTATGTGGCCCCATGGCAAAAAGTTTGGAGACCCCTGGACTAACCTAATTACTCCTTCCAGCTCTTCATGAAAATAAAACCGGTAATCTTGTTAGGTATAGACCTTGCTCCTAATTTTAATAAAACTCCGGTTGTAAGCTAAACAAATCCGTGATGGAGGGAATAGTTCTTACCATCACGACTTACTACCCATTCGAAGTAAACACCGGCATACTAATTGCACTAGAGGAAGTTTGAATGTAAAGGAAGTGTACCGGAATTTGAATGGAAGGAGAGTGGGAAAACTTTTAGGGAAAAAACCTCAGTACACCCGACAAGGATCGGACCACGATCTACCCGTATTCACCAGTATTAATCTATTGAGAGAGTAGCGCCTTAGACCATGTGGTCACCAAGGTGGGTTTAAGGGAAATAAAAGCCATGTAAAAAAAGTCCATTAAATTAAATCCAAATATTCGTTGGTATTTTTATTATACTTACTATTGTGTATAAATAGGTAAAAGGGAAAATACCGTAAATGACAGGGCAAATAATCATAATCATTATAATCATAATTATCAACAACAAGACAATCAACTGGGTAAGTCCAAAGATATCATCTGGCGCTCTTTTACGGCTTTAAACAGGCGATGATTGATTGGCTTCCCACCTATATCATCTTCTGTGTTCTTTATGTAAAAAAAAAAGCTGATTATACAGTAGATAAAAATAATCTAGTTCAGTGTTACTCTCTCTAAAAAAATTAATGATTTAACGCATCTTCATTGGGATGTAAGAAGGCAAATGGAAGAATTCCAGTGGGCTGACCTTTAGCAAAAAAACCAACCATTATCAAAAAAAATTATGAAGTCTGAGTCCAAGGAAATTTTGGGTGAAGTTGGAGTCGATAAAAATATAGAGACTCCGGATTCAAAATAATATTTATTATAGTTTTACATTATATGATAAATACATAGCTATAATTTTAATGTTATACTTTTATTATTCTTGAGGACAAATATTTGTCGTTTATATTAACAAATGTATTCAAATATACATTCAAAATGTCAAAGATGCCGCCTATGAAGTAATCTGTACTTGAGCATTTTATTGCAATAAATTTGTTATTTCTATGGTGACCTGGTGGTCTAGGGGTAAGGTGTCAGACTTCTATGCTGGCGGGGTTCAATCCCCGGTCCCGGCAAAGATTTATCTGATTACCAAACCCTTCCTTCACCTCTGACAAGACCTCTTGTGAATGTGAGGAATGCCAGGTCTCCACCGTGGTTCGGATTCCACGTTAAACTGTAGGTGCTTCATTTCATCTCACAATCACCCTACCATTTGCACATTAGCGTAAGTGCGTATAACCCGAACGGGTAGTAAGACGCGGTGCTAATAGTAATAATAATAATGTTATTACTAATCAATATACTTTAGCCATTTATAAATGATTCTGAGCCGGAGCCGAAGAGTATAAAAATAGACGCCTGTCATACCGATCCCTCGGCCCTGAATAAAAAACAAAGATACGTGAAACCATTCGTGTAGCTGCCAATGAACGCCAACACCCACCATTTCTTCCCTCCAATATCCAATGATGCAACCATTTCCTGTATTTGTAAATCAAAGTCTCCATTCATCATTCTGTCGTCTTAGTTTTATCATCTCAAACGTTGATCTGATTGCAATATTCCTATAAGACGGAGATTACATTTAATCTCGTGTTGCAAGATCAGAATTTCCAATAAATTCAAGCAGATTACAAAATAAATGAATGAATTGTCAGTTTTAAACACGGGTACTAGAGGAAGTTTTAAGACGTGATAACAACGCGTCAACTAAGTTTTACCTCCGGAAATGTCGGCCTATTTTGACATCAAGCCGTCTTCTTGAAGGCAAGCTTGTGATAAAGATGGAACTGCTTGGAACTATCAATATACAATCATATCTAAACCGGCGATAGTCGTCTCACTACCCTCTACAATATTATTAATTCCATCAACTAGCCACTCTCCATTTATAGAGGAAAATATTGACGCACTAACACAAATTAAAGCGTGAAATATTCATGAATAAGCATACATTTCTCTTACCCCCTCACGCAGGGACGTTATTTCTCATTACTGGCCCACATTTCAGGTGGTAAAGTCCCATGTTCGTCAACCTAACTGTCGAGGACGGTCTTAAAACTCCAATAGACCCGTATTGGATGTCAGTTTGTGCTAGGTTAGTTCGTTAAATACAATAATCGCGGTAGATATTTATGATGACATGACGTGCACAGGTTCCATGACTAGAGGGTACAGGAGACGGGAGGCGGGCGGGTCTATGGGTGTCTTGACTGGCGATAGCATGTGGCTAATAGTTGTCTAAAGAGTGTGGTGTATATAATAGATCTGTGGTGAGTTGATATATAAACACTGGGATGTAAACACTAGACTTGTGGTGAATTGATAGATAAACAATGTAATGTAAACTCTAGACCTGTGGCGAGTTGATAAACAGTGGAATGTAAAGACTAGACTTGTGTAGAGTTGATGGTTGTCCGTTTAAACATACAGCCCTAGAGTTCCTGAATATCAGGATTATCTTTATTGAATGTTCTGTCTTTTGATAGGTCCGTTGCCTTGTCTGAATTTATTATTCAATAAATAGGTCCAGCATTTTATTTAATTTTCTACATTTTATCAACAGTACTGGAATACATTCATAGAAACAATTTCTCAGCACCAAATCACGAAGTTAAAGAGATATTATATTATGATTTACCACGTATTTGCCATTTATATTTGTACATTAAAACCTTAAACTCGTTTATAATGTACCGATTGACTATTGTACTTGGAGGAACCCGAGTAAGCCATCAGTCAAGCACCAACACAAAATAAACACTTGAAAAAAAATAGGCCCCGGCGCCTTCAAATAGTGACGGAATATTAACCAAATTATCTAATATTCTTGTTTCAAGCATTAACCAGATGGGGGGGCAGGGGGACCTGGGCAAACGTCGTTTGTGGTGCCCCCAGTAACCTCCCTCGTCTCCCCCTCCGCCCCCCCCTACAAAAAAAATTATCTAAAGATTTAATTTTTGCTTAATTTTTTCTTGCAGAAATTTGCATTAACACTAATTTTCAGCCTAATAAGGCATCAGGAAATGCCCTGAAAGGTAAATACATTGTAACAGTTGATGCTAAAAGTCACGTTGTTAAACATATAAGGGTGTATTTCTCCACAACCCTTGTATCGATTTTCTTCCCCAACTAAAATGATTTGTATAAAGGTTCTAAAAACAACTGTACCTCACACTTCGGCTTTAGCCGCTATTCTCACTATAAACTAGACCTCCGAAGATGGGGAGACCGGGGTTTGATCCCGGTAGGGTGCACGGAGGGTGATTTTTTCCCCTAATGGTTTTACTCTCCCTCCACGAAAATTCAGGTGCACTTCCTCTGAATTACACCTTAACAATCTCTTTATACATTACTGTAATTAGTACAAAGGTGGGGTAGTAAGATGCGGTGCTAATAACAAATACTGTGTCAAGTTTGAATTAAATCGGTTAATGCGTTAAAAAGTTACTGTGAAACATAACCACGGACAGACAAATGCAAATCGGTCGAGTTTAAATAGAAGACTTGCTTCACTCGTTCAATAAATCAAACCACATAGTTATGTTTTTATTGGTGGTGTAGTATTAAATTTATCAGTGCTGAAACGCAAGGTCGTATCCACCCGAAAATTTGAAAAAGTGTTGGGGAGGGGGAAGGATTTGAAGCCCCCAACCGCCTTAGGCGACCAAATTTCATAAACATAAAAAATTGCCTTATAAGCTATTTGTAGCAATTTTTTTTAATGGTTACTAAGGCAGTAACTTACAGCACTTCCCCTAAAATTCCAAGAATTCGTATAGAGTACAGTAAGTTTCATCAAAATTTATTGTAGGAACAAATGTTTTAACATAATATTGATATAAAATCAATCAGTTAACTTAGAATTACCTAGAATAAAACTTTACTAAACAAAAAATAATTATTTTGAATAAATTTTCACGAAAAGCCGTGATGGAACGGCGTTCCCACGCGTTTCCGATCCACCACCACCTCCACCCTTGCGGTTACAACACTCGGACAATATTAGCTATTTTTTTCTATGCAGGGAGCCTTCTAAACGAGCGTGCAAGAAAAAGTTTCCCGCTTGTTTTCCCCCCTGTATCACCCAAAGCAAGGGCGGAGTTGGGGGGAGAGGGGCTGTACAGCCGCACACACCGAAGGGTGGCCTTGGTCTCAAGTTGGCGGACCAGGGGACGAGATAAAGGTAAGTGTTTATGCAGTTTAAATATCAAAACCTTTTTTTTTTAATAATAATAACTTAAATATTGCTTCAATACAAATATAAAGTTTAATTTTATTCCCATGGTGATATCAACAGTTGTTGAATATATGTCATGAGCGTAGTGGTATTAGATAAGAAACTTTTTAAATGAAGAGAAAAAGTAGTCATTAAATTCCACTACACCTTCGACAGGTATTCAACAACTGTTGATATCACAACGTGAAGAAAATGAAACTTTATATTTGTATTAAAGAATCGTTTTATTTATTTTGGCCAAAAAAAGAAGTTTTAATATAAAAACTGAAAGAAAAAAAACACGCCTACCTTAACACGTGTTCCACGCAGTCCCACCTAGAGATATAAATAACGATAATGAACATTACCTAATTCTTAAACACGATCACCTAGCGTTTATTTTAAATATAGGAAACAAAGTCACAGAAATACTAGTTTAATTCAAGTGGGTGTTATGTAGTTATTACATCCAAACACAAACTGAGCTACGATATCTTAAGTTATAAACAATATACTATGATTGATACAGGAAACAAATCAGTGTAACTTTTTTTTCTCGCTATTATTACAATGTCAATGTCAAAATTGTCTTGCCAAAGGTGTCAAATTCACTATAAATAGATATTGATGGATAATTTTCTAACAGTCACCATGATTGTTTCAATGAAGCAAGTGCACTACGAGACCTATTTGTATGTATATGTTTGAATTAGCAGTCGTCTCTGCATTGACAATCTACTACTACTATATCGGGAGTAACTGGTGACTACAGTGCCACAGGTAAACAATTTAACCTGTTCTAGTAAATTGTCTTGACACCTCATCTATTATTATTATTATTATTATTATTATTATTATTATTATTATTAGCACCGCGTCTTACTACCCGTCCGGGTTATACGCACTTACGCTAATGTGTAATGGTAGGGTGATTGTGAGATGAAATGGAGGACCTACAGTTTAACGTGGAATCCGAACCACGGTGGAGGCCTGGCATTCACCACATTCACAAGTTGTGATTAATACACGTCTTGTCAGAGGTGAAGTAAGGGTTTGGTGATCAGATATATCTGTGCCGGGACCGAGGATTGAACCCCGGGCCCCCAGCACAGAAGTCCAACACCTTACCCCTTTATCACCAGGTCACCCTTCATTTCTCTTAATCGAAGTGTTTTGTTTATTGTTTTATTATCATGCATTCAATTATTGTTTTTTTTTATATATATTATGCTTTGTATTGCTGTGTTGATAATATATATTTTTGTCTTTGTATAATTCTCTCTCTCGCAATATTAATGTGTGTTATGTTTTAATAGTAAAAATGGTTCTCCAGAATTTTTTACAAATTCTAATTTTCATTTATCTCGCCAGAATAATATATTAAAGTAGTTTTAGTAATATTTTTTGTTTGTGTCAGTATTCTACTATATAATGTCATGCTTATCTTTTCTTTTTATTCCAGATATTACATTTTTACGTTTTAAATAGCCTTCCATCAAAGAATCTTCCAAAATCCCAGAAACAGAAATATAATATAAGGAAATGCCAAATTTTGACCCTAGCCTAATGAACCACGGTGGGCACCCCGTGCCTACACCCATGGAGGAAGATAATGGATATGACTCCATGGACTCCTCCGGATTGTCTTCGCCGGACCACGTGATCACAGTCTACGCCTGCGCAACGATGTGGCATGAAACGAGAACAGAAATGTTGGGCTTCGTTGGTTCGATCGAGAAACTGGACGAGAACAATTCCAATAGAAATATAGATTTTGATGATGATGGCAAATACTTTAATCTCGAAGGTAAATCTTTGGTTAGTTTTACGTAAAAAGAAATTGTTTTTATTTTATACGTACGACCGTTTAGTTAAGTTGTTGTTTTTTTTACATATTTTCCACTTAAAAATGTAATTTCTCGTCAACTTAGAAATGTATTTCATAAAATTGAGTCTGTTAAAGTCTTACGTTAATGGGTCAAAAATTCTGAACTGTTTTAATATGTTATCTGCGATAGCCATACTTTTTTTCTCATTCTATTCCTATCATTATTTCCTGTACCTTTGTCAACTTAGGTAAGTAGTTCGGTTTTAGCCTAGAGTCACATTATAGTGTGTGTGTTTTTTTATTCTACTCAAGAAAACGGTTGAATTAAGTCCAGTTAAACAGTTTTTTCCCATGAAAGTGTAAATTAATTGTTATGCTCTTTGCCGGAGTGTTTTTTTAAACAATGTATATTATTTCGTTTCATAAATCTTACGAGTGTTAAGTACCATTTAATTTGTATAGTATGGTATAAATAGAATGTTTTCTTATTTATTTTAGTACATATTTTCTTCGATGACGCCTTCACAAATACAGCGAACGGCCCGTCGTTTAATATATTCGTGAAGAATCTTGTGAGCGTGGTGGAGCAGACGTTCGGCGCTAGTGTGCATCCGCCAAGGAATATAGAGACTCCTTACGGTGGTAGACTAGAGTACTCTTTACCGGGTCACACCGCCATGTTGGTCCACCTCAAAGACAGGAATAGAATCAGACACGGGAAGAGATGGAGTCAGGTAAGAAAGCACTGATGTAAGAGTCAAGTTTAGTTTTCAAACAGGGTAACAGAATTAAAGAGAGCTGTGGCTTTGAATATATTATATAAGCCTATATACAAATTATGTACTGTTGTTAGAATGTTCTAGAATGTTCTAGAATGTTGAGTCTTTATATTTCTGACGTTTCTCATGTGTTGTGTGGCTTTGGTACAGTCCGTTTCTAGCTTGCAATAGAGGAAAGGCATTTATTGGCCTAGATAATTCACTAGTTAGGAAATGCTTTCTTACAAGCACGTGTCGGCTTTTATATGCCTCAGCAGCTTTCTTATAATACAGTACAAGTTTAAACAGGTCTCTATAATTTGCTTACATTTGAGTGCCAGAATTGACAGGTTTCAAAAGCTTGCCTATAAAGGAGTGTCAGAATTGACAGGTTTCAAAAGCTTTCTTATAAAGGAGTGATGGAATTGACAGGTGTGTATATAGATAACTTACAAAGGAGAGGGTGACCTGGCGGTCTAGGGTTAAGGTGTCAGACTTCTATGCTAGCGGCCGGGGTTCAATCCTCGGTCCCGGCAAAGATTTATCTGATTACCAAACCCTTCCTTCACCTCTGACAAGACATCTTGTAAATGTGGGGAATGCCAGGCCTCCACCGTGGTTCGGATTCCACTTTAAACTGTGGGTCCTCCATTTCATCTCACAATCATCCTATCATTACACATTAGCGTAAGTGCGTATAACCCGAACGGGTAGTAAGACGTGGTGCTAGTAATAATAATAATAATAATAATACAAAGGAGAGCCAGAATTGGCAAGTCACAAGGGAGTGTCAAAGTTGATAATTATTCTTTATAGCTCACTTGCACACAAGAAGAGTTGGGAGCAAAAAAAACACTTCTAATTCTCAGTTAAAAAGGAGTACCTGTATTTATCCGTACCTCAAGGTGTCAGTTTTTATCAAGTTCGCCATTAGTAATATTTCATTTTAAAAAAAATCACTTTGACAACATGGACTAAGGAAAATAATCGCCACCTATGCGTTTGATTTCTTAAAAGTAAAAGACAGTCAATAATATCAGTCTGTCTCGCCAATATTTCATCCACCGAAACGTGTTCCCTCAGGATCTCATGATACTGTTCGCAGGTGATGTACATGTCCTATCTGTTGACACATCGTCTCAACCACTCGGCCGGTAACACCTTCATCCTGACTCTCGACGGAGACGTCTCTTTCTCTCCGGTTTCTGTCCACCATCTTGTTGACGTTATGAGGAGGGACAACCGGATAGGGTCAGTGTGTGGCCGACTGCATGCCTCGGGCTCCGGTTAGTTGTGAGCTGTGTGTGTCCACCATCTTGTTGACGTCACGAGAAGGGACTCTTGTGAGCTGTGTGTGTGTCCACCATCTTGTTGACGTCACGAGAAGGGACTCTTGTGAGCTGTGTGTGTCCACCATCTTGTTGACGTCACGAGAAGGGACTCTTGTGAGCTGTGTGTGTCCACCATCTTGTTGACGTCACGAGAAGGGACTCTTGTGAGCTGTGTGTGTGTCCACCATCTTGTTGACGTCACGAGAAGGGACTCTTGTGAGCTGTGTGTGTGTCCACCATCTTGTTGACGTCACGAGAAGGGACTCTTGTGAGCTGTGTGTGTGTCCACCATCTTGTTGACGTCACGAGAAGGGACTCTTGTGAGCTGTGTGTGTGTCCACCATCTTGTTGACGTCACGAGAAGGGACTCTTGTGAGCTGTGTGTGTGTCCACCATCTTGTTGACGTCACGAGAAGGGACTCTTGTGAGCTGTGTGTGTGTCCACCATCTTGTTGACGTCACGAGAAGGGACTCTTGTGAGCTGTGTGTGTGTCCACCATCTTGTTGACGTCACGAGAAGGGACTCTTGTGAGCTGTGTGTGTGTCCACCATCTTGTTGACGTCACGAGAAGGGACTCTTGTGAGCTGTGTGTGTGTCCACCATCTTGTTGACGTCACGAGAAGGGACTCTTGTGAGCTGTGTGTGTGTCCACCATCTTGTTGACGTCACGAGAAGGGACTCTTGTGAGCTGTGTGTGTGTCCACCATCTTGTTGACGTCACGAGAAGGGACTCTTGTGAGCTGTGTGTGTGTCCACCATCTTGTTGACGTCACGAGAAGGGACTCTTGTGAGCTGTGTGTGTGTCCACCATCTTGTTGACGTCACGAGAAGGGACTCTTGTGAGCTGTGTGTGTGTCCACCATCTTGTTGACGTCACGAGAAGGGACTCTTGTGAGCTGTGTGTGTGTCCACCATCTTGTTGACGTCACGAGAAGGGACTCTTGTGAGCTGTGTGTGTGTCCACCATCTTGTTGACGTCACGAGAAGGGACTCTTGTGAGCTGTGTGTGTGTCCACCATCTTGTTGACGTCACGAGAAGGGACTCTTGTGAGCTGTGTGTGTGTCCACCATCTTGTTGACGTCACGAGAAGGGACTCTTGTGAGCTCTGTGTGTGTGTCCAGCATCTTGTTGACGTCACGAGAAGGGACTCTTGTGAGCTGTGTGTGTGTGTCCAGCATCTTGTTGACGTCAAGAGAAGGGACTCTTGTGAGCTGTGTGTGTGTCCACCATCTTGTTGACGTTATGAGGAAGGATAATAGGACAGGGAATATATATAATGTATGTTGATGAAAGAAAATGATAAAATATTTAGGTTCCTTCCTATACCAAACATTAAGAAATAATATTTATACCGCGTAGGAATGTAACCCATATATTCCCTGGCAGATAAACTAATTCCATTTAATCAAAAGTACACTCCGTCTACCCTGTATGGTATCAGTCTTACCTTGACGGACTGTACTGTGGTCCTATATTGTAAGCTACGCCATAGTATAACAGTGTAAGATAAGCTCACTACCTACCACGGAAGGTGAAAAGTGCATCCATTGCTCCTTTAGTTTAGGCCTTCTCGAGATGGCTTTTAGAACACAAGATGGTGTTGACAGGTTTCCTCGTGTGGAGCCAGAAGTTCGAGTACCACGTGGGTCATTGGTTGCAGAAGTGCGCAGAGAATGTCCTTGGAGGAGTCCTGTGTAGTCCTGGTTGTTTCTCCCTGTTCAGAGGAAGCGCTCTGATGGAAATCCTGGAAGTCTTCTCCCAAGATTCTTCCGAGGCGATACAATTCGTGCAGAGAAACCAAGGTTTGAAAATGTTTCTTAAAAATACAAACATATTTAATGCGATCAGGTTTTTTTCTTCCATCATCCGTTTGGATTATACTAATACGTACTAATTACATTAATATTTTAGAAATAATAGAAGGTTGAATTTTAGAGGAGTCGTACCCATATTTGTGTGGAGGGAAATTTGAAAAAAAAAAATATTAGAAAATAAATCACTCAGTACACTCAACAGGGATTCGAATCCCCTTCTCCCTGTCATTGGCAGTCTAGCTTAACAGTAGAGACGCCTTAGACCGTACGACCAGGTACCTATCAGTTGTTATCCAAGTCTCAATAGTTAGTTACAAAATAAAGCGCCTGTGACAGCCTAGTATAATGCACCTGCACCAGCCTAGTCTAATGCACCTGCACCAGTCTAGTCTAATGCACCTACACCAGCCTAGTCTAATGCACCTGCACCAACCTAGTCTAATGCACCTGCACCAGCCTAGTCTAATGCACCTGCACCAGCCTAGTATAATGCACCTGCACCAGCCTAGTCTAATGCATCTGCACCAACCTAGTCTAATGCACCTGCACCAGCCTAGTCTCATGCACCTACACCAACCTAGTCTAATGCACCTGCACCAACCTAGTCTAATGCACCTGCACCAGCCTAGTCTAATGCACCTGCACCAACCTAGTCTAATGCACCTGCACCAGCCTAGTCTAATGCACCTGCACCAACCTAGTCTAATGCACCTGCACCAGCCTAGTCTAATGCACCTGCACCAACCTAGTCTAATGCACCTGCACCAACAAGGGGTTTGTCAATGACGTTCATATCTTGTTTGTTTCACACACGACTCATTTTCAGAAAAATGAACTTTTTTTCAAAAATTGCTTTTATGTTTAAAACGAGTATTTGCGAAGTGATTTATATAATAAACAAAAATATATTATTGTTCTTAAGTAAACAGTAATTTAAGGATAGCTTACTAGCAATTTATTTTTGAAAATGTTTAATTTTCTTAAAAAGGTTGATATGGTAATTTTGTTTGAAAAGTGCATACATCTGAAGAGAGTGTCACGTGATCATTAAGGTGGAGATGCAAAGAAAAGATCCGTATTTTGTCTGTTTTTATAGCAAAAAAAAAAATATTTTTTGCCAAAATTAATCAAATATTGCTCTGGGAGAAACATGGAGTTTAATTTTCTTCACATGATGATATCAACAGTTATTGAATATCTGTCAGGGTTGTCCTGGAGCTTCATGAAAACTTTTTATAGCAATTTAAAAAGTTTCTCATTTAATGCCGCTATACCTATGACAGACAACTGTTGATATCAACACTGGAAGAAAAGTAAGCTCCATGTTTGATTTATTTTAGCCAAAAAAAGTGTTGTTATAAAACTGCAAGAATAATGTCCTTAACTTGCGTTTCCCACAGCCCCAACTTAAACATATTTAGGGGGTTTGCTTTAGAATGTAATGTTAGTTTTTTTAATACTTACTAGGAGAGGATCGTTGGTTGACCACATTAATTCTTAAGAGGGGTCATCACGTGAAGTATACTCCTAGCAGCATCGCCTACACCCAATGTCCGGAAACCTTCGACGAGTTTTTCAACCAGAGGAGAAGATGGATCCCATCGGAATATGTTAACATTGTTGACATAATCATCAACCAGTTTAAATGTGAAACAAATACGAAGCTCAACAGATTTTTCACCATTTACCATGTAAGAATAGGACAAACTATAAGATGTATCGTACTATTTTGTTACCTTATTTGGTTCTTGCTCAATTGTTTGTTCCCTTCAATTTATCCGATAATTGAATCTTCCTCCTTCTTAAGCTCATCTTTCCCTCAACCTTTTCGCCTAAGGATGTGTCCGATCTAGTTTGCTTTGTACCAAAGACTTACATTTCTCATTCATTTGTTACCTTCTCTGTCCACCTGATCTTCTCAGGTCTTCTTCAGCACCACAGTTCTCTTCTCACCCACTCTTCTTAGGACTTCTTCATTTGTTACCTTCTCTGTCCACCTGATCTTCTCAGGTCTTCTTCAGCACCACAGTTCTCTTCTCACCCACTCTTCTTAGGACTTCTTCATTTGTTACCTTCTCTGTCCACCTGATCTTCTCAGGTCTTCTTCAGCACCACATTTCTCTTCTCACCCACTCTTCTTAGGACTTCTTCATCTGTTATCCTCTCCGTCCACCTGATCTTCTCAAGTATTATTCAGTACCACACTTCAAAGCTCTCCAAGAAACCTCTTTTCCATCTTCCAAAGAGTCCAAGTTTCTGCTCCAAAGGTAGAATTTTATCAGTTTCCTCCTTGGATCCAAATTTAACTTACTTTCCATGGTGACCCTCCATCTAGTTTCCTTGGCACAGTATGTATCCTTTGTCAACAGAATTCCCAGCTATTTGAAGTGCTCCTTGTCTTCCAACTCCTGGTTTTGATTTTGATTTTCAGCGGCTCCTCATTTTTTTTAATTGCCATCACTTTTGATGTTGATCTCTACGCCATATTTTCGCTTTCTCTTCACCAGCTGTTCCATGATTTCCTGAAACTCTTCTTTGTTTTAGGTCATCAGTTCATAGATGAATACAAGCCATGAAGCTCTTCATTAAGTAACTTTCTCCAATTTCTTCTTTGTTCATACTTCTTAGGCTAAAATATCTTTCTAAGCCCTTTGTTCTCAAAAATTCTCAATTTGTGCTGGGGTTTTTTTTCTTACAAAGGAAGAGATCACGTACGTAAAGAACAATGGGTAGGATTATAGCTTGGTATATTCCCAACTTAATAATTCAAGACAGAGAAGACAACAACTTACAAACTGAATAATACTTTCCATAGTTCTTTTACATGCCATAATCGACATGAGACTGTAGGCCTTACTTCCCCTTCCGAAGTAAGTTATTCTTTGGATTTGTATCACTCAAGAAAAATCCGTCGACCTCGGCTGGGTTTAAACTCACGAACATCGGTTCCTTAGGTGAGCATTTAACCCAAGACCACCGAAGTCAACTACTTGTTATAGAGCCTTAAATTACTCAATCCTGGACAATACGGCTTTCCAATATCTAGCATATACCATGACGAGAATTACAGACAGTCGATTGATTGCTTTCTTGCAAGCTCCGATGGAATTCCAGACACTCTTATCTTAGATTCGTATTGAAATTATCTTGTAAATATCACAAAAGGAACAAATACAACATAATAATAGTGACTATCCTGCGATTTATAAAATTTCCTTGTCCCAATCTTATATGTTCCTGTACAGCATCGTTTTACAGTAAGAATATATTTATTATATATTTGTTTATTTATACAAACATACATAGAATTGAAGACAAATAGTGTTTGGTTCCTAATATGATGTTTTACATAAATACATAGTATGATTTAAAATATTTGTAATATTTATTAATAAATTATTTATATTAGATATATATACCATTTATTATATTAATATGTAAGGAAAATAAATTAATATTAAAATCTTACTTAAAAATAAAATCACTACTTAATATAATTATTAATAATTGAGTTAAGGACAAATAGTGTTTAGTGCCTAATATTATAGAATTTTGCATATAGACTAAATTTATAGTAGTATTTCAAATATATTTTTATATGTATTTTAGTATAAATTATTTATATTATATATATGTACTAGTTATTAAATTAATATATAAGAAAAATAAATTCAGTATTAAATTCTTACTAATTAATAAAGTTATAAATGAAATTATGACTATCAATAATTAAAATATATTTAATTTAAATTATCATTGGCTTCCAACATTTTCGTAATAGTTGATGCATATTAAAATCATCTAGTACAGTTTAATTAAGAATATGAATGTGCTGTATCTTAAGTTTCAATTGTAAATTCATGTGAAAAAAAATGTATCACTTTCAATTTTGTTCGCAGCTACTCGTCCTAATATCATCTTTCTTGTGCCCAACTGGGGTGTTCCTCTTGTTGGTTCATTCTTTCGCGATTGTCTTCCGTCAAGATGGCGGCACAAGCATGAGAGTGAATGCCTTGGCTGTTTCCTGCTTTATAGTGTTGTGTTGCTTTTGTAACAGACGGATACAGGTAAATAAATTAAGTCGTAACGTTATATATCTGGTTTGTTTTGTAATTTGCAGTTGCCCCATGGCTTCTTTGGTGCTGACTGACAGCTCACAGCTGACAGTTGACAGCTTTAAAAAGTTACCAGACCAAATTACGTATCCCTACGCCGAACCAGATGATCTGCAAAAACATGTGTTTATCATCTGTCACTTTTAACAGTCAAAATTGATGTATATACCTAAATGTTGACTGTTAGAAGTCTGCTGTGAGCTGTCAGTGAGCACAAAAGAAGCCACGGGGCTACTGTAGATATTTCTAAAGTAGACAGACCATCAACTGTCGGCAAAACCCCGCTTCGGTGGCCGCGTGGTCTAACGCGCTACTCTCGCAGTAGGTTAGACCACCGATGGCGGTGAGATCGAGGTTCGAATCTCAATCGGGTGTACTAAGGGTAGTTTTCAAAAATGGTTTTCCACTCACCCTCTACGCAAATGCTGGTACACTTCCATTTAAATATAATCTTCCTAATCCTTAAAGCGTGATTAGTACATAAATGTATATATAACCCGAACGGGAGGTAAGACGCGGTGCAAAAAAAAAATATAGACCTGATTATTTTAAACATCTCACACTTATTTGAAATGTTCGACTTTCAGCTTATGTCCGCTAAGCTTCTCTCCGTCATGTACGGCCTCCTCATACTGTCTACGATCATCGTCATAGTAGTTGACCTATTCCGCTACGGTCTGGCCAGTGACCTACGCAGCCTCTTCTTTGTGGTCGTGATGCACCATCTCTTCTTCGTGGTCATCCTTTACCCTACGGAGGTGACCAAATGCAAGACTATACTACCATTCTACGTCACCAGCCCTACCAGGCTACTGCTGTTACCCGTCTTTACAGTGTTCAACATTCAAGACGTCACGTGGGGGACTAGAGAAACACAGGTAGGCGTGATGTGACGTCATCAGAATGTTTGTATACTCCTTCAGCAGCCCTAGTACAGTAGCCCCATGGCTTCTTTGGGGCTGACTGACAGCTCACAGCTGACTTCTGACAATCAACATTTAGTTATATACCTAAATTTTAACCGTCAGAAGTGACAGCTGATTAACACATGTTTTTTCAGATCATATGGTTCGGCGTAGGGATACATAATTTTGTCTGGTAACTTTTCAAAGCTTTTATCTGTCAGCTGTGAGCTGTCAGTCAGCACCAAAGAAGCCATGGGGCTACTGTAAGTTGTTTAAGATTCATGACGTCACCTGGGGGTAAAGAAACAAAGGTAGGAAATATATGACATCATCAGAATATTGTACTATTCCTTCATTAGTCCTAGTAGGCTGTTTAACATTCATGACGTCACCTGGGGGTCAAAGAAACAGAGGTAGGCATTATAGGACGTCATACTCCTTCACCAGTCCTAGAAGGTGGTTCAACATTCATGACGTCACCTAGGGGACTATATGGACCGGTGAAATTGGTTAATCCGATTTTTAAAATATAATATTGTCGCTACTCTACCCGACCCGTAGGCCAACGTTTCAGGATGGCTTAGTCGTATGGGTTAGACCATGGAAAACAATCGTGGGGTTCGTTTAGATCCTGTTTATTGAAATAGTCTAATTACTATGTGAGTGTATAAATGTGATGTATTTTTTAGAACACGTTAAAAGAGTTTAGAAAAAGGTCCTCGTTCTATCAATGTCCCTACTCAGCAGCTTCACACCCTGACTTACCTTTGGTGCTATAAAGATGACTAGGATAGCACATGGCTGCTCGACTATGCGCGGTTGTTGTCTAACTCAGACTTTTAAGATGGTTTGGAGCGTCCTCCTTTGTACTGAACAGAGACTCAAGATGTAAGATTTTATCCTTAAAATTACTGAAACTCGGCATCTGGGTATGTAAAGCACTTCGAAGTAGCCCCTTAACGACGGGTGTCCTTCCCAGCCCCCCTTTCTTTGAAAAAGGTCTAAAGCACACTGTTATATACCAATAGAAAAGGGATGTTTCCCCTGAGTCACTGTTTAGGTCAATACATTGTATTGTGCAAATTGGCAAAACAATCTCCGTTCTAAACAGATGAGATTGTGCGCGTGCGTAACGGCTGATTTAGAACAATTTTACAGTACAATTGATTGGGCATACGTTATCCTTATATGCCCTCAATATCCAAAGACTGCAAGCTACGACAGTATAGATATAACATTATTTTAGTTGTTGGTGTTTAAAAAATTAAAATAGAATAGATTACATTTTATATTATCAACATAATTCTTATATAAATTGACTTACTGCAAAGTTAAGATTATTATTATTACTATTATTATTATTAGCACGGCGTCTTACTACCCGTTCGGGTTATACGCACTTACGCTAATGTGTAATGGTAGGGTGATTGTGAGATGAAAGGGAGGACCTACAGTTTAACGTGGAATCCGAACCACGGTGGAGGCCTGGCATTCCACACATTCCCAAGTTGTGATTAATACACGTCTTGTCAGAGTTGAAGGAAGGGTTTGGTAATCAGATAAATCTGTGCCGGGACCAAGGATTGAACCCCGGACCCCAGCACAGAAGTCTTGACACCTTACCCCTAGACCGCCAGGTCACCCAAAGCTAAGAGAATTAGTTAGAAAACCCCACTTTGGTGGCCGCATGGTTTAAGGCACTATTCACGCAGTAGACTATACTGCCGATTTCGGTAAGATCTTAAGTTCGAATCTAGGTCGGGTGTATTGAGGTTGGTTTCTCCAAAATGGTTTTCCACTCTCCTTCTACACAAATATAGGTACACTTCCTCTAAATACTACATTCCTAATCCCCGAAACCATTAGCGTAATCAGTACATAGGCGTATAGATCTAACGGCTAGTAAGACGTGGTGCCAAAGAAAAAAACACCTTTAAAAGTTGTTTAGCTTGCGCTGTTCCAAGATATCCGGGGCGAGAAATGGAAGAAATGTAATTAGTTGCTAATCCAGCATTGTGTTTGGTCTAAGAAACAAAGATCTTATTATGATATTATTAATAATCAATAGCATCTAACTATAAATTACAGATCAAAATAGAAGAACAAAATTTAAATGGTGTGTGAGTCAACAGATTATTTTTTTTTTTTAAAATTTAATTCATTTTTTTATCCCCGTTATTTACCAATTGTTCAGGTTATACGCATGTATGATCATTACTCTAATTGAGTATGGTTGAGGAAGGAAGCTTTTTTTTAGAGGTAATCTATCTTCATTTGCGTGGAAAGAGAGTGGTGAACTGATAAGTAAAAAAAAACCACCCCTAATAGAGATGACCGGGGCTCGAACCCCTGTCATCAAAAGGCCAGTTTAACATGAGAGTGACGCCTTAAGATCATTCAGCCACTGAAGTAGGTTGGAAATACTTCAAGCTACAGTAGCCCCATGACTTCTTTGGTGCTGACTGACAGCTTTGAAGAGTTACTAGACCAAATTATGTATCCCTACGCCGAACCATATGATCTACAAAAACATGTGTTTAGCAGCTGTCAATTCTGACAGTCAAAATGTAGGTATATACCTAAATGTTGGCTGTCAGCTGTCAGTCTCACCAAAGAAGCCATGGGGCCACTGTATCTTCTTCTTCCTAACAGTCACCCCTTTGTTTTTCAGGTTCCAAATGAAATGAACGAACGGACATCTTGCAACTTTGGGAAAGTGAGTAAAACTTCTCTTAGAACAACTTGGAGAAAAGTTGTATCAAACATGAAACAAATCATATCAAATAGTTACGGAGATGTCCCCAAGTTTACTAAGACTTCAAGCAACCTTAACTTCATTGAGAGGTAATAGAAATAACTTTTTCGATGTAGTATTTGTTCAAAATTGAGTTAAGTGTTCATGTAAATTAAATTTTAAAAAAACAACTCCATGGACATGAGCCCGCAAGCAAGCCACACCGACCGAGCGGCCACTGCCGTTAGCGATGATAAAACCAACAATTGCGGATATATGAGGTCATATGGTCAGCCATTAATCTCAGTTTTCTAGACCTGAGCCACGACTTGTTTATTTGAGTATCTCCTCATTTGTCCTCACGAGGCTGAGTTGACCCCGTTATAAACACACTGCTTCGCAGATAAATTCTGGATGAACCGGGAATCGTACCAGGGACTTCTGGATCTGTAACCAGGAATTCTTAACTCCTAGTCGTAAAGGAAGCAAAACAAATAAAAGTATAGCTTTCACCCTAATACAATACATTTTTAAAATAATAATTTCTTTACAAGAAAAACTACTAAAACATTAGGGTTATTTTTAATTTGGTAAATATGTAACCACTTAAGGGGAATCGTGCACGTTCTAAATTGGCCATAGGCCAAATCAATTCCAAATGAGTGAATGTGATAAAATTACTCTCTCCAAGAAACCCTTCCTCTCCTAATACAATGAAATATATCTGCTTTGGCTCCCAAGACCTTATTTGGGAATAAGTTTTTCCAGGGTTAAGCCCTGTGTTATTCGTTCGCTCAAAAACTGCCACGTGATAAGAAAAATATATACTTGAGTCCTTTTAACACACTGTATATATATGCAAATATTATTATCTTCTGTGAGGCAGAAAACCCCGCTCGCAAAGTATGGTTTCAAAAGAGATATAAATTAATCGTTCTGAGAAGGATATAACAGTTTATTATTATTATTATTATTATTATTATTATTATTATTATTATTATTATTATTAGCACCGCGTCTTACTACCCGTTCGGGTTATACGCACTTACGCTAATGTGTAATGGTAGGGTGGTTGTGAGATGAAATGAAGGACCTACAGTTTAACGTGGAATCCGAACCACGGTGGAGGCCTGGCATTCCTCACATTCACAAGATGTCTTGTCAGAGGTGAAGGAAGGGTTTGGTAATCAGATAAATCTTTGCCGGGACCGAGGATTGAACCCTGTCCGCTAGCATAGAAGTCTGACACCTTACCCCTAGACCGCCAGGTCACCGATAGAACAGTTAACATTCAATCTTGATCCTACAAGTCTGATCCAAAATTTGTGCTTGAAGAAACTAAACAAACATATGGGAGGTGTGGGTTTAAATCCGTGCTGGGCATACTGGACGTGGTTTTTACTTATTATTTTGAAAGCTATTAACATAAATATTAATAATATAGTTTAATTTAATAAACCATACTTTACTTAACCCATCAAATGAATTAATAAATGAAAATGTATCAACTAATTTATTTGTAAAGTTTATTATTTATTACAAGTTTATGTGGCATATAAACAAAAATAGAGAAAATTGACTATTTAAACTATCTTTAGAATAACATACTTGTTACCCGTCTCGTTGAGCACGCGGAATAAACCGCAAGCTCGTTTGGTCCGGTTTCATAGTGACGGGAAGGATTGGGTTCGAATCGAAGCTGGGTGTTATGCACATGATAAATTTGAAAAGTTACGTCTAATTTAATCAATTAAAACAGATTTTAAAGGAAATAGAAAATGTAATGCAATTGAAACACAATTAGAATCAGTTTTGTTGAAAAAAGGGTGTTTTTAAAAAAAAATGTTTCATGCACGATTCTCCTTAATAGATGTTGTTATTTGAACTTGATTTGTTTACAGTTTGTAGGTAGATCTATAAATGGAAACATATTTATACATATATTTGATTAGTGAACTTTTCACTACCAACTATTTTTTTAGCGTGTTATATCCATGCTAATTGTTACATCAACTTTATTTATTATGTTTTAATCCAGAGTTCCTGGCAGCTATTGTATTGAAGTAGATAACACAAAATCTTCAGAATTAATGGAGCATAACGACACTCAGCCAGGAAATACTAGCTTTATCTCCAATGAAGAATCTCAATTCTGGTCTGATATAATCAGGAAATATCTACATCCCATTGATGGTAACAAAGAAAATAAGGTTTGTACAACCTTGACCCTTTATAAAGTGCTTATGAATAGCTCTAAAATACACTAAAGAGTTGCGATTATCCGGCAGAGGCATTCCGAATCTGATAACGGAAAATCCTTGTAACGGAATCCGAGTGTAAATAATTTGCAGTGTGAGTTGGGCTAATTTTTTTTAATTTTCACTGAACATTTTTAACTTTGTTTTAATATAAACTGCCCATTTTCTGATTGCAATGTAAAATAGTAATATAGTAATTGTAGGGAGATAGTAAAAATTAAAGGAGAAAGGATTTTTTTTAATATGTACCATACAGTACTTTAATTTGGAAATGGAACATCGGCTACAGAGCAAGAACAACAAGAGAAAATAGAAAATGTTTTATAGTGGATATGTACCGGTTCGTTTATTTTAAAAGGCACTGAGAAACGGACCGGATGTTACGTAGGGCCGGATAATCGTGACTCTATCCTATAAAATATTACTGTCACGAGTCGATATCATTAATTACTGTTTCAAATTAGTGCTATCTAACATAACGTATTGCTCTACAGATGAAGGTGTACAATGATCTTTGCCGCCTCAGATACATCTTGGCGTCTGTATTCATCATTGGTAATGGTTTTTTCATCTACTTACTCGCTCCGAAAGTTGGTAACATGTCATCCGTCGTTTACAATGTTGATGATAAGGTAAGATTACAGTCTTAATTTGTTTAGGAATCAAATATACTAAAGTAGCCCCATGGCTTCTTTGGTGCTGACTGACAGCTCACAGCTGACTTCTGACAGTCACCATTTAGGTATATACCTAAATGTTGACTGTCAGAAGTGACAGCTGCTAAACACATGTTGTTGCAGATCATTTAGTTCGGCGTAGGGATACATAATTTGGTCTGGTAACTTTTCAAAGCTGTCAGTCAGCACCAAAGAAGCCACGGGGCTACTGTAGTCAATTCAAGGCAAACAATTCCGCAAAAAGAAAAAAGTCATCTTTTATGTAGGCCTATGTTCAAATATCACCTTCAGTTCAGACGCTTTGTGATTTTCATACAAATCTGCATATAAATATATATTTTTTAAATATCTCAATCAATTATTTTGAGTAATGTTGGAACATAATATCGTTCATACATTAAACTATTAACGTGAACTATATTTATGTATACATAATGTAGCGAAACATGTGGAATCCATTTCAGCGGGGGACAGAAGACACTAAAACAAGCAGGAACGTTAATAATCGTGTCTGTACCTCAGTAATGTGGAGCTACTTAACATTATAGGAAGTTCTTAAAATGGCCATCTTCGAGCCTGAATGCATGCAATTAAATATTTATCTTTTTAATAGTGCTGTATTCTACGACACAATGACTGAAGACCTGCTTTCAGGCCGAAGGTGGCCATTTTGAGCTCTTTCTACATCCCTAGAGTACAAAGATGACTTATAACTTGGAAACAAGGTCAAATGGGGCACCTGTTAAACGAACTTTTTCCATTGTTTATGGGTTTCTTGTCTACTGCTGAATTTGGTTCCAAATTTGACGGCGCATTCTATATATATCCGTTAGGGCCTTACACATAATATATACTAGTTGTGTATCAGGGATGAGGAAGAGTGAATTTAGAGAAAGTGCACCTGCATTTACATAGATAGGAAATGAAAAACCCTTTGGGGAGGGGGGGGGGGAAATACTCTCAATATATCCAACCGGGATTCGAAACCCGATGTATTGGTAATCGGCAGTTCAATCTATTGATATAACGATGCCTTAGACCATGCGTCCACCTAAACGGATAATAGAAAATATATATTTAAAGTATGTTCTTCGTTTATAATTATGTTGACTGTTAATCATTCTAGGGAAGTGACATAGGGACCGCGGTCGGTTTGATCCCTTTCATCGTCTCAGTCGTCACCTTGTTCGTCCAGACCTGTGCAGTGACGATACAGCGTCTGGTCACTTTCCTCAGATGCGTGGTTCGAAGCATGTACTCCCGAACATCTTGGAGAATTTCCCACGTGTGAAATGAAAACATGTGACATCGTGCTATGAAGCACTTCTCGAAACGATGCCTCAAACAACCAGCAAAGATGTGTTTGATCTGCACTGGAGAAAACAACACAGTTTCCGTGTTTCTCGTCGTTATAAACCCCCCGTGACAGATATATATGTGGAAATTATTTGCGGGTGTCGGGAAATAGGTCGTTTCACAAACTGGTTGTGTTTTATGATGAAGTAATATCGCGCGTTTGTTCCACATCAGGGGGTGACCTGGCGGTCTAGGGGGTAAGGTGTCAGACTTCTGTGCTGGTGGCCGGGTTTCAATCCTCGGTCCCGGCACAGATTTATCTGATTACCAAACCCTTCCTTCACCTCTGACAAGACATCTTGTGAATGTGGGGTAAGCCAGGCCCCCACCGTGGTTCGGATCCCACGTTAAACTGTAGGTCCTTCATTTCATCTCACAATCACCCTACCATTACACATTAGCGTAAGTGCGTATAACTCGAACGGGTAGTAATACGCGGTAATAATAATAATAATGTTCCACATCACTCGTAGCCCAGTTAGTGGAAAGGTTAGTCAGTACGTACTAATGAACCGTTGCTCAGGGGACGCCCGGATGTACTGATTGTACATCCTTTCCGTAAAGGCTCTTTCCATGTCCCGATGAGATGAGGTGATGGTGATAGTGAGTATGAGGGTGTGGAACCAGTGGAAACAAAACTCAGCTTAGGCCTTACTAACCAAACACTGGTGACCGTTGGGGTGATTCATCTTTCGACAAAATTACCTGTAGTACCAGCCTAGAATCAAACTCGAGACCCCTTGGTTCGTCGCCAGGTTCGTTGACCACTACACCACGGGTCCGGATGTGTAAATGGTAGAAATGGGACTCTTGAATTCCTCGAAACCTTATGTTCACTCGAGATTTAAAGATTCGATAAGATATCAAATTCGATAACCGAAAAACACACACATATATATGTATATATTAATCTTGGATTGGAATTTGTTTTGGATCTTTTGGTATAATTTATTGGTGGTTCAACGCCAACATAATTATTCTAGAACAAACTTTAACAACCAGAACCCAAACGATTAATTTAACACTAGAATGTGTGAATGTTATAATGAACGCACTACAAGAATAAAAAATGTTTAACATTTAGTCGCTATTTCTAACTCTCTTCGTTGGTCGCATAGCTTAACGTTGTCTGTCTGTACCTCAAAATAGATCCGAAACTATTTTACCGATTGGACTCAAACTTGGCATATGGAGTTTTCATAGGGTCCTCCCGAGGAGTTTTTGGAATTATGATGTCCAACCTTAAATTTAAGATTAGTTTACTGAAGGATAAAAAAGAGTAAAAATCGATTTTCTTGAAATTCGCCCTCCCGATTTTGATTAAATGTTACAACTAGACACTTTTCATTATTACAAACAAGATGGCAGTTCATATTTTCTCATGAAAATGCTTTTGAGGTTACTTTACATAAGAGAAATTTTCCAATTTTCATCATTTCTCCGACACTGTTTGAGAAAAGAGATATCTTATCGTTGTAAAGTTGTAGTATTATTACTACTTTTAATTGAAATATATTTTTTATAAAACCAATTATTTCTTAGCATTAAGCAAATATATACTTTTTAATTTAGGTCAAAATTAGTTTGATTCTTTTATTTTTCATGGACAAAGATATTTATATTTTCTCACTTTTTCTGTAACAATGTTGCTAATTCATAATGCCATAGAGTAAGTAAGTAACCGTGAATATTATTTCATTTATGATCTTTGGTGTAGTCTTTCTACAACAATGTATAGACCTATTACTGTCTATTTTAAGTATAAAGAGAGAGAAAGTCTGTGCGGTTCACCGTACCATTTATTTTTAACTTAAGGCCCTTGGCCTTGTCAAGTGCAAGTCTTAAACCTATTTTGTGGAATGGTGAAAGGCGTGGCGTGGCTTCACAATGGACCAAAGTATCCTTCCGCGCCAACAAGAACAGATGGATCACGGAAACCGTAGATGGCGCTAGCCTTGCGGGAGAACCATACGTTTGAAAATATCAATTTTCTTGAGAATGAGTGAAATGTTTATAGTAATATTTTCAAAACCTCTTCTAAGATAATGTATCTTTGTTTATTAATTGATACAATGTCTTATTTTTTGTTACGCAGCCGGCGGTTTTCTATTGAAAATGTCAATATTATAGATATTTGATCAATGTTAAAATTACAGAGGGAGGTGTGTACATAAATAGAAACATGTTAATTAAGTTATACTTTTTATATACACACCTCTGTAAATTTAACAGTGATAAAATATAAATAATTTTTTTTAATGTTCAATAGAAAACTGCCGGCTTCATAGCAAAAAATAAGAAAATGTAACACCTAATAAACATTGATACATTATCTTAGAAGAGGTTTTGAAAATATTACTATAAACATTTCCCTCGTTCTCGAGAAAACTGGTATTTCCAAAAGTATGGTTTTCCCGCAAGACCTGTCAGGTAGCTAGTGCCATCTACAGTTTCCGTAAGCCATCTGTTATTGTTGGCGTGGAAGGATACTTTGGTCGGTTGTGAATTCAAGGGTTTTAACATGCATGGTAAAATAATAATTACATCCATATATTATTTTATTTTAACATGTCTAAGAAATAATCTATTTATATACATATATATATATATATATATATTTATATACATATATATATATATATATATATATAAATTATAAACAACAGTAGGTATGTATATATACCTACTGTTGTTTATAATGTTTTGCAAAGTCTTGACCGTCTTTATGTTGTATATATTATTCATGTTAATTAATGCTGATCGATAAACAATGTTTGTAATCTCAAATGAATTAATAAATATATCGACTTTTACGTTGAAACAATATTGAGTTTCATCTAATCCCTGATTGATTCCCTATGCCAACAATTAACTCACATTTTGTTATCATGTTTTATTAATTTCAACTATGTGTTTGTGTACTCATAAATATTTTTTTGTTAATACTGTTAATAAATAACATAGCTGTAGCTTGTAGATTGACATAATCAGATCTTTCACGAAGTCAGTAGTAGGTTCAGAACCAGGACGAGCACATTGGAATAGATTTCCCGCGTGGTCACTTTAATTATCTTTCACCCGCATCGGTGGTCGCATTGGTATAATACGTCACACTCGTGTTGGACTATATTGCTGGCGACGGAGAGATAGCAGTTCGAATCTTGTTAGGGTTTACTGAGGGTCCTTTTCCTAAAATGTTTTCCACTATTTTTCTACACTTCTTCGGGTACATTTTCTCTGAAATTCTACTTTCCTCGTCAAAATACCATTGTTGTAATTACTGTACACGTATAACCCGAAGGAGTGGTAAGACGTGATGAAAAAGAAAACTATAATTCCTTATTCCATGCCCTAGAAATTCGCTGATTAGGAAATGTATGTCGAGATGTATGACTGTATTGTGTTGTGCTATTTTCCTTCTGTTCCCTATGTCCCAATCCTGTTCACGTGCTCACTAGGAAATGTAAGAATGTATTATGTTGTGCTATGTTCCTTCTGTTCCCTATGTCCCAATCCTGTGCACGTGCTCACTAGGAAATGTAAGAATGTATTGTGTCGTGCTATGTTCCTTCTGTTCTTACACCCCCACTTTTAGAAACACCAATTACCTTGCAGCCAACATGAATAAGAAGGAAAGTGGAATCAAGAGAATCGATTAGTCAATAAAGGGGTTTGTGGGGGAGGGGAGGGTCTCCAGTAAGTGTTACGTAACAAGTATGACGTCATGGGGTTGGCGTGTCTGGAACACAAGGACGTTCGTGCCTGTTGCTCTCAGACAAGGGGGGGGGGAGAGGAGAGTAAATGAGAGAACAATAATAGGGGACAGAAAATGGTGTGTTTGGAACGCTATACTCAATATGAGGGGGGAGGAGCCCGTATAATGAGCTGCGCTGTTGGCCAAAATAAATCAAATATACAGTAGCCCCATGGCTTATTTGGTGCTGACTGACAGCTTACAGCTGACTTATGACAGTCAACATTTAGGTATATACCTAAATTTTGACCGTCAGAAGTGACAGCTGCCAAGCACATGTTTTTTTGCAGATCATCTGATTCGGCGTAGGGATACATAATTTGGTCTGGTAACTTTTCAAAGCTGTCAGTCAGCACCAAAGAAGTCATAGGTCTACTGTAGCTTCAGTAGAAACAAAGTTTAATTTTCTACGCACGGCGACCTCAACATTGTTCTTGAATATCTGTCCTGAAATTTAATGACAACGTTTATCTTCATTTATATTTTAGCAACGCGTCTTACTACACTTATATACTAATTACGCTAATTGTTTTAGGGATTAAAGAAGATATATTTATAAGAAGTGTACCTGCATTTTCTTGGAGGGAAAGTGTAAAAACCATTAAGGGTTGAACTACCCTCAGTACACTCGACCGAGATTCGAACCTCGATCTCCCAGTCATCGGCAGTCTAGTCTACTGCGAAAGTAGCTCCTTAGACCATACGGCCACCAAAACGGGTAGTTACGGATTAATTTATCAGCTTGATTCAAAGATAAAAGGAAAAAAAAAGGAGAGATGTTTTGTGAGAGAAGAGATTGGGGATAAATGGTTGTTGCTGTAGTCGTTCATTTAAAATAGAGTATATTGACAGGTTAATCTTAAGGGCACGAGTATAAAGAGGGTAAATTAGAGTAGAGGTGGTATAATTGTGAAGAGAGAACTAAAAGCAGAACAAAAATAGTATGTTAACCAGTGGTGGCTCGTGTATAGGCACTGTGGAACTGCAGCACCCCATATTTCTACTTGATATTATCGATAACATTTAATATAATTATTCTTTAATTCATTCTTTATTTTTGTCGTACAATATATATATTCCTTAAGCTTACTGTCAGTACTTCAGTAGCCATCCCCCAATTTATGAAAACTATATAAAAAATCTCTGTATGGAACTGTGCGCTTCATAGTGCCAGCGACGTGGTGTTTGACTGTTGTACGCATGTAGGATGGGTTGGGGAGGAAGGCGGGACTGCCAGGTAGAGAGAGAACTGTTGCTCTCGCAGTACTGATTCTGGTGTGATGGCGGAAGGAAGTTTTTATTACTCAGCGTGTGTTGTGTTTAAAAACCGTGTACCATATTCTTGAATGTGATAAAGTGTAGAAGAGTGTAGAATAAGATTATTATTCTGCTTCCAGCTATTCTATTTGATTCTTTTTTTTTCGGTTCTTTTATTTAACAGAAAGACTAAATGCGTTTGCAGTACTTTTAATGGAGAAAATTCTCCTCAATTGTCATCCAGAGATCAAGGAGAAAATTATTGAACTTTTTTCGCAAATTAAAACAATATGAATAGATTTCATTTTTAAATTAATAGATCAAGCTTCTGTAACAATTTTAAGTTAAAGTAAGTAAAACATATTTGTTTGTTTTTTGTTAAAATTTCATCAAGTTCCTGAATACATTTTCTTTTTGTACATGTTTTTTTTTCCTTTTACACAATTTTAAAACAAAGGCTAAGGATTTTCTAGAGCAGCACCCCCACTAATTTTTGCTACGAGCCGCCACTGATGTTAACCAACATTTCAAGTGCATCTGACCTAAACAGGTGGAATGCATTATGAAAAATCAAATTCAAGATATTGATCACTAGACGTGTTACCCACGTGATCGCAGTAGACTAAGACTATCGACAAATGGGGAGATTGAGGTTCGAATCTCGGTTAGGTACGCTGAAGGTGGTTTTTGCAAAATAGTTTTCAGCTCTTCCTTCACGCAAAAATGAGTAGACTTCCTATAAATATAACCAATGGTATCACTGAAACCATTAACGTAATTAGTACATAAGCGTTTAAACCGGACGGGTAGTAAGACGCGGCGATAAAAAAAATAGACGCGAAAAAGAATAAAAGTGTCAAATTCAAAGGGATTTTGAGAACCTAGACGTAAGAGCAAGGAGAATACAAGGATAGAGTGGAAGATGATAAAAAATAATGGAGGTGAGATATGTATGTGTGTGTTTTGTGTACCCGTGAGACTTCATTTGTTAGTTTCGTTAATGGCGGAGGTAAATTACCGGTTTCTTTGCTAATTATTATTGACATAGTTAATGAAGGGGCTACGCCCTTGCAGCTTTTTTTTTTACTTAGGGAAAACTATCGTACAAAAACATTATTATTTTTTTAATAAAATATCAGGATTTATATATTTTTCAATCATTTTATATATTAATACAAAAATGTATGTTGGTAGTTATATAAAAGCCTCACGCCATTTGGTGATCGAATGTTGTAAGCTTCCGCGAATATACTGGGCAATCAATGATAGGAAGATCGTGGTTAGAATCGTTGAAGGGTGGGTTAACCTTAACGGTTTTAACGCCCTCCTTCCATGAAAATATGGGTGCACTTTATCTCAATCAAGCCTTCATCATCCCTAATACATTAGCGAAATTAAACTACTATAAAGCCACATGGCTGACTCACTCACTAACATTAATGTTTACCCACTTCCTGATGAGCTAGAAACTTGAAATTTGGCAAACTCTAGCCTGTAACCTACTGGAAAATTCCAAAAAGTTTTTAAAAGATCAGTTTTTAACCCCCGAAACAAAATTCAAAATGTTGGAGCAACTTTAAAGTCGGTCCGGACCTTTCTTTGGAGGTCTCATGTAGCTAAACGGTAAGACCTATCAAATAACGGCTCTGGAATTACATTAGTTTACATCCACTTGCAAAGAAAACCCACTGGGGGTCTGGGGGTGGAGTCTCCAGTTAAAATAAGAGTTCAAGTGTTGACCTTTGTCACACAAATTTAAAGTAATCTTCCAAGAGAATATGATGGTATCGTCTCCTGTCTCTACAGCCCACGTGATAAAACCTAGCTTCTGTTATTTACACTCTTTATTCGCATTATGCAACCTTCCCCTGTTCTTTATCCTCTTGTTTCGACTGATGCAGCCTTATCACTACTCTCTACACCTTTGCTGAGCGTGAGGCAACCTTGCCCTTATTCTTTACACCCTGAATAAGCATGAGGCAACCTTGCCCCTAGTCTCTACTCCCTGACTGAGCGTTATGCAACTTGGCCCTTATTCTCTACGCCCTGACTGAGCGTTATTCAACCTAGCCACTATTATCTACACCCTGACTGAGCGTTATGCAACTTGGCCCCTATTATCTACGCCCTGACTGAGCGTTATTCAACCTAGCCACTATTCTCTACACCCTGACTGAGAGTTATGCAACCTAGCCCCTATTATCTACACCCTGACTGAGCGTTATGCAACTTGGCCCCTATTCTCTACACCCTGGCTGAGCGTGATGCAACCTAGCTCCTATTCTCTACACCCTGACTGAGCGTGATGCAACCTAGCCCCTATTCTCTACACCCTGACTGAGCGTGATGCAACCTAGCCCCTATTCTCTACACCCTGGCTGAGCGTGATGCAACCTTGCTTCTATTCTCTACACCCTGGCTGAGCGTGATGCAACCTTGCCTCTATTCTCTACACCCTTACTGAGCGTGATGCAACCTAGCCCCTATTCTCTACACCCTGACTGAGCGTGATGCAACCTAGCTCCTATTCTCTACACCCTGACTGAGCGTGATGCAACCTATCCCCTATTCTCTACACCCTGACTGAGCGTGATGCTACAAGGTCGGGCACTACACCCACCGACGTAAGTCAGTAGAGTAGCTAGCACCGCGGCAGCCACACACACATTGGACGTCAGGCGTCGCGCCACGCGATGCAGGTCACTGCGGGACGACACAGGGGCACCACAGGTGGGTCTTTACCTACAGAAAGCCATGTCAGCGTGTGTAGGCATCGTCGTTTCATTTTAACTTTAACACACGTAATACCACACTGTTAGACACACGTATAAAGGCATCAGTCTAGTCTTGTACGGTCTCGGGTGACAGGGCTCGAATCCCAACTGAGCTTACTGGGACTTCCCCAACTGAGTTTACTAGCACTTATCTCCCCCGTTACCCCCCAAGGCAAATGATATTACATTTTAAAATATCTCAAATGGGTAGTGAGACGGGGGGAGAGAGGGTGCAAAAATAAACGACATTCAAATAAATCACGTTATGATATCTGTTAAATCGGAGGTGTTATCTAACGTTTAAATAAATTAATAATAAACTAAGACTAATAATGAGACTTTTTTTTGTCAATTTACAAGAACTGCAGATTTATTCATTTTTCAAATGGGGGGGAAATAACTTAGGCTGCGGTTTTAGGGGACGCGAAAAAAGGTCGGTGTTTTTCGCAAAACCTTTTTTTTTGTCCAAAATAAACAATTATTTCTCCAGTAACAACGTTTAGTTTAATTTTCTTCATAAGGTGATATCAACAGTTGTTGAATATCTTGTCACAAGTATAGCGGCATTAAATGAGAAACTTTGTAAATGACGAGAAAAAGTTTGTCATTAAATTTCAGGACATCCTCGACAGATATTCAACAACTGTTGATATCATCATGTGAAGAAAATTAAACTAAACGTTGTTACTGGAGAAATATTTGCTTATTTTGGACAAAGAACTATCTTGCTAAAAAAACAACTGAAAAAAAACTTTTATCTTTTCTAATGTTTCCTTCCACCTACGTTCACCACTTTTCGAGTTTGGGCCGTTTTAAAGTTATTTCCGAGAATTTGGCGTGACTTTCGGGAGTTACGGTGAGAAAATAGGTAGGTAATTCTGTGGTGGGCCAAGCCCTCTGCTATTATTAGCAACGATTTCAACTCTGGTGTTGGATCGAGAGCCGAAAAGTTGCATGCATGTGTAAAATAACAAACGGTTACAACCAGGGCCAGCCGAGTTTTAATGACGTGTCAACTCATTTCTCGATACATCACATGTGTACATATAGTCTGGTTCATGATTCTCTGATTGTAAAAAAAATAATTGGTCATTTTCTTTTAATATGCCATCATTTTTAATTTTTAGTTCATATTTTCTTAGTTTGGGTAGTTTAATCTTTTGTCGTTTTATGCATAGCCGTTTATTTATACACCGTGTTATGCTATAATCACCGTTGGTTGACCTGGCGTTTAGGGGTAAGGTGTCAGACTTCTACGCTGGCGGCCGGGGTTCAATCCTCGGTCCCGGCACAGATTTATCTGATTACCAAACCCTTCCTTCACCTCTGACAAGACATCTTGTGAATGTGGGGAATGCCAGGCCTCCACCGTGGTTCGGATTCCACGTTAAACTGTAGGTCCTCCATTTCATCTCACAATCACCCTACCATTACACATTAGCGTAAGTGCGTATAACCCGAACGGGTAGTAAGACGCGGTGCTAATAAATAATAATAATAATAATCACCGTTGGTTTCCGTATGCTTACATTGATACAGTGGGGATGAGAAATCTATAATATAGAGTAAATGTAGCCGCATTTGCTTGGAGAAAGAGACTGTAAAACAATTTAGTTAAAGCCACCCTTAAGAAGCCCCACAATTACAGCTCTGTATTGTTTTAATGGAATGTTTCTTTGCAGGTGTTATGTGAAGTAACCAGGCAGTGATGGGTTGATTGGAGGGCGGACGAAGGCAGACAGTGATGAAGAAAGAAAAACCCGATCACTATAGATCTATCGATGATCTTAATGAGAATAAGAAACTCATGAAGGTAGCTCATTATAGAAAATATGTAATCAAATGTATTATGTTTGCACTTTGTTTTAATGTTTATCACATTATTTAAATAAGTAAATCTATAAGATTTAAAAAAAAACTCTATGGTATCGGACCGCAAGTAAGTTATACCGACCTACCGAACGGCTTCCATATTTTGGAGAAGATGGTGCTAACATTCGTGGACAGAGGGTGTCATGTGATCAGCATAACAAGCTCTCGAATCACTATTATCGTTTTTATCTTCTTTCGTATTTTCCATATTATTATTATTATTATTAGCAGCGCGTCTTACTACCCGTTCGGGTTATACGCACTTACGCTAATGTATAATGGTGGGGTGATTGTGAGATGAAATGGAGGACCTACAGTTTAACGTGGAATCCGAACCATGGTGGAGGCCTGGCATTCCCCACACATTCACAAGATGTCTTGTCAGAGGTGAAGGAAGGGTTTGGTAATCAGATAAATCTGTGCCGGGACCAAGGACTGAACCCCGGCCGCCAGCATAGAAGTCTGACACCTTACCCCTAGACCGACTAGGTCACCTTTTCCATATTAAATAATGGATGGTTTTTTCTATTATTTACAATTTTGTGAATGTTTTATTTAAGTAATTAAAACAAAGCGTGTAATTACATTTAAGGAAGTGGAGCTTTATTCATAACACATTAATATAAAACTTTCGTTCCAAGACCAACCTTAAATACGGTAGTTTAAACTAGAAGAAAAATTTGTTTAAATTCCCGAAATTTTGTAAAACCTACAGATATAGCTAAAAAAACATAAACTCCTTTAGCAGAACACTTACATTTAAATTTAAATTAAATATTAATCAGCTATAATGATATTCAAAATTTATTTGAAATAGGAAATGTATATATGGCTTAAGTGACCAAACATTCGTTTATATGGCTCTTAAGTGTCCCACCCTATAATATGTACATCTGTTAGATGATTTTAATTAAATAGTAATAAAAAAATAGTATGTTGTCCATGTGAACTAAAGATAATATTTTTGGAAGTTTTTAATCGAATAAAATATTGCTTATCTGTGAGAGGAAATTAGTTTAAGTTTTGTCAACAAATAAAATTATCATAGTTTAAAAGTTAATAGAATAGGTGTTATTTATACATACATATATACATACATAACATACATAACATACATAGCATACATTACATACATTACATACATTACATACATAACATACATAACATACATAACATACATTACATGCATAACATACATAACATATATTACATACATTACATACATACATAACATTACATTACTTAAATACATTACATACATACATTACATACATAACATACATACATAACATTACATTACATACATACATACCATTACATTACATTACATTACATTACAATACAATACAATACAATACAATACAATACAATACAATACAATACAATACAATACATACATACATACATACATACATAACATTACATTACATTACATTACAATACATACATAATCACGCTGTTTCCTTATACGATAGGCAAGAAACTGTGTATATAACTAAAAAAACAACACATCTGTACTTAATCCATCCTAACTTTCTCCACACTTCCCTAACCTTACATACATCCATCCTTCAAAAACATCCATACATCGAGTCATACATGATCTTTTATCATTAAAACTCTTAATTTTTCTCCTTTTCACACATTCGTTTACAACATCTAGCCAAGTCCACAGACAAATAATATACCCAGACACTCAACCTTTATGTTAAAATGGTTGCGCTCCTTGTGGCAGCTTGAGTCCTTCAACACTAGGATCGCTGCGGTTAGTCCTATCATCACCCGGCAGTGACACTAGCGAAGCCCAGTGTTGAAGGACTGAAGCTGGCAAAAGGAGCGCATCTAAACCCCCGTAATGTTGAGGGTCTGTTTCTTACTTGCCTGTAGCCTCAAGTATTACAAGGCCCACCCCTTCCTTTTGATCCACACTCTCTACCTTCATATATTTTCTTCGTCACTCGATCCACATTCATCCTCTGAACATGCCCAAACCAACTTAAGACGCTTCTTTCACAATGAGCTATTGAATTCCCTTTCAAACCATACTCCTATGTAAAGACACACCCAATGATTAGGTAGAGATATAATGATTCACCATAATAATATTTTAATTTATAGTCAAAAATAAAATATATCTAAATATGTATATTATTTTACTTTTTATTTAAGCAACCTAATAAACTTGTATGTGACCGCGTGGTCTAATGCGCTACTCTCGTGTTTGACTAGACTGCCGAATACGGGGATATGGGGGTTCGATTCTTGTCAGGTGCACTGAGGGGGGGGTTTTCCTAGGGATTAGGAAGGTTTAATTTAGAGGAATTGCAACAGCATTTGCATGAAGATATAGTGAAAACTATTTAGGGAAAACCCCATCCTCTGTGAACCCGACTGGGATCTAACCCCGATCCACCAATCTTCGGCAGTCTTGTACGAAACAATAGTAGTGCCTAAGACCGTGCGGCCACCTAATCGGGTGGCTGGTGTGTTAGTATCAATCCAGGATGTACCTCTAATGGCCTGTGTTGGAATTGAAGGCGCATGCCTAAATAAACTTTCTAAATTTTAATAGTGGTGGGGGTGACCTTACGGTCTAGGGGTAAGGTGTCGGACTTCTGTGCTGGCGGCCGGGGTTCAATCCTCGGTCCCGGCACAGATTTATCTGATTACCAAACCCTTCCTTCACCTCTGACAAGACATCTTGTGAATGTGGGGAATGCCA
>CABFVX010000859.1:48385-61914 GCA_902151425.1 Timema shepardi
AGAACCAGGAGGATAAGCCCCTCCCCCCCCCCCCCCCGGAATCCCCTATATTATATGGACTAATTGAGAGAAACGACAAAAAACAGCCATTTGTATTACAAACTGAGAACATAAACCAGCCTCTATTGAACACAGGACAACTTGCTATAATACCTTTGTGTACACGGTATGAAAAGTATTCTTTTAAGATACGCCCGAAGGTAAAGGAAATATTTTTATAACTAGTTTGTTCTTTGTTAAGCTCAGTTTTGAGGTGTAGTTACATATCGAAGCAAAGTTTCACATCAAAATTACAGCAAAAGTGATCTCCTATTCTATGGATTCGATTAAAATGCCGTATAAGACATCAATTGAAGATCTATATAGAACTAAAGAGATTTCGTAAGCCACGATGTTCCCATAGGAGGGGTCATCGTATGGTTCTCAGGAGACTTCCAACAAACTCCACCGGAAATACCAAGAGTCACTAGAGCTGACGAGGTCAACGCATGTCTGAAAAGATATTTAATATGCCCAGACGTTTTGAACTTTATCTGCCCATCAACATGCGCATCTGCCTTTTGCGAAGACACAAAAACCATTTAATTTGTCGTAATACTGCTGAAACCTAGTAATGGAATCTTCGCAAAGCACAAAAGCAAAGTTTCCTCGAATAACCCCCAGATCTGCATCGCGGTCAAGTATATCCCAGAATTAGCACGTTTTTATTTATCCCAATATACGTCTTCTTCAAAACAACACTCTTTCATGGTTCCAGGAGCCAACTATTTCTAGCTCCAAAAACGAATCGGCTGGCAAACTTAATGGTTGTATGTTAGGCCAGTTCAAAGCGCCATCCGTCATTACAATATGTCCATAGGCATTACACCATCTAATATTTTAACATCCTCAGTCCACTCGGCTTACCCACACGCGCTCTTCAATTAAAATTTGCGCATCCGTCGTTTTGCTACGTAATTTGAAACACTGTAATGAGACCCACTTACAGGTACGGTTTGTAAAACTTTATCAAAGAGGCAAGTGTCGTGACAGGTTTCACTACTGGATAGTGAGTCGTGATACTAAGGGCCAGTTTCATAGTCAAATTTAGTACGCCTCAAGTGCGGCGCTACACTAAATACAAGACGACACTTACCTAAACCAGAATGGAATGGGCCAGTTTCCTATGCGAGAACGGCCCATTCCATTCTGGTCTAGGTAGGTGTCGTCTTGTATTTAGTGCAGCGCCGCACTTGAGGCGTACTAAATTTGACTATGAAACTGGCCCTAAGAATGATTCCATCAGAGCTGTGCTTACAGTTTAAATCCATGCAATTTCCTATCGAGGTTTTCCGTGCGATAACCATCAACACAGAGCAAGGACAGACCCTGAGGTTGGCGGCCGTTGATCTCTGCGGCGAGTGTTTCTCAAGCGGACGTGTTCGCGTGATGGTTTTAGCGGCAACCTTTTAATGCCCGCTCCTGATGATAAAACTACTAACATCGTTTACAAAGAGGCCTTAACTTAAATATTATTATTATTAGCACCGCGTCTTACTACCCGTTCGGGTTATACGAACTTATGCTAATGTGTAATGGTAGGGTGATTGTTAGATGAAATGGGAGGACCTACAGTTTAACGTGGGATCCGAACCACGGTGGTGGCCTGGCATTCCACACATTCACAAGTTGTGATTAATACACGTCTTGTCAGAGGTGAAGGAAGGGTTTGGTAATCAGATAAATCTGTGCCGGGACCGAGGATTGAACCGTGGACCTCCAGCACAGAAGTCCGACACCTTACCCCTAGACCGCCAGCTCACCTACACTAAATGTTATTTCGTTCAATTAGTACAACTATTCCGTATATCTAAATTTAGAACAGATATTATTACATTACATTGAATTTATTTATTTTTTTACGTTGAAGATACATCTCTTATCAAATCCAAAGTTTACGTCGTGGTAATTTCTACCTATTACTTTGCGTTATTTCTTCTCTCGGAAGGGGGTGGGGGAATAGAACCGCTTGGATAACAAACGTTATTGTTTCAATGAACCTGATTTTAAAAACCGACATCAACTAGAGCGGAGCTGAGGGAAATGCCAATTGTATATGTTAATAGGGAAAACAAAATTGAAAATGCTTATTTAAAAGAGTTTATTTTTTTATTTTTTAATCAACAACACCATATTTCTATGTTGGTTTCACAAACAAAAGAAAATTTTGAATATTGACATAGCAATTAAATGATTATTATACGATTTATTTTTATTTCTTTAACAATAATTTTAAGGTTAATTTCTTAAAACTCCTTTACCCACTCACTTTCTTGTTAGCAACTAGGACCTCCCTCATAGCTGACTTCCTCTTCACCCCTTCATTCCCTCGACCATCCGCTTTGTCCACCTCTCTCTCTTGTTCTTGACCACCTTCACTTTCAACACCTTGTACACCGTTTTGCTTTTCCTCCTATTATTCGACTTTTACGACCCTTTGCCTGGTGAGGAATGTTATCAGAGCTCTCACGTCTCACTCTAGAGGCATCTTCAGGGGTAGATGGTGGTTTGTCCTTAGGAATGTCATCAGAGCTCTGGTCTGGAGGAATGTCATCAGAGCTCTGGTCTGGAGGAATGTTATCAGAGCTCTCACGTCTCACTCTAGAGACATCTTCAGGGGTAGATTCTGGTTTGTCCTTAGGAATTCCATCAAAGCTCTGGTCCGGAGGAATGTTATCAGAGCTCTGACGTCTCAGTCTAGAGGCATCTTCAGGGGTAGATGGTGGTTTGTCCTTAGGAATGTTATCAGAGCTCTGGTCTGGAGGAATGTTATCAGAGCTCTGGTCCTGAGGAATGTTATCAGAGCTCTCACGTCTCACTCTAGAGGCATCTTCAGGGGTAGATACTGGTTTGTCCTTAGGAATGTCATCAGAGCTCTGGTCCGGAGGAATGTTATCAGAGCTCTCACGTCTCACTCTAGAGGCATCTTCAGGGGTAGATGGTGGTTTGTCCTTAGGAATGTTATCAGAGCTCTGGTCCGGAGGAATGTTATCAGAGCTCTCACGTCTCACTCTAGAGGCATCTTCAGGGGTAGATGGTGGTTTGTCTTTAGGAATGTTATCAGAGCTCTGGTCTGGAGGAATGTTATCAGAGCTCTCACGTCTCACTCTAGAGGCATCTTCAGGGGTAGATGGTGGTTTGTCCTTAGGAATGTCATCAGAGCTCTGGTCTGGAGGAATGTTATCAGAGCTCTCACGTCTCACTCTAGAGACATCTTCAGGGGTAGATGCTGGTTTGTCCTTAGGAATGTCATCAGAGTTCTGGTCCGGAGGAATGTTATCAGAGCTCTCACGTCTCACTCTAGAGGCGTCTGTAGGGGGAGGTGTTGGTTGGTCCTGAGTACTGCCATCAGAGCTCTCACGTCTCACTCTAGAGGCGTCTACAGGGGTAGGTGCTGGCTGTTCCTCAGGAATGTAATCGGAGCTTTGGCGCCTCATGATAAGTCTGCCGACCATGTGTGAGTCAGGGCGATGGCTGACGTCATCTGAAAATTATATAAAACGGTGTCAAGGTCATCCTTTTCAAAATAATTGCCGTTTATTTAAAAAAAAGTAATTTTATTATCATGTCCTAGATTTTAAATATATTATCTATGGCATCTATAGAGTGAGTAGAGGAAATTAGTACATAAATGGTTAAATGTATTAACGTTGAGAGAATAAATCACATCTGGGCACACCCTTAACCCTACTCCCCACACCCCTCGAACTAAGTGACCTCGTATCCGGATCTCCCCGTCATCTGCAGTCAAATCTATTGCGAGATTAACGCCTTATATCATGAGGCCACCGATGCGGGTTATTATTCAATTATTATTGATTTTAATTAAACTGAAATTAAATTTATTTTCTTTAAACGACATACCTAATTTTGGGGGGTTTATTCCAAGTTCTTCTGATGACCCTCCCAATACCTGCAGAAAAACATTCAACATATATTAAACGTATGTGTGTATGTGTGTGTGGTTTTGTGTGTGTGGTTGTATGTGTTTGTGGTTGTATGTGTTTGTGGTTGTATGTGTGTGTGGTTGTGTGTGTGTGGTTGTATGTGTTTGTGGTTGTATGTGTTTGTGGTTGTATGTGTTTGTGGTTGTATGTGTTTGTGGTTGTATGTGTGTGTGGTTGTGTGTGTGTGGTTGTATGTGTTTGTGGTTGTATGTGTTTGTGGTTGTATGTGTGTGTGGTTGTATGTGTGTGTGTGTGTGTGTGTGGTTGTATGTGTTTGTGGTTGTATGTGTGTGTGGTTGTGTGTGTGGTTGTGTGTGTGGTTGTGTCTGCGTGTGTGTACAGTCAATTCGCCAGTGGAGTGGTGGTAATTGATAGCTAACAAAATAATTGTATTGTAAACATTGGTTGAATGTAATTTATATATTTTATATATCTATAGCCTGTGTGGAAATAATAATTATTTTGTTAGTAATATTATTTTATCAATCATAAAGTGTTAATAAACGCCTCTAATAATACTTCACTAAGGATTACTGCTTGATTTTTTTTATTTGATTTATTTTTTCTTAATTTATTTAAAGAACAAAATATATTTATAAAACTATGATGTTATATTTTGTCTCGTGGTTGTGACAAAAAATATATATATATATATATATTATAGTTCATGAAATAATAAATTAATAAGTATTATATTCACACATTTATCTTCCTATAACTGATCACCAAATTATTATTTTTTTTTAATTTATATATAATTTGGAGAAAGAGAAATACAAAATGTTAATTTCAAAATAAATAAATGCGCAATATGAACACAACATAACCCCGTTTGTATGACATCATCAACGACCTCCGTTTCACCTGGTTCGCCATCTTAATTTGTGAAGAGAACGCATGCTTTTATATGCTCTTGTTTTTTAAACTGACTTTAAGTGAACTTCAAACGCCGCTTTTACAACGACAACAAAAGTTATTTTGGTAAGTTCCCATGTTTCAATACTGTTAAAACGGTTAAAAGAAAAACAATATTAGGGCTAGCGGATCATATGTTTTGATTATAGCTGATCGAGTAGTTTTTCCCTAGCTGTCATTTACTACCAATCCAGTGGCGAATAACTTTTTTTTTTACAAACTATAGTATTTAATTCGAAGAATCCTCATCTTCAGGTGAGAAAAAAAACTGAGTCCACTTTATTGCTTTTTTTACCTCTCGTAACAGGGTTTACAGCAAATCCCAAGTGAACATCAGACATTTTGTGATTTTTTGCATATATATATATATATATATACCGCCTGAGATTTTTATTATAAATATCTCAACTAATTTTTAACCATACAATATCAGAAATCCTTCCTTAAGGTCATTCATTTATTAAAATTCTAACGCACCATTTTAAGAAGTTTAAACCATAAAATGTGATTCAAAGATTTTAAATCATTGAGATATTTACTATATTAATAACATTAATATTTCATTTAGATATTAATAATATCAGTACTATTATTATTATAATTATCATAAATATCTCATTCTATACACCTCACATGAATGTTTAATTATACTAAATTTCAGTCCCATACGTTAGTTACTTTACCAGCGTACAAACCGAACGGGTAGTAAGAGGCGGTGCTAAAAAAAACAATGTACATTATGTAAAAGGCATAAAACTACCCCTTCTATCTCGTGAATTATAATGATTTGAAATCAATTAATTATTTGTAGATTATATTAATAGATTTGTTAAAATGGTGTAAAAAGAATTTATGGTCGAATGAAAACCCCTTACATAAATTCACCAACTAAAATAAGATTATATATATGAATTTTTTGTAGGCTTTTTTTTATAAAAAAAAGCAATTTTCAGTATGCTTACTGAATCATTTTGTATGTATTAATAACGTTTCTAATCAGTAGTTTTAACACAAGAGTTTTGTTAGCTTAGTTCCATCATTTTTACCGTAGTAAGTGACCTGGCGGTCTAGGGGTAAGGTGTCAAGACTTCTATGCTGGCGGCCGGGGTTCGATCCTCGGTCCCGGCAAGGATTTATCTGATTACCAAACCCTTCCTTCGCCTCTGACAAGACATCTTGTGACTGTGAGGAATGCCAGGCCTCCCCCGTGGTTCGGATTCCACGTTAAACTGTAGGTCCTTCATTTCATCTCACAATCACCCTACCATTAACACATTAGCGTAAGTGCGTATAACCCGAACGGGTAGTAAGACGCGGTGCTAATAATAATTTACCGTAGTAAAAAAAATTACATTTTTTTTAACATTTTGAAAAAGTGAGGTAACTTGTCGGAGAACATCAAAAGCGCACCTAAAGATTGTATCAACAGAACAAAGGGGGGGAAAAACTACATAAGTTGACATTCGGTTGTCTTGGGGTTACCATTCTCGCCTCATGACCCGATCGATGTTAGTGGGTTCAAATCCCGCTGGTGTCAACAGATTTTTCTTGGTCGATTGTGGCATGTAAAATAACCCTGGAAGCTAAGTTAAAATACCTTTCCAGGTAAAATAAAATAAAATTGCTAGTACCTTTCGTTTTTGCTCATAGAAATTCTCGTTTGCTGGTATTCTCAGTCGGTTCAGAAAGTGCACGTTAGGTACCTCAAATAAGTAACAACTGCATGACGTGGTGGCATGACAAATATTATTGTAAACTACCCACTTATTTTTAGCAAAAATTAATTTATTAAATTATATTAATACTAGGTTATTGTACTAACAATGATTACGGGAATGATCTGTCACGTAATATCAGCAAACAGTAATAGATTGTCATTATTTGGTGCTAGGCTAGGTTAGGTTAGGTTAGGTTAGGTCAGGTTAGGTCAAGTCAGGTTAGGATAGGTCAAGTCAAGTCAGGTTAGGCTAGGTTAGGTTAGGCCAGGTTAGGTTAAGTCAAGTCAGGTCAGGTTTGCTAGGTTAGGTTAGGTCAGGTTAGGTTAAGTTAGTCCTATGTCAACAATCGTTATTACCATATGGGGCTCAGGCACTACAAGAAATCGTGCGTTTTTGATGAATCTATACCTTGTGCGATTCTGGTATAATACAAATCAGACACACAAATTCGGCCTACGTGATTACAGTACGTAGCCGTAACAAAGCTATATATATATATAATCATAGCCCTTAATCTTGAGTATTGTGTTAAATCAGCTATTTACTCACAACGCAAAATACTGCAGCAAGTATAAACCATCTCCTGGGCGAACCCATTTGGAAAAGAGCCTATCAGGCACTGAGTACTGGAGTCACTTCTGTTGCAAATATATATTCAGAAACACTCGTGTGTGTGTGTGTGTGTGTTTTGTTCACAAATGTATAACACGGTGAAACTCCATTCAAATACAATGTGACCTTCATGGATTATAATCATGATTTAATACGTACATCATTAGAATTGATTAGAAAGTAATACCCTCCGCGTTTTGGATCGGAAAGGTTTGCGTTGGGTGTTGTTTTTTTTTCATACATCCTGAAAATCTACATGCACATTATTGCACATACATTTGATATCATTCTATTGTTTGTTTTTGTTGCAGTTTTTTTAGTAGTAGTTGCAACTAGTATGACAATAAAGAATCCAAATTACTGGGTTTTTTTTCTTTACGACTTCCACCTGCAATGGCAGCTCCAACTACGGTGTCATCTGCCTTTAGTTATTTCGTCTACATTAGTAACCGGCCTAGTGGTGCAGTGGTCAGTTAACCTGGCTATAAGCGGGTTCGATTCCCGGCTCGTACCTTGAACAATTTTCTCGAAAGGGGAATTACCACAGCGGTCAGTAGGTCTGGTTAGTTAGGCTCAAGTTAGATTGTGTTTTCACACCCTCATACTCACCCTCATCTCATCGGGACATGGGAAGAGCCTCCACGGAAAGGATGTACGATTAGTACATTCAGGCGTCCCCTTGGCAACGGTACATTAGTTCTGGAAGGTAATAATAATAATATTTAGCACCGCGTCTTACTACCCGTTCGGGTTATACGCTTTAAGTAATAATTACTCTAATGGATTAGGAATTGGGAAGGTTGAATTAGAGGAAGTGAACCCGTATTTGCGTGGAGGGAGAGTGGAAAACCATTTAGGAAAAACCACCCCCAGTTCACCCGACCGAGATTCGAACCTCTATCTCCCCGTCCTCAGCAGTCGAGCTCAACACGACTAGCGCGTTAGCCAACTACGCCACCGAGGCGGGTGACTGGAAGGTCTTTCCACTACCGGGCTACGAGTGATGTATCCCAGACGAGCAATATGACTATTATATTATCTAAATTAGTGACTGATGGTGTTTATTTATTGATTTGATTTAATTCAGATCTGATTAAAATAAGTTTTGAGAGTGACTTTATTATTTTACTCATCTTTATCACCACTTCTTTCTAACTGTTCTTGTTATACGCATAAGTATTAACCAACCAACGTGTTAGGGATTCGTAAATTTTAAATTAGAGGACGTGTACCAGCATTTGCGGGGATTGAGAGTGAAGAAATTATTTAGAAAATAGAACACCCTTAACACACTAAACTGGGATTCGAACCCCGACCTTCCCGTCATCAGCAATCCAGTCTCACAAGAGTGATGCCTTAGAACGTACGACCCGACCACCGATGCGGGTAGCGTGGCTATTAGGGGGGCTTAAACTACCCTACCTAAAAAAAAATAGGATGTGTAGAGTGAATGTCAAGTAAAATGAATCAGCATTTGCGTCAATACTGACTTAATAATGATTATGAGAGGGTTTGAAGGGGGGGGAGAGGGCGAGGGTATCTTACCTCAGATGCGACCATTTGAGTGCCGAGCACCACGTGTACCGTGTGACCAGGGCCGGCCTTAAGCAGAGGCGAAAGGGGCAACCACCCCTGGTCCCGCGCTAAGGGGTGAGGGGGGCACCCCTCAGGTTAAAAAAAAATTGTGCATCATCATAAAAATAAAAATAGACATGATAATTGGTATCTGTTCTTTGCCATCACCACATTGACTCCATACCCTCACATAGTACCCTCACCACATTGACTCTACCCTCACATAGTGCCCTCACCACACTGAATCTACTCTCACATAGTGCCCTCTCCACACTGACTCTACCCTCACATAGTGCCCTCACCACACTGACTCTCTACCCTCACATAGTGCCCTCACCACACTGACTTTCTACCCTCACATAGTGCCCTATCCACACTGACTCTCTACCATCACATAGTGCCCTCACCACACTGACTCTCTACCCTCACATAGTGCCCTCACCACACTGGCTCTCTACCTTCACATAGTGCCCTCACCACATTGACTCTCTACCCTCCCATAGTGCCCTATCCACACTGACTCTCTACCCTCACATAGTGCCCTATCCATACTGACTCTCTACCCTCACATAGTGCCCTCACCACACTTACTATCTACCCTCACATAGTGCCCTCACCACACTGACTCTCTACCCTCACATAGTGCCCTCACCACATTGACTCTCTACCCTCCCATAGTGCCCTATCCACATTGACTCTCTACCCTCCCATAGTGCCCTCACCACACTGACTCTCTACCCTCCCATAGTGCCCTATCCACATTGACTCTCTACCCTCACATAGTGCCTTCACCACATTGACTCTCTACCCTCACATAGTGCCCTCACCACACTGACTCTCTACCCTCACATAGTGCCCTCACCACATTGACTCTCTATCCTCCCATAGTGCCCTCACCACATTGACTCTCTACCCTCCCATAGTGCCCTATCCACATTGACTCTCTACTCTCACATAGTGCCCTCACCACACTGACTCTCTACCCTCACATAGTGCCCTCTCCACACATCACTCACTATACAATGTGTAAGGGCCCCGCTCACAGGATCTATCCAGGGCCCCGTAACTGCTAGGGCCGTCCCTGCCTGTGACAAATGAAGAGCTACGGGAATGAAAAAAATAGCAGTTCAGGTCTATAAAACTGAGATTAACGGCCGGATGTCACGTTGTACCGACCCCATAACACCCTATCTCCGCGGAAGTTGGCATTATCTTCGCCGACAGATGGCGGTCTCTCGGTCGGTATGGCTCGATTGAGGAATGACGCCACGGAGGGTTTTTTTTTCAATTTATATTTATTATTGTTATTAAAAGCATGGTCTAACGCGCTAGTCTCGCAGTATACTGGACTGTTGATGACAAAGAGATCAAGGTTCAAATCTCGGTCGGGTGAAGTGAGGGTGAGTTTTCCAAAATTGTTTTCCACGCAAATCTGGGCACATTTCCTCTAAATATCACTTCCCTAATTCCTATAAACCTTTAGGGTAATTAGTACATAAGCATATAGCCTGAACTAATTAACCATAACTAATTAAATCTCAGAGATCTTATTTGTCTTGAATGTGTATTTATTGTAATGAAATGAATATACTTTTTTTTTTTTTTGTTCATGGCCTGATCCGCTCCCCCTTAAATGTGATGATTCTTCTACCACAATATCGCGTGATTATCATTATCATTATACGAGCAATCCCTCACGGCGTGGCCCGTGACCCAATGTGGTATGAGAATTATATAATCCACACACACACACACTAAAATAGTTTGGAATTACGGTCGATTTCGTATACATTTTTTTTTCCGAGGTGGATGGAGCATGTTTTTTTATCAATTATCTCTGAAACGTAATTCTAAACCAGATTAACAATATTTTCTTCAAAAATTTATCTAAAAATTAGCCTAATTAAAAATCTAGTTAAAAAATTAAAAATCCTGCTTCGAGGTGCATTCGAACCCCCTTCCGTCCACGTATGTCTGCGTGCCGTAGATTTGGCTATTAATAATATTATTTTCAGTGTCTTTGACGTCATTTGCAGACAATGCCTTTTTTTTTCATCACCTGTTCAGGTTGTACGCATGTATGATAATTTATTAATCTGATGGGGTGGAGACGAAAAAGGAAGCATTTGAGAGGTAATAAAATATATCTGCATGGGCATCACACACAAATAAACATACAAACACACACAGATAATCACTTCCTTTTATTATTATATTTATTTTTAAAATCCCACATGAAACTGGAGCTACGCTTCACTCCCCATGAGCAAGAATATAATATATACTAACACTAGTATCCGCCAATTACGTGTTACATAATACGCTTCTTTATTTCTAACCCATTAAGATAACGCCCCCAAAAATTATCCATTTTTTTTATATAAAATCCAATTCGTTACGTAAATTTTGAAGCCAAAACCGATTATTTTGCAACCTTTATAAATGTCATCTATTTTCAGTAAACTATAAATATGATAAGTTTAGATAAATGTCATACATTTTTTATAATATGATAGATTGTTTCAAAATGAGACAATTTGTTCTGGTTTGTATATTCTAGAAGTAAAGTAATTGCTAAATTCATTTATGACGATTTTATTATCTAATCAAACATAAATTATGATAATCGTAAAAATTTTCGACACTAAGCTTATGAAGGATCTTGACGGTTTTTAACCCGATGGACTAAAAAAAAAAAATTAATGACTCTTGCAATTGTGTCTACCCTCATTGCACTACAGCCAAAGTAGTCCGATATATTTTGTTCAAATTGAAAAAATTAAATACAATATGTTATAAGTAAGGATTTTTTTCATTATTATTTATTCTAGAGCTCAAATTAAGTGTAGTTTACCGATAACTGATTTTTAAAATTTTGAAATTTTTTGAAAATTGTTCTAACGATTTTCTTAAAAAAAAATACATAATAGTTCCTTTTAGAAAATAAAACCAATTTTTGTGCGATCAACATTAATAGCATATAATTATTTTATTATTATTATTTTGTATTTTATTGATAATAGCAATCAAGTGAGAAAGCTGATGAATACATGACTTGATGTATGAATGTGTGAAATTATATCCTAGTGAATTTCCTAGCCTACAGATTATACCAGCCATTGAAAATAACCGGTCACGTGGTGTAGTGATCTGTGCACCTGTGTTCGAATCTTGAGGTCCCAGGGTTCGATTCACGGCTGGTACCTTGGATATTATTTCCCGAAAAAGGAACTACCCCAGGGTTTGGCTAATTGTGCTTAAGGTAGGTTGTAAGTGTTTCCACTGGTCCCACACCCTCATACTCACCATCACCCTCATACTCATCATCATCCTCATATTCACCATAACCCTCATACTCACCACCCCCCTCATACTCACCACCCCCCTAATACTCACCATCACCCTCATACTCACCATCACTCTCATACTCACCATCACCCTCATACTCACCATCACCCTCATACTCACCACACCCTCATCTCATCGAGACATGGGAAGAGCCTCCACGGAAAGGATGTACGATTAGTACATTAGTACGAACTGACTAATCCTTCCATAAACTGGGCTATTAGTTGTGTGACCAGCCGCACAATATTACTATCCATAAAACTGGGGTGCACTAGCACGGAATACAAGGATTGTGTATCTCTTCCCCTTCCCAGCAATTCGGTGGCCGTCAGATTCCTGAAGAGATTCGGAATTTCGACGTCGTCCTTCAAGATCCGAACCACGTCTACTTCTCCGGGGACACTATCCACGGCAAGGTGTTGGTGGAGCTGGACGGTTGTGTCACTGTTCAAGGTCAGTGAGGAACAACTTGAACCTTTTTTTTAACAGTAAGTCTGCCGAGACTAAAAACGTAACAAGACTTAAATTTTATTAATAATATTATTTTCAGTGTCTTTGACGTCATTTGCAGACAATGCCTTTATTTCATCACCTGTTCAGGTTGTACGCATGTATGATAATTTATTAATCTAATGGGGTGGATACCTGCATTGGCGTTGAAGGAGAGTGGGAAACCATTTTAGTAAACACCCCTCTCAGTAGACCCGAAACACATCTCCCCATCATCATCAAGTCAGTCTAACCCTACAGTGAGGCCTTAGAGTTAGACCACTCAGCCAATAAAGCAGGTCAACTGCTTTTTTATATATATATATATAAAATGACCCGGTGTCCAAGTGTCCAGCTGCACTGGACATCATCTCTGAGGCAACTACATGGTCATTATTGGGAAACATCGTTGTCATTCTCTCGTTTTCGTGTGATCAATCTCCCCTCAAATATAAGACAAGTTTGGCAATGCTGTTTGGTCGATGTTGCCAGTAGCGCCTTCTTACCCCAGCACACCACCTTCGGACATAACCGAGACCGAGTATATTTGGCAACAGTTAACAGAGAGAGAGTGCGAAGATTAAGCTTTTCTCCGTAGAGCCTGCAATTCTCTCAGCAGTGATATCGTAGATATTGTCGCCGTATGTTCACAGGAATCATAGTCCGGCTGGTGGGGGAGGCCTATGTGAACGTACCGGAGGAGTCCGGGCAGTGGGAGCAGCTCCGGCGTGTCACCAGACTCCGGAGGAACAAGATGTAAGACAGAGGGTCATGGTGTTCCGGAGGGCACTGCCTTGAAGGGGGAGGGGGTTGAGAGATCTCGTCGTGTGTGTGTGTGTGTGTGTGTGTGTGTGTGTGTGTGTGTGTGTGTGTGTGTGTGTGTGTG
>CABFVX010000859.1:64076-87508 GCA_902151425.1 Timema shepardi
GGGCTCTAGCTACCGGCCGTTCGCACACTGGTACGACAACTAACAAGTTGTTTTGGTCGGGCTCTAGCTACCGGCCGTTCGCACACTGGTACGACAACTAACAAGTTGTTTTGGTCGGGCTCTAGCTACCGGCCGTTCGCACACTGGTACGACAACTAACAAGTTGTTTTGGTCGGGCTCTAGCTACCGGCCGTTCGCACACTGGTACGACAACTAACAAGTTGTGTTGGTCGGGCTCTAGCTACCGGCCGTTCGCACACTGGTACGACAACTAACATGGACGGCACGTAAAAAGTAACACGCAAACCTATTCTTGTGTCCGTGAACAGAATAATGCTTTGCATTAATATCTATCCATCTTTCTCGTGTAGGGACCTTCTATTGAATAGACTTTTTGTTAAATCCTATTGCGTGTCGACCCCAAACGACCTTTTCACCATCTAAATTTGGAATCAACAATAATTGTTCGTCAAGTTTAGATCATATATATATATGTTAGCTCAATACAGCTCAAAAACTTATATTAGCATAAAATACGTTTCCAAAAGTATGAATCTTTTCGGAACAATTCTAGAAACTGCAATATCATTTTAACATTTTTATTATGTTTTTCGGAAGTTTTAACTGTAATTGCGATAATTTTATTTTCTGGGCTTTTGTTTTCTAAGTAATGTTCACCCGGTTTCTTTTTATACCAACTTAGATATTATATATAGATTGTAATAATTAAGGAACTTTTAAATATCCATAAAAATGTTAATATCGGTAATTAAATAGAAAAGTAATTTCATTACAACAATTTTAACTTATTTATTACTTTCACCAGAGGTGATATTATATGTTGGCCCAGCCAATATGCTACTGGCCAAAATGGTGGTGAAATAAATTTAAAAAGTCAATCAATAAATACGTTTCAGTTAAATTTTTATCAATCGTAATCATCATTGTTACCAAAAGAGATACGTGACTAGTTTCTTTAATCTCCATTCATGGGCGACAAGGGGGCTCCAGCCCCCCTATTCACTCTGCAATATTTACTTTATTTAATTTCCATGAAAAAATTAAATTATGTATTTAAAATCTGGCTGCAATTTGTTAACAACTTTGAATCATCAATATCCGAGTTAACAGATGAAAATTATAAAATGTAGATTTTCTCTGAAACCCTTTTCAACAGATTTATTTTCATTTTGTTTAATTTTGTTCTCTTCAATAAACTTGTAAAAAATATGTTTCATTTCAATGGGTTCAGCTACAACTAGATTTTTATTTTTTTGTTAATTTTTCAGATATTAATTTTGCGAAAATTGATTCTTGAAACGCAATTATCTCAGAATTATGTTCAAATAATCCAAAATTCCTTCCAACAAGATTAAATTCCTAACATTTACCCTCGAGGAGGGAGGGTGCCATACCTCAGGCAGATGGGACTCAAATTCTCCCCCACCCCCCTCCCCAGATGGAAAACCCATGTGGTCTCCCAATCGGTGTATCACCTTTATTGTTATTATTATTATTATTATTATTATTACTAGCACCGCGTCTTACTACCCGTTCGGGTTATACGCACTTACGCTAATGTGTAAATGGTAGGGTGATTGTGAGATGAAATGAAGGACCTACAGTTTAACGTGGAACCGAACCACGGTTGAGGCCTGGCATTCCCCACATTTAAAAGTTGTGGTTAATACACTGTATCACCTTTAAAAATAAGGATAAAAATACATATTTAGATTTTATTCTTTTTATGCAATTCAACTAATTTATTGACTCAGGTTTGTGTTGTTTTCTTTGGTTTAATATTTAACTCCTTCCTATTTCCTATTTCAGGCCAAAGAGAGCAGCTATGGGCTGGATCGCATTGCTTCCCTTTCGACTACACGCTACCGACTAAGCTACCGGCATCGTTCCACGGCCGGTTCGGCTACGTGCGCTACTTCTGCGAAGCCTCGCTAGAGCGCAGCACCTCCCCGAGCATTTGCTGCCGTGCCTACTTCAGTGTGAGCTGCATCGCTGACGTCAACACAGACCCCAAAGCAGAGGTTGGTAAGGTCGTGTTGCGAAAAAAAAAGTTTTATAGCCTCCAATAAAATGTTCTAATTATAAAATCACAAAATAAGAAATTGAAAAAAAAGTCGACTAGAGTCTAACAGCTTGCACCGATAAAATGTCCTCGTTAATACTATATATATATATATATATATATATATATATATATGTCAAGCACCGCATCTTACTTCCCGTTTATTTTATACATTTATTTACTAATACCGCCAATGGTTTTAGGGGTAAAGAAGGTTATATTTATAGGAAGTATACCCGCATTTGCGTGGAGAGAGAGTGGGAAAACCATTTAGGAAAAACCACCCTCAGATCACCCGACCGAGATTCGAACCTCGATCTCCCCGTCCTCAGCAGTCGAGCTCAACACGACAAACGCGTTAGCCAACTACGCCACCGAGGCGGGTCATTGACTGTACTTGTTGATACATGCACAGAGCCGCATAATGTCCACTTCGCATGCCATAACGGCCTATATATATATATATATATATATATGGTGAAAAATAACGATCTTTACATTTCGCGCCACGCTAACAAATCGTGTGTATATAATTAAAATAGGGCGTTGCACTTATTAGTTATCATGTTTCTCGATCAACTGAGACGTGGATACTTATTGACGACACGAGAAAAAAAACAGAAAGATTTGTGTAATAACACATTCTTATTAACTAAATAATTATTACAAGAAAGATGTACTATATTCCATCACGGCAGGAGTTTATAATTAGCTAACAGCCAACGGATGGTTGGTTCTTTATTGCAAATTGGCCGAAAAGTCTATAATGTCGATTTTATTTAGAAATGATTATTATTGCTTTGTAATAGAATACTATAATAATAATATTTAGCACCGCGTCTTACTACCCGTTCGGGTTATACGCTTTAAAAACTAATTACTCTAATGGATTAGGAATTGGGGAGGTTGAATTAGAGGAAGTGAACCCGGATTTGCGTGGAGGGAGAGTGGAAAACCATGTTGGAACCTTCTCACCCCCCCTCCCCCCAGTTCACCCGACCGAGATTCGAACCTTGATCTCCCCGTCCTCAGCAGTCGAGCTCAACACGACAAGCGCGTTAGCCAACTAACGCCACCGAGGCGGGTTAGAATACTATAATTCTTAAGTTAACAACCCGAAAGTTGGTTTGATGTGATTCCGATATATCCGACTGGTTAGTGCTGCCTACACCATCTGGTAGAAATCCCATAAACTAAGGGAGTTCAGAAAGTGTAGTAGCTTAACGTTGCTTTGCGTACTGATTTTTATTTTATTTTGAACGCGCGCGAAAGGGCCTATCGATCTTGCCGGAAAAAAGTATTTTCACAAAACTTCCAGGATTATTTTACATGCCACGATCGACATTAGGACCGACGGCTTTACCCCCCCTTCGAAGAAATTGAGCTATGGATCTTTTATCACTCAAGTAAAATCCGTCTACCTCATCTGGGTTTGAACCCACAAACATCGGGTCCTGAGGAAAAAACTTTACCCCAAGATTACTGAGGTCGAAAATACTGTACTATATTATCAATAAAAAAGCTTTATCAAAAGATTCTAATAATAGTTACCAAGAGGGAATACCGTGTGATTGGCTTTTATTTCATGACTGTCGGTGACCTGGTGGTCTAGGGGTAAGGTGTCAGACATCTGTGCTGGGAGTCCGAGGGTTCAATCCTCGGTCCCGGCACAGATTTATCTGATTACCAAACCCTTCCTTCACCTCTGACAAGACATCTTGTGAATGTGAGGAATGCCAGACCTCCACCGTGGTTCGGATTCCACGTTGAACTGTAGGTCCTCCATTTCATCTCACAATCACCCTACCATTACACGTTAGCGTAAGTGCGTATAACCCGAACGAGTAGTGAGACGCGGTGCTAATAATAATAATAATAATAATAATAATAATAATAATAATAATAATAATTTACTTCCCCTTCGAAGAAAATGAGCTATGGATTTTTTATCACTCAAGTAAAATCCGTCTACCTCATCTGGGTTTGAACCCACAAACATCGGGTCCTGGGGCGAGCACTTTACCCAAAGATTACTGATGTCGAAAATACTGTACTATATTATAAATAAAAAAAAGTGTTATCAAAAGATTCTAATAATAGTTACCAAGAGGGAATACTGTGTGATTGGCTTTTATTTCATGACTGTCACCTTCATTCCTAGCTTAGATGGGGTGTACGGGCGGGGGGGAGGGGGGTTTCTAGTTGAAAGTCTTAAGGCGATTGTCCCTTTTCATTTGGCGTGGAAATGCAGAGCCGTGGGAACAAACGGTTATTTTTAAGATTTTTTTATTGTTTTGTAATTTTCTTTTCGGAAACGGTTTGTTCAAGAATAGAAGCATGTTGATTAAGTTATACTTTTTATATAAACACCTCCTATATAAGTTTAACAGTGATCAAATATCATTAATTTTTAAAATGTTCAATAGAAAACTACCGGCTGCATGACAACAACAACAACAACAACAAAAATGTAGCAATTAATAAACATTGGCACATTATCTTGGAAGGGGTATTGAAAATATTAACATAAAAATTTCACTCATTCTCGAGAAAACTGAGATTTTCAAACCTATGATTTTTTCCGCAAGACCTGTCCGGTAGCTAGCGTATCTACGGTTTCCGTGATTCATCTCTTTTTGTTGGCGCGGAAGGATACTTTTATCGGTTGTGAAACCACGCCGCGCCCTTCACCCTCCAACCCACCGTCCCACAAAATAGGTTTTAGACTTGCACTCGACAGGGCCAAGTGTCTTAAGGCAGTCGTAAGAGTCATAAACGCAATTGGATGGACCTATCAGACAGTAGGAGAACAAACAGGGAGGAGGAAAATACAAATGACAATACAATGTGTTTTGTGACATTAGATTCACAGAAATGCATTATATGCTCCTGTAACAGTTACCTTTCGTTTCTCAGGAATTCAGCTCCTAGTGATCAACCAAAATATGTGAGTGTGGATTTATGGACTCTTAATAATGCAAAAGTTTCGATTTTTAAAATATATTGACAAATATAGATTTATTTATAGCTCATAGAAAATAGTTCCTTCCAGTAAACACCAAACTCGTGTCCTGTTAAAGGTAACGTCCGATTGTCACTAATTCAATTACCCGGCCATCATCCTTAATACAATGGTTTGTACGACTCGTAAATTATTTTTAAAACATCAGAAAATCGGTAAATAATTGTTTCCATTTCAAACTGCAGATAGGTAAACTATAGAATACGTTTTATGAAGATGTAAATAAACTTACTTTAAATAAACACCGAAAGTTTGGAGGCTGGTGTTTTTATTGTTTTAAAATTCCAAGACAAAATTGCACATGTGATAAATTAGATGTACCCTTTAATTAAACGTTAAATCAACAATCATACATCTGGTTGTTGTAATTGATTTAAATCAAGCTAGGATGTCCTAATAATAGCATACACATCAATTAAACTTTAAATCAACAATCATACATCTGGTTGTTGTAATTGATTTAAATCAAGCTAGGATGTCCTAATAATAGCATACACACATCAATTAAATTTTAAGTCAAATATTAAAACAGCAATGAATGCACAGTAGGAAGAAATTGAAAAAACCCATTAATTATGTCATTTAAAATATGAGATCTTATTTTATTTAGTGGCATTGAACAAAGTAGTCTCGAGTTTGATGCACGAACGAACCCCAACCTCCCCATTAACCGGTAACCCAGTCTAACACGCGAATCCCGGATTAGACCATGCGAACTAAATTTTATAAACACGGTATTATACCAGCACGCGACTTACAAACTAACTCGACCTTTCACAGACCACTGAACTTTAAACATCCAACCCTATCGGTTAGCAAATATTAATTATTAATCTAAGAGCTAGACTGCAGAGGACGGGGAGACCAATGTTCGAATCTCGGTTGGGTGAACTGAGGGTGTTTTTTTTTCCTAAATGGTTTTCCACTCTTTTCCATGCAAATGTGGGTTCTATTCTTCAATATTCAAATTTCCCGTTTCCTAGCTCATTTAGAGTAATTAGTACTTAAGCGTATAGACCGGACGGGTAGTAACACGGTGCTAAGTATTATTAGTTAATCTAAACACAAATATTAATGTAGTTTAACATTCGCTTGGGCTCGAACCTGAGTCTCCCAGTCTTGCAGTCCCTGTATACTCGGTCATGAGGGTTAGGTTGTGACCTGAACCCGTTCACAGACGTGGACGAAACATAATTTATTATTGTCACGTAAAAATCCCTTTCAATTTGGCCGTGATGGTAATTAGTGGTGTTTTATTATCGCGGGGGTGAGCATGCGACCATCAGATTGTTGTTACTTGTCGCCAGTGGCGTGACCGAGATAAGTTGCGAACGTGTGATCAGCCCTTGCCCGAGCACGATCAGCTAGGTCTTAGCGTGGCATGGAGGGGTATGCGAGGAAAAAACAGTGTTTTTGTAGTTTTTATGGCAAAACATTATTTTGACCATAATAAATACAATATTGCTCCAATTATAAGTTTAATTTTCTTCGCATGGGGACCTCAACATTTCTTGAATATCTGTCCCTTAAGGGGTGTCCTGGAATTTAATGACAACTTTTTCTCTTCATTTAAACAGTTTGTTAGATAATGCTGCTGCTATGCTCATGAAATAGATTCGACAAATGTTTATATCACCATGTGAGGAATATTAAATTATTTTTCGTACTGGAGCACTATTTTATTTATTCACACAAAAAAATGTGTCGCCATAAAAAATTGCAAAAACACTGGTCTTTTCTCGCCTGCCTTTCCATCCCACCTTAAGGAGGGACCAAATAAATTGTTCCGGGGATTGATATACAGTAGCTCCATGGTTTCTTTGGTGCTGACTGACAGTTGACGGCTTTGACAAGTTACCAGACCAAATTATGTATCCCCACGCCGAACCAAATGATCTGCAAAAACATGTGTTTAGCAGCTGTCACTTCTGACAAGAGTAAGTAACAGTGTGTATTATTTAATTAATGATCTTTGTTGTAGTGTTCCTACAACAATGTAGATACCTTTTATTTCGTTTTACAAAACTTGCGAGTTTTTGGTAAATGTCTATTTTAAGATAAAGGCGGGAAAAATTCTGTGAGGTGCACATTTATCTTCATATAAAAAAAATTCACCTTGAGCCATTAGACAGAAGCGTAAGTTACATTTATTCTAATTTTCCGATGACGATGAGGTCAAGGTTCGAGTCCCTGTAAATCGTAACTCCCCCGCGTGTGTGCAGAGCGGGGCCAGCGAGCAGAAGAGCACCAACTCCTTTCTGTTCTGCTGTCGGAAGGGAACAGTCATCGTGTCCGCCTCTATCAAGAGACGTGGGTTCGTACCCGGGGAGGAGGTGCTGGTGTCTGCTGATATACTCAACATGAGCAACAGACCCGTGCGCAGGAGTTGCGCAAAGTTGAGACAGGTGAGGCACGCGCTAGGAAACATTTCCTCGGAAATATTGTTTGCAAACAATTGGGAAACAGTTTGCTAGCAATTGTAAAGCATTGCGAAACCGTTTGATGACAATTTGGAAACAGTTTGTTAACAATTGGTAAGCAATGGGAAACAGTTTGATGACAATTTGGAAACAGTTTGCTAACAATTGGTAATGAATGGGAAACAGTTTGCTAACAATTTGGAAACAGTTTGCTAACAATTGGTAATTAATGGGAAACAGTTTGCTAACAATTTGGAAACAGTTTGCTAACAATTGGTAAGCAATGGGAAACAGTTTGCTAACAATTGGTAAGCAATGGGAAACAGTTTGATGACAATTTGGAAACAGTTTGCTAACAATTGGTAAGCAATGGGAAACAGTTTGCTAACAATTGGTAATTAATGGGAAACAGTTTGCTAACAATTTGGAAATAGTTTGCTAATTTATTGGTAAGCATTGGGAAACAGTTTGCTAACAATTGGTAAACATTGGGAAACAGTTTGCTAACAATTGGGAAACATTTTTATAACAATTGGTAAGCATTGGGAAACAATTTCTAACAGTTGAGAAATAGTTGATAAACAGTTTGCTAACAATTGGGAAACAGTTTGCTAACAAGTGGTAAGCATTGAGAAACAGTTTGCTAACAATTGGGAAACAGTTGATAAATAGTTGAGAAACAATTTTTAAACAGTTTGCAAACAATTGGGAAACAGTTTGCTAACAATTGGGAAGCATTGGAAAACAGTTTGCAAACAATTGGTAAACATTGGGAAACAGTTTGCTAACAAATGGGAAACAATTAGGAAACAGTTTGCAAACAAATAGTCGTGTTTTCCAAGAAGAAAAAATGTTTCTTGTAATCTATTTTAAGTGTGTTACAAGAAACAATGTGTTTGTGTCTTGAAGACAAACAGCGTGGACCAGTTTGTCTATGCCGTTCACAGATATTACATCAGTTCCTGGTTTGTCATCTGTCATGTCGTGGTCAACCGAAAGGAGACTGGAGCTTAAACAGATGTTTCACACAAACGCATTGTTGTGGGAGGTGACATCAGTAGACTATGACAATCGCGTAAATAAACGAGATATTTATAATTAAATAGGCGAAAAGTACTCAGTTGGGCCGAATGAAGTGGAAATAAAAAGTTAAAGGCACTTCATGCGCAATTTTGAAGAAAGCACCTTTTTTTTTTAACCACAAACCATAGCAGTGTCCTTCCCGGTAGACGTATTTCATCCAACTGAGATCTCTGTAATGGAAAAAAATGTTGTATAATTGCAGTCTGGACCCGAAACAATATTTTTTAACTGTTTCCAAACATTCTGTTTCCCATGTTTGCCAATAGTTTGCAAACTGTTGGCAAATATGATAAACATTTCCTTGTCAAAGTTTGCAAACAATATTCCCAAGTGCGGATTAGGTTTAAGGAGAAGGAGTTTGTCAATGTCAAATATACTACAAATTACGTTTTATTTTCTCTAAAAGGTGACAAATTTGACTATAGATGTTGATACATCCATTACTCTATATCTATGATGTCCACCTGTGCCTCAACAGGTAGTGACGTACTTCTCGAACAAAGGTTTCCGCAACTACGTGTCCGAGGGTAGCGTGAGTGAGGCTTCAAGAGGTCCTGTACCCATCGGGGAGTCAGACACGTGGTACAGGGTTCGACTCCCGGTGCCTTCCATCCCGCCAACCTCCAGGTTTACCAACTGCTGTAAGCTCATGGACATCGACTACAGGCTCAACGTAAGATGACATCCTTAATCTCACAACTCTTTTCACTAAGTCTTACTACCCATCCAAGCTTTCACATTTTAAAAAAAACACCCGCTTTGGTGGCCGCATGGTCTAAGGGGCAGGGTTCGCAAAATTACACTTCCCGTTCTTCCGAGACTGTTTCGATCAGTTCCGTCACCGTGTCGTAGGTCATGGTTGTTCCGGGGCTGTGATTGGCGTTTAATTTTAGGGTGTAGGTCTACATGATTTAGAACAACTAAAAACACTTGGAACTATTTATACCCTTCAATTGTTTTTAATTACCACGTGTTCAGGCTATACGCGTATATGGTAGATACTTTGATAGGATAGAGGAAGGAAGCATTTTAGAGATAATATACCCGCATTTGCTTTGAAAGAGAGTGGGAAACCATTTAAAGGAAAACATAGCCTCAGTAGACCTGACCACGATTCGAACCCGTGTGTCTCCATCATCAGCAGGCCAGTTCAACACAAAGAGTGACGTCTTAAACCACTCGTCCACTGAAGTGGGTTTTTAGATACTTGATTGTGAAAAATTTATATTTACATAATTTAATAAATACTTCTTCGATTATTTCGATAGTCCACATAGCTGTGAAAACATAAGTTTTTAAATAGGTCTATATAGTAATGATTTAAAATACATGGTATTAAGTACAGTAGCCCCATGACTTCTTTGGTGCTGAGTGACAGATGATGGCTTTGAAAAGTTACCCGACCAAATCATGTATCCCTACGCCGAACCATATGATCTTCAAAAACACGTGTTTAGCAGCTGTCACTTCTGACGGTCAAAATTTAGGTATACACCTAAATTTAGACTGTCAAAAGTCAGCTGTGAGCTGTCAGTCAGCACCAAAGAAGTCATGGAGCTACTGTAGCTAGTATTTGTGGGCACGCCGATTAGAGACGTCAGACTTCTCTGGTCTAGTTTGACAGTGTCAAGGAGGTCAGGTTTCGCATTCCAACCAGATGTAGAGCGGATTTTTCTTTTTCTTTATAGTTTCCCACGCTCATACGAAGTCACATTTCTTCTAGATTATATTTTAATAATTCTTTATTCACTAACATGATTAAAATGTGCTTATTCGTAACATACGAGCTGCAAAAAACAAAATTATAGAATATATTCAAGCAAAGATGTTTCAAACCCTTCGACTAACTTTAATTTGAGAAACACTGGTCTAAGACGTGACTATCGCAGTAGACTACACTGCCAAACACGGGGAGATTGGATTTCGAATTCCAGTTGGTTGTACTGAGGGTGTTTATTTTTTTTAATCCTAAAAGGTCTTCCGCTCCCTCCACACAAACGTGGGTACACTGTTTCTAAGTTAAACCTTTCATCTCTAACACAGTAGTTCATATGCTATAATCTGAATAGGTAGTGATATGAGGTATTAATTTATTATGTAAAAAGTTACGTTTAAATTTGTTTTAACATATGTGTACATATATACAGTAGCCCCATGGCTTCTTTGGTGCTGACTGACAGCTCACAGCTGACTTCTGACACTCAACATTTAGGTATATACCTGAATTTTGACTGTCAGAAGTGACATCTGCTAAACACATGTTTTTGCAGATCATTTGGTTTGGCTTAGGGATACATAATTTGGTTTGGTAACTTTTCAAAGCTGTCAGTTAACACCAAAGAAGTCGTGGGGCTACTGTATATATATTTGTTTTTAATCAGCAAACTGTTCCTTCTACCGTGTTGGGTGTCCAGAGGGATTCTCTGTGTCTGTTTCTAGTTTGTGGTAGAGATGGTGGGCGAGCCGGAACCCTTAGAGATTCATCTGCCCCTTGTAATCGGAACTGTACCGCTCCATAAAAGGTTCCCCTACCTGATGACGTCACAGGCCCTTGAAGAGCTGGGCACGAGGACCCAAAGGATGCCCGGAGCAGTCCATGTCAAATTCTCTGACCTGCGTGAGTCATTGATTTGTGGATGGAGGGGTGGTTAATTTTGGGGTGGAATGTCAAGGTTAACCATCATCAAGGTTATTTATTTTTTCAATAAACCGGTTATTTGGTATTTATATGCACTTTCACACTGTAATTATTATTTTTTAATGTTAACGTTTGACTGTACACATTATTACAAATAATCTAAACTTCTTCACACACCACGCTGACCCTAATACTGATACTAGTAGCTCTGTGAACATTAAACCTCGCTCCCTCCATGTTATTATCGTTACTAGTTTTAACATTTATGTTTGGATTTCAAGTTGAATTATCTCCTATAATTTCTTCTTGAATTTAAGTTTATATTTTTTTCCCTTTATGACCAAGTAAAACAGAAGACAAATGGCTACATCATGCATTAGTGCATTATATTAATATAGAATAACCTTTTTTCACGTGGGCTAATAAGTCAATGTCACAATATATGTAAAAAATGTAACAAACTTTTTAACTGGTCAGAACTCTCGCCTACATTTTGGAAAACAATATTGAAAATTATATCAAAACCCCTTTAGTAGATAGTCCTGTATTTGTAAAGGTACACAACTCTTGTTGCTGCCCCATCAGACACCCTTAGGGCAGAGCCGTATCTACCAGGGAACGTAGAGGGGCGGAGATGTACCCATCGTGTACCCCGAAAGTTAGCAAGCTTACCTTAACATTATTCCACTATGGTATAGCTTACAAGATAGGGCCGTAGTGCAGTCTATCAAGGTAAGACTTAACATTCAGGGTAAACAAAGCATACACACAATTTGTGCAAAGCCAATAGCCCCAGGTTCGATTCCAATCTTTTAGTACATATCGACTTTTTTTTAACACCACGTATTACTACCACCCGTTCGGGTTATACGCTTATGTACTAATTACGCTAATAGTTTTAAAGATTAGGAAGGCTATGTTTAGAGGAAGTGTAGCTGCATTTGCGTGGAGATAGGGTGAAAAACCACCCTCAGCTCATCTTACCTATATTCGATCCTTTATCTCCCCGTCATCGGCAGTCTAGTCTACTGAGAGGGTAGCGCGTTAGACCGCGCGGCGGGTTGAAGTTTGTTGGTTTGTTTACGTTTCTTCAGCCGGGTTGATGAGCGAGCAGTGTGTGTGGGGTCCGAGACCGGTAGAGACCTACTACTCCCAGCAAGTGTTCCGTGGCAAGGATCCCGCCACAGTTGGTCTGTCCGGGAGTCGAAGCAGGACCAGGGACAAGATCTTCGCGCCAAGATACGTGGTGTACCGACTGGGCCGCCAGGACAAGTACGACGGACAGGGTGAGAGACGCGTTTGGGGGGTGACAAACACCACGGGAAGGTGTACGAAGGGGTCGGCGGGGAGATCGAGAGGTTCGAATCTCAGTCGGGTGCAATGAAGGCATTATTCCCAAATGGTTTTACACTCTCCCTCCACGCAAAGGCAGGTACAATTCCTATAAATATAACTTTCCTAATCCCTAACCCATTAAAAAAAAGGACACCTGACCAAGATTCAAAACCCGATCTCCCCGTCATCAGCAGGTTAGCCTATTGCAAGAATGACGCCTTAGACTATGCGTCCAACGAAGCTGGAAGAAACCATCTCTATGGTATATTGGTTTGAGTTCTTGGATACAGATCAAGAGGACCCGGGTTCGTTCTCAGGCGCTTCCATATTTCCTGTGAAACAGTGAGTCAGGGTCAACTCAGCCTCGTGAGAGCAAGTGAGGAGCTACTTGGATAAAAAAAATGAAGTGGCTTCGGTCTAGAAAACGGAGATTAAGAGCCGGAGGGTTCGTTGTGCTGAACACATGACACCCTATATCCGTAGAAGTTCCCACTATATTCGCCAACAGAAGGCGGTCTGACCTCATGAAGGTGTTTGTTTTATCCCCCCCTTTAAGGATCTTCTTATGAAAATTGAAATGGATTTTTATTATTATTATTAGCACCGCGTCTTACTACCCGTTCGGGTTATACGTACTTACGCTAATGTGTAATAGTAGGGTGATTGTGAGATGAAATGGAGGACTTACAGTTTGACGTGGGATCCGAACCACGGTGGAGGCCTGGCATTCCCCACATTCACAAGTTGTGATTAATACACTTCTTGTCAGAGGTGAAGGAAGGGTTTGGTAATCAGATAAATCTTTGCCGGGACCGAGGATTGAACCCCGGACTCCCAGCACAGAAGTCCGACACCTTACCCCTAGACCACCAGTTCTCCTAAAATTGAAATAGAGAATCATTAACCTGACGATACTCTCCGTTTCCTTCCAGGTGACCTTGTGATCAAGTCAGCCATCGAGATCCCTCAGATCATCATCACCCGTCCCGGCGCAGGGGTCTGCTACAGACACCACCACGTGAAGAAAGGTCCCGAGAGAAGACACTCGGCGCCGGGACACCTGGTCGTCCTCCGGGCGGAACATCCGCTCGAACACATCCCTTTGGAACCGCTTACGGATATACCTGAAGTGAGAGAGACGCACAAAACCTCGCCTTATAAAGTACTCTGTTAGTTTTGTATCCAGGTGGGTCGGGCGGGGGGGGGGGGGCTGTACGGCCTACTCTACACTAGCGGATAAAACGCTAGCAACCGCGCCTTTGAATGAAACCCTTGTTATCAAGTTAGAAGATAAGTTTTCGTGTAGACCAGCGTTTTTACCGCTACCTCTGGTGGCGTTAAAACCACCTGGCGGTAGAAACGCGAACCAAACTATACCAGGCGTTAACAGGCAACAACAAGTCTTTCAGCAGGAATAATAAATACTCTTCCTCAAGATGGTATCACGTTTTGCAATATTTTCATTCACTAAACCAAGTAGTTCATCAAATGAAACCATAGACATTCTATAGTTCAAAAAAAGAACTTTTCTGGGTACATTCTGTCATTCATAAACATAATATGAAACTGTCCTGTTGAGAGACGGTTCGATAATGTGGGGTGAGTCCACCAACGTCTCTTTTGACGAGGTATTTTTACGAGTTTCCTCCAACAAAATAAGTCCCGCAATACAGCCGGCCTGTACAATTTCCATTTTTAAACCATTCTGAACAAGTGGAAGCAACAACGGAGGCAATTAAACCGCTACTGTAGAATCAATAGCGTTTTATGGTACAGTAGCCCCGTGGCTTCTTTGGCGCTGACTGACAGCTCACCGCTGACAGCTGACGGCTTTGACAAGTTACCAGGACAAATTATTTATTCCTACGCCGAACCATATGATCTGCAAAAACATGTGTTTAGCAGCTGTCACTTCTGACAGTCAACATTTAGGTATATACCTAAATGTTGACTGCCAGAAGTCAGCTGTGAGCTGTCAGTCAGCACCAAAGAAGTCATGGGGCTACTGTAGCTGTTTAACAGTCGCGTTTTGACAGTCAGGTGTAGATTCTAGAGTTTGGAGGCGTAAGCTAGCAGCAAAATCACTGCGTTCTAACCGCTGGTGTAGAATCGCCCTGCCTAATGGTTGTTGAAACTACAGTACTTGAAATCTAAACCCCCTCCAAGATAGAAGTATGATTCCATTGTTTTTAAATCAAATTTTTATTTATGTAGTTGACCTCGGTGGCCTCGGCGTTAAGTGGCTCGCCTTTAGACCCGATGTTTGTGGGTTCAAACCCAGCTGGGATCGATGGATTTTTCTTGGGCGATAAAAATCAGTAGCACAACTTTCTATGGTAGGGAAGTAAAGCCGTCGGTCCCGATGTCGATTGTGACATGTTAGATACCCCTGGAAGGTATGTGAAAATATCTTTAACGGAAATTGATTGGCTCTTTAGCTCTCACTCGTAGAAATTCTCGTTCGCTGATATAATCAGTCAGATCAGAAAGATCACGTCAAATAACTCAACTATTGTATGTATTTTACCATATATATATATATATATATTTAGCACTGCGTCTTACTACCCGTTCAGGTTATACGCCTATGTACTAATTACGCACAGGGTTATGGATTATGAAGGTTGAATTTAAAGTGTACCCGCATTTGCGCGCAGAGAGTGGGAAAAAATGTAAGGGGAAAAAAAATCAGTATCCCGACCGGAATAGAACCTCGATCTCTCCGTCATTGGCGGTCTTGTCTACCGCGAGAGTAGCGCGTTAGACCACGCGCCCACCGAAGCAGGTACTAAAAATACTATTTTCTACTAAAAAAAAATTATCTTTTATTTTTGTACAAATCGTCTTTTGTCTAATCTTTCCTTTACCTAAATAAAATAAAAGCACAACCTGGTTCGTACCCAGAACTTTTTTTATGGGAATGGAAAAGGAGGGGGGATAAGATTCCTCACGCTTCACCCCAATAAAAGATGGGGTTTTTTTTCTTAAATTAAATCCCTCATGAAAGTAATTTGAAGGTTTTTTTTGGTAATATAATTACCGCTGTTGATGTTATGAATTTTACAATAATCCAATAAGTTAGCATTATAGAGCAGTACAAATTATGTTAATATTATAAATACTTTCAGAGGTGGGGTAGGGAAAGGGTTCAAATACCCGAAATACCACCCCTGAAAACTATTTGTATCATCTTGTAGTTTTTCTTTTATTTAATTTGAGACTTTTTATGACTTAAGATTCTTTAAAAATCCTTGTGTGCCAATTTAGTTTGACAAGTGTAAAATATTAAACCTATGTAGCCTTATAAAGACACATACTCTTTAAATAATTGTATTAAAACTATCTATCTATATTTGCTATAACATATTTAAATATATTAAAATATGTCGTGATGCCAATTTTTGTGTATAGCATGGAGGAAATTAGAACCAGTTTGAATCAAATTATAGTATGCCTTCAATTGAGCTATATAAATAAACAAGTGCCTGTATTTTGGATTGTATTTGAAGGATACAGGGTAAAGGGAGAGGGGGGTATACTCAAACCACAACAAATACTTTTTAAACTAATTTAAATACAACATAGATATATTTTACATTAGAAAGATCTAATGATTGTCTAACAGATGGCACCACTAACTATTTAAATTAGAAAGATATCATGATTGTATAACAGATGGCAGCACTAAGTCAATTTGTGTTCAAGTTGTACTTTCCCCCCCTATTTCCCCTGTACCAGACATGAAACGTGAATTACTAGGAGCGTTCGTCACCATCTCGATGTTGTGGATGGTAGGATTATACAGTTATGGTCGACAAAGTGACGAGCTTAAGCTGTTATTGATGAAGAATTTTCGGAAAGGATTTGGTATCCAAGTAGGACTTTTTAATTATTATTTTAATTAAAATGTATAAGACATGTGGAGAAAAATCATATTGTAATCAAGTTAATTTTATTTTTTATAAACAGTGTACATTAATCGATTAGTAATCTCTCATTTTTCTCTTTAATTAATAGAAAAAATAATTGATCACCATAGTTCTTAAATTTTAAAATAATTTAAATCCAAGATTGTTTTTTTAACGTGATTGTGAATAGTTTTGGGCTAGTTTATATTATAAAGTAAACAAAAAAGAAATGTGTTTTTAAATATTGGCAACAATCAACAGTTTTACGTAAAAGCATATTTGAAATCATCATCATCAATTGTTTCCATCCTGTGGCAGTGCCAGTTTAGTAAAATGCCTCCATCTTCCCCTTTCCTTCCACCATTATTTTCCTCTCACTTGCACACTTTCTGTTATCTGCTCCTTCCATCTCTTGGCCTTCCTTGTGGTCTTTTTCCCGCATACTTCATTTCTATAATTTTCTTTGGTATGTTCCCTTTTTCCATCCTCATTACAGGTCCATACCATCTCAGTCTTGCTTCCTCTACTATATCATGTTCTAAAATTAAATAATCCAACAGTGTTTGTGTTGAGTGTGTCGCCTTAATACATAAAAACATTTTACAATATTAAAAACAGATTACCTACATGATCTATATATCACTATTATTCATATGTAGCCCATTCCACTTAATTTTTAACAACAATATTGTATGGTAAATGTTATAGGTGAATCTAGCTTTTGTACCATTAATGTTTGCCTTCTTAAGTAAACCACGTTTGTATTAAATAAACGTTAGCTTCTTATATTATTTAATACCAAGAGTGTTTTTTTACAAATGAAATAATTGAATTTATTTGGAGAGTAAACCTACAACCATTTAAATATAGTAATTACCCTGCGATAGTACCAAATTAACCTACTACAAATTGCAACAAATAAAAACAAAATGTTGGATAAACTATCACAAAGGTATTTATTAAAATATAATTTTTATAGATTAATAGGTGGTGTGTTTATTAACGTCACTTCGATTATTTTGGACTAAGATAAAGGAACTGTAATAATTCAATTTTTGTGTAATACACCGTTAATTTAAATGAAAGACATTTTTGTGAACGAAACAAATTGATGGGTAAGAGGGAAACATGGGAAGGGGGGCGGGGGATCACAATACATATTTTCCTGGACTGCAACTTTTAGATCTCGAGCCCCATAAGAACCCTAGAAAATACTTTTTTTATTAATTTAAATATTCCAAAGGCCTCATTTAACCATTAATCTAAAGTACATTAGAAAGGTTTCATGATTGTTCAACAGATGGCAGCACTAACTCAATTTAAAGTGCATTAGAAAGGTTTCGTGATTGTATAACAGATTACAGCACTAACTCAATTTAAAGTTTATTGGAAAGGTCTCGTGATCGTCTAACAGATGGCAGCACTAGCTCTATTAGAGTTAAAATTGTGCTTTCTCCTTTTTTACCCTATACCCTTCAGGTGTAATCTTTTCAATATTTAAAATAATATTATATTTATAATAACTTAAACAATTATTTGTGAAAATATTTATTTTTTCATGTTTAAATGAAAATAAATATATAATATGTACACACTACATTTTATGTTATATAATATAAATAGCGTTATATTATTTGGAAATAAGCGTAGTTTCATTTTTATATTAGTAAAAAAATCATTTAAAATTTATTACCCTAAATATAATAATTACAAGATTAAAATGCAAACAAAATGAATTATGCATTACATAGTAGCCTACACTGTATGATCTAAATTATGCCTAAAAATGGAGCACAGTTTAGTCCAACGTAATAATCAAGTTTCTCAGGTGATTTATATACGCTAATTATATATTTTTTTAAATTTTATTAATGAAGCTGTACTTTCGCAAAATACAATGTAATTTGTAAAAATTATAAACCATATTAATCGCAGAAAAACTTGAGTTTACTTATGCTAAAGAGTTATATAAATGCATTAAAAAATAAACTATAAGATGAATATATTTGTGTTATGACAAACAAGTCACTAGAGTTTTAGAAACGAATTGTTTAAGATGGAGACGTAGGGAACGCGAATTAAGGTCAGTATTTTAGCAGCTTTTATAGCGAAACAATTTTATGGACAAAATAAACCAAATATTTCTCCAGTAGAAACAGAGTTTAATTCCCTTCACTTGGTGATATCAACAGTTGTTGATTATCTTTCATGAGTATAGCGAAATTAGATGACAAACTTTTTAAATGAAGAGAAAATGTTGTCATTAAATTCCAGGACATCCTTTGACAGATATTCAACAACTGTTGATATCATCATCTGAAGAAAATTCAACTTTGTTTCTAATTAAGAAATATTTGGTTTATTTTGGCCCAAAAAAAAAGTTTGCTATGAAAACTTCAAAAATACTGCCCTTAACGCATGTTCCCTACACTGCCACCTTAAGAGAGAAGCAACACAACTATTTGGAGTATTTTATTTTAACCGTCAGTAAAACAATTGCCTTAGAGTGTGGGTTTGGTGTCTGAAACAAACGAATAATAGTATTTATCTATGTTAATATAGTAATTTTTAATTTTTTAAAGATAGCTAACAGAATATTTAGTTAATTACACAAAAGTTTGTAAATGAGTCGACATTTATCTTACATATGGTAACTCAGATTAAGGCGCAAATTAAAAAATGTTTCAGAACCTTTTTATTTTATGTGTAACTAAGAGATATGATTAAATACAGTACTTTATCTCAAAATTGGTATGGCTGGAGCAACTTTTTTAATAATACATTTCCCTAGAGTTTAAGGTTCAAAAGTAAAAATTTTATAAAACTAATTTTCCTTGCATTAAGAATAAAAGTTGTTTCATGGTTATCGAAAATACAATTAACTTTAGTTTTAATTGTCATACTTTATACCAGTGAGAGAAACTCTCAGGTGTGATATAGGACCTGGTAAAGAGAGATATAAGTTCATTTTCAGAGTCACTCTCAGACAGATGTTCTAATATAGCAGCTGGGAGAGAGAGTCACTCTCAGCCACATGTTGTGACATAGGACCTGGAAGAAAGTTATGTTCAGTCCCTGGGTGTCATTCTCAGACACATATGATGACATAGGACCTGGAAGAGAGTAATTTTCAGTCCCTGAGAGTCACTCTCAGCCAGATGCTGTGACGTAGGACCTGGAAGAGAGTAATGTTCAGTCCCTGGATGTCATTCTCAGACACATATGATGACATAGGACCTGGAAGAGAGTAATGTTCAGTCCCTGAGAGTCACTCTCAGCCAGATGCTGTGACGTAGGACCTAGAAGAGAGTAATGTTCAGTCCCTGAGAGTCACTCTCAGCCAGATGCTGTGACGTAGGACCTGGGAGAAAGTTTATGTTCAGTCCCTGAGAGTCACTCTCAGCCAGATACCTCCCTTGGCCGCGGTGACATAGGACCTGGGGTCGAGCACCAAAGGGACCGCAGTTCTGTCACACGCCGTGAAGCGGTAGTGTCTCACCAGGGTAGCCAACCCCACCTTCACCTGCAGCAGTCCAAACCGGACACCTGCAAACAAGGGCACAGCTGAAGGTCCCAGGTGCGAGGTGGGACAAACTATAGAGATTAATTAAGGACCTACCTATGCCGTCACAGCATGTGTGTGTGTGTGTGTGTGTGTGTGTGTATATATATATATATATATATATATGAAATAACATTAAAACAAAACTCAAGTCTTGAATCAATCTAAAAATAGCCTCCTAATGTCACCATTTTTTATCTTTAAGTAATTTAATTTAAAAAATGCATTTTTTAAGTGTTTAGAACTCATGTTATTTTCTAATAACCGTGTCTTACTACCCGTTCGAGCTCTACACTTATGTACCGGTACTAATTAAGCCAATGGTTTTATGGATTAGAGAGGTTTATATTTAGATGAATTGTAGCCGCATTTGCGTGAAGGAAGAGTGGGAAACCATTTTGTAAAAACTTCCCGCAGTACACCCGACCAAGATTCGAACCTCACTCCCCCATCATCAACAGTCTAGTCTACTGCTAGATTCACTCGAAGGAAGCAATCATTTTAAATAAAGACCTTGATGATCTTGGAGTAAAGTGCTCGCCTCATGACACCCGACCTTCGCGGGTTCAAATCCAGCCGGGGGTCGATGGATTTTTCTTGAGCGATAAAAATACGTAGCACAACTTCCTTCGGGGGGAGGGGGGTAGTAAAGCCGTCAGTCTCATGTCGATTGTGGACATTTAAAATAGCCCTGGAAGTTATGTGAAAATACCTTTCCCGGCAAAATTGATAATTACTTTCGCGCCTGCTCATAGGAATTCAGTGTGTAAGGCAACAGCTAGCCCCAGAACTCCCCTAATATATGGGATTTTTACCAGATAGTGTTAGCAACACTAATCCCCAGCACCTAATAGATAGAAATCGTATTTAACCAACATTCCAGGTTGTTGACGAGAAGTCTGGGTAAGTATATGGTATGCACATATCCCTGGTTTCACTCAGTTTCTTATTCTTCATTCGCGCTTGCGCACAACTTTCTGCGCTTTTTCTTGCGAATTGAAAACGAAGACGTTTCTTAAAGAGCACTGCAAAGTCGTGTCGAGATAACGGCGAAATAACTTGTAACATTTTATCGAGGTTATCTATACAAGAATTAAAGCTATCTTTAATCCATCTAATGAGGCGAGTATACAAATCACAGATTACATTATTTGTGCAAGTAATTTTCAATGGAAGTTAATTTAATCCTTGATTAGGGTTCTCAAGACAAACGTCGTGATGAGGTGACTTTGCAATTGTTTTAGGAATAAATTGCAAACAGTTTCGAAATCGCGATTTCGCAAAAGTTATCTCGAGTCCATCCAACGGCCGATTAACTGGTTTATTTTATTTCTAGTATTACTACCCGTCCGGTTTACACGATTGTGTATTAATCACGCTAATGTGTTAGGGATAGAGAAGGTTGCGTTTAGAGGAAGTGTACCAGTATTTGTGTGAATAATGAGTGTAAAACCACCCTCGGTGAACCCAACCAGGATTCGAACTCCAATTTCCTCGTCATCAGCAGTCTGGTCTATTGTGAGAGTGACGCTTCAGACCATCTGACCACCGAAGCGGGTAAAGCTAGACTCAAAATCACAGTTTCGTCCTGGGGTATGACCATATTTTATCTAGATATCAAATTCGAAAGAAATCCAACAAATGGTTTTGGTTGTGGTCCTAGACATACAGAGGGACAAACTTACAGACTAAAAGAAAAACAGAGGGACAAAGGGACCGAGGGACAGACCGAGGGACAGACCGAGGGACAGAGAGAGGGACACAGAGATAGACATACAGACAAAGAGAGAGACATTCAAAGAGAGGGACGAACAGATGAACGAACAAAAAAAATCAACAGATGGAATTATAAAAAAAAAGCTTGTCAAGATCCATTCTAATTTCAAGGGCGAAGAATGTTCACGACTACAATACTTTCTAGATATGAGAAAGAGAATAGTGCTGTCTCACTCACCGATACATATCCTGGGGCCCTCCCCGAAAGGCAAATAGGTGCAGCTGGGGCGAGAACCTTTGTTCTCTTCCGTGAAGCGCTCCGGGTCGAACTTTTCCGGATCCGGGTAGAATTCCGGATCGTGGTGGATCGCGTAAGCCGGGATAAGAACCCGTGTCCCTTGCTCCAACGTGATACTCGTCCCAGGGATCGGATAAGGTACCGTGCACTTCCGGTACAAGTTAGGGGCCGGAGGATACTTACGGAGGGTCTCTGGAAAATTAAAAGAGAAACAGTTTTAGTTTGAAAAATATATATTTTATTTTCCGTCATAGGTTTTAATTTGTTTTATCAATTTGTCCTATAGTCAAAAAATGTATTTTCATTACATATATCTTTTACTTCCTCTCGACCCCTCAGAGATATTGTGATTTTCAAATTGATGGAACTCTAAATGTTTATTAATATCGACGTTGAAACAGAAAAATTTATTTTCTCGAAGCCGTATAGTGATACTATTTTGGACCCCTCTCATATTTAAAAAGTCATGGATGAAGGTATTTTTCTTCAATAAACTTTATGTAAATTATTCCTTTGATACTTCATCCATGGAGAGTCACGCGCTTTTCAGAAATAATGTCAGTGAATTCCACCATTAAAACTTATTTTTTCTTTAAATTATCAACTCCGTAGAATTTAGCAAAAACCTTGTGACTCGCTGGCTCCCTCTACCAATAGGAAGCTAGCCTTCAAAACACCTGTCACCAGGACTTTTTTCTATTAGTTGGTTTTGACACTGGTGACAAGGGGTCCAAGAGGCAAGGGGTATATCATATATAAGCCGCTTGTGCGTATGAATACACACAGTGCCGGTAGCTTAAATCCGTAGCTTACATTAAATATATTAGAGAGAAAAATCACAGAAAAGCAACCTGTGAAGTTAACAAAAACTTATTTTATTTATCATATCTTCAGTACAAAAGTAAAATCATCTAAATAAAACGTGTGCAACGTTAAAAGTCTTGTTTATTTAATAAGATTAGTCATCAGAAATAATCAGATCAAGTAACCATGGGCAAGTGGTCAGTAAGACATACTCGCGTCATCACCACCGTAAAACCCAACATCGTTATAAGGTAGTGTACCACCCCCCTTCTCCTCTACTGGACAAGGGCAGGGGCACATGTACAACAAAGTAAAGAGGGCAAGAAATAAAAAAAAGTGATTTAATTGCAGAAAAGCGTCAGGACCACATATTCATTGATAGGGCTTCACTAGGACCTATTCAATAATTTGCCGTCATGAACCCTTCTTAATCATCACCCATTACTATACGTAATTACTCAAAGGGAACGGTACCAGAATCTTTTGAACCTGTCATAGAAAATTAAAGATAGCGAGTCTAATAAATAAATATTTATTTATGAAAAGATTAACAATATATATAT